>JABCRI010000854.1:0-333027 GCA_015143295.1 Tetracentron sinense
TACGGAGCCTTGGGTAGAGGAAGAGTACTTCGACCCGGAGCCTTCCATGGATCACTACCAGGATGATGGTTCGTTAGATAGGTGTCGTGACTTCGACTTCTGTTGATCGACTTAGAAAGATACATGATATTTTGTTAAGTGAGAGTGGGACTTGTCCACTCTACATCTTGTTTACATATATAGTTGTATTTTGTTGGTTCACACTTAGACCAAGTAATAGGAGTGTTTACTTTGCTTCTGCTATATTTAGTATATTTGCCTTCCGCTATGCATTGTAAATCATTTCCGCTATGTATGTATGTACTCTGATAGGTTTCTATGTGTGTTTTATGTATCATATTGAAAATATGATACGACGGTCACGAGTCAAAGTATCCCTAACTCCTAGGGGGTATTTTGGGTTGTGACAGATTCGGCTTATCGATTGTGGGTGGAAGATTCAGACATTCTATCCGGTATGCACGCACCCTGGGAACTGCCCACACTAGTCCCAGCTCCACCACACAAAACCATACCCCTAGCTAAAATGGTGGTTCCCTGGAGAGACATCTTCCTAGAGAGACAACTCCAGATCTAGCTAAAGGAAAGAAGGCTACGAGAAGCCCAACAAGCATTTAGGTAGCAAGAAGCGAAGCAGAACTGTGAACTTCAGGCCATGCAGGGTAAGATCGAGCAGCTTGAGGAGACAGTCTGGTCTTATCAGAAGAAGCGGAAAGGCGATGCCAAAGAGACAGGCATCATTATGGCCTAGTTGCACTTCTACCAAGAACAACTTGATAATGCAAAGGTTGAGATGACCAACTGGATCCGACAGTTTGGATCCCGAATGTTCAATGCTTCAGAGGCAATTAAAAACATGGAGGTTGAGGTCACATCCCTCCAACAAAAATCATGGACTTAAACGGTGTGCCCCGGCCACTTGACTTCGCGATCTCTCACGGACCTGCCTAGGATCGAGTCCTTTTTCCTTTTTGAGTCACACAGTCCTATACTTGATCACTTTGCATGCATCAATGAAAAATTCTTTTCTAGCATCTTCTTCCTGTCATTATGCATATTCATCTTTAATCGTTGCATCCTTTTCGATTTGCATAAGCTGACCCATGACTCGCTTTATGACTGTAATTCTCGCAGAAGCAGCAGCCACAGACGTAGTTCTGACAGAGGTGCTAGTCACGGAGACAGTGCCCTATACTACCCCATCTGAGAGCAGCTTGGAATCAATGGCAGAACCTTCAGACCAACAATAGAGGACCGATGAAATGTTGTAGTCACACAAGAGAGATATCACAGCCATGCAAGCAAAGTTAGATAGTTTTCTGGAATCCCTGAAGATTCTCATTGGTGCCTGAACCGAAGAACCCTCCATCCGGAACCCTACTGGAGAAACCCCTGAACAGTCTCATCCAGATCCACATTAGCTCATCCCTATCATCATTCTTAACCCTATGCCCGCAACAGGTGGAGGAGAAGTAGAATATGATCAGTATGAGGAGCCGAAGGCCTCGCATGTTAATCAGGACCGGCCATCATCTTTGGACCCTACTCCGTCCCTCAGAGACCAACACGAGGAGATAAAACAAATGAAATAAGAGATGAGATAGATGAAAGGGGCATCTGCCAGTCCTTACCTATCATTGGAAGACCTGACTTTTTCTTCTGGGGATGCTGTATCCCCGGGTTTCAAAGTATTAGACTTTGACAAATACGATGACATAGGTTGCCCAAAGTAACATCTGTTGTTGTATCTAGGGGACATGCTCTAGCACAACAAGAATCAGCCTCTGCTCATCTAGTATTTTTAGAAAAGTCTGAAGGGAGTAGCCTTTACTTGGTGGATGTTGATTGACAAGCAGCGAATCAAGACCTGGCAGGACGCCATGGACTGTTTTGTGGAGCAGTACTCCTTTAACCAAGAGCTTTGGCCTCAGAGAAGCTAGCTCAAGCAGATGAGACAGCATAACAATGAATCCTTCTTGGAATACGCTACCCGCTGGAGGGAAATGACAGCAAAAGTCTCTACTCCTATCCCCAAAGATGAGTTAACAAACATATTCATGGGCACCCTGAAGAAGCCCTACTCCACCTTGACGGTCACTTTACTAGTGGTACACTTTGGCATCATCGTCAAGAATGGTGCCCGCATCGAGACAGCTATCCAGAGCGGTGCCATCCACTCTAGCTTAGGGACCAGAGAAGAAAAAAGGATGTTCACATGGTGGCTTCCATAACACCCATCAAATTATCGGCTCCGGCCGCTCCATCTCAGCCAACATTCGGAAACACTCGACCAGCTAGACAAAATCAAGGGAAAAACCGTCCCCCAGAAATTTCACTCCCCTTTCCTCAGCCAATTGTTGGGTTTTCTGACCAAGCAGGGTCTCCTCGCCTTGCGAGGCCTTACCCCTCTCTTACCTCCAATAAACAGAGCAAAAACTATAATGCCGATCATCACTGCGCCTTTCATGAAGGCCCAGGCCATGGTATAGACTATTGCATCAGTTTGAAGTGCGCCATCTAGGATCTCCTGGATGAAGGCAAGGTAGAACTGGCCCCTGGCAATACTAGTATCAATCAGGCACTATTGCCTACACATAACAACCAAGTCAATTTTATTGAGTGGGAAGAGCTTGGGGTAGGGTGGTCGAGACCTAGCACACCCACAGTTGATAATGACATTACTAGGCTTTCTTACCAGTCTCTTGTTATAATCTCATCTTCCCAATCAAATATACAGACCATCCAGTCTCCTGTACAGATCATCTACACTATCCCTTGCCCTGGAAACTGGCCTATGGCCCCAGCTCAAGCTTTCACCTCTACAAGCCCCGTCCGGATCCCTTACATCCAATCTCTACCTTTCTACCTCAATCATATACCCACCCTTACTCTCTCATACTGGAGAGCGAAAGCATTACCAACCTCACCCGATCTGGTAGGGTGTATCAACCTCCAGCGACTGAGCTGGCAAAGGCAAAGGGAACAGTGAAAGAGAAAGCAGGGGTATCAGCCCTATAGAAAGAAGTAGTGGACTCGACAGTTCTGCTAAAAACCTTAGAGAAAGAGAAGAATTCAATATCACTCAGCAGTTAAGCAAAGTGCTTGTACAGATCTCCATCTTGGGTCTTCTTTTGACTTCCGAGCATCACCAGAAGTAGTAGCTCTGAGTATTCAACAATGCCCACGTTACACCAGACATCATGCCTGAGAAACTAGGGCATATGGTAGGGCAAGTACTCGAATCAAGAATTATCTCCTTCATAGAAGAGGAAATATCGGACAGTGACAGGGATCATACCCGGGTTCTCTACATTGCAGTTCAGTCCATGGACCGAACTCTATCACTAGTGCTCATCGACAATGGCTCTGGCCTAAACGTCTACACTCTATCAACGCTGCAAGGCTTGAGTCTAGATCTTATTCAAGTAAAGAAGAGACCTATGACAATCAAGGCTTTTGACAACTCCACCAGGCAGAACCTGGGTGATTTTGACCTGACCATCAGGGTCAGACCTGCTCAATTTATAACAAATTTTCAAGTCGTGAATGTACCAGCCTTATTTACTTTAGTCCTGGGAAGGCCATGGATTCACACGGTTGGAGCCATTCCTTCCTCTCTCCATCAAAGAGTCAAATTCATTCAGGATGACCATCTGGTTGTGATCCCTTTCGAGGAAATGGCTAGTTCCTTTGGGGACATTCAGGAGCTGGGATAAGGTACAACCTTCATGACATACTAGTTCGAGCAGGTCAACTCTATCGCCAGAGTAGAAGAATAGAGCAGGCAAGTAGTGCCACTATTTGTCAAGATGATGGCCAGAATGAATTATCAACCAGGGTCAGGCCTGGGAGTTAGAAATCAAGGGATGAAGAAGAGATACGTATACTTTGCCATTCGGATTGGGGTATAAGCCCAAGTTCGAGGACTATCTCTCCAAGCTCACCAAGAAAAGCAGCCGATTGGCGAAACCTGAATCCCGACCCCACATCTCTGTAACCTTCCCGGTGGGAACCTTTCAACCCTACCTGGATACACTTCTTGCATCAATTACTGAAACCTCAAACCCTCAGCCTAGTGTTGAGTCTTTAGGGATTCCAGATCCAGAAGTGTTCAGTGTGGCCTAGATGTTCGACGAGTTGATTGTCGAAGATGCCGCAGAAATGGAAGATCCTACGGGAGAGCAGGTCTGCAACATTTTCAACAGCGCCGAAGCATCCTCCAGTCGCCAACCACTAATCCATTGGTGGATCAAGGCTCTCACCATCGAGGCCATTCAAGGCTGGGGCAAGCAAGTTGCACGACAGGTTGGTCAGACCATGCAATGACGAAGCATCACCCTTCTCCTCCTTCCATTCTCTCTTTACTCCCGTTGTAAAATCCAAATGTTAGGCCACTGTAGGCCTCTTTTTAAGTCAATTTTGTAACAATCATGCTTTATCAATAAAAATATGATGTTTTGACTCAAAAATCATGATTTTCAAATTTTTTTTTTATATCGACTGATGACGAAATCACATGGACTCTTCTCTTGAAAGGCCTAGTGTCCTGAAGCCAACAAAAACAAAAAACTATAAGCATGCTAAACTAAGCTAAATGATTTGTCAGAAAATCGCCTCTGACAAGGCTACCCCTGAAACCCTCCTTGAACTTTCAGAAGTTGAGTATGAATCAAAACAAGAAGAGGAACCACCTCAAGAACTTCTAGAACTCTTAGAGCACAGTGAAGGCTTATTGCATTCGAACATCAAGGACACTGAGACCATAAACCTGGGACCAGAAGATAACCCACAGCTTATCAAGATCGGCACAACCATGAGTCCATAGCAGAGAACAAAAATGATCAGCTTCCTGAAGAGCTATAGTGACATCTTCGCTTGGTCATATGCAGACATGCCCGGCCTAGACCGAGCATTGGTGGTACACAGACTGCCCCTGAACCCTGAAGTCATACCAGTTAAACAGAAACTGAGATGGATGAGAACCGAATGGTCGCAGAAGGTCAAAGAAGATGTAGAGAAGAGATCAAAGCAGGTTTCCTGGCAGTGGCAACCTACCTTGAGTGGTTAGCCAACATCATACCGGTACCCAAGAAGGATGGCAAGGTCCGAATGTGTATTGATTATCGTAATCTGAATAAGGCAAGCCCTAAAGACAACTTCCTTCTCCTGTACATCGACATTCTGGTCGACAACACTACAGGGCATGAGACACTTCATTCATGGATGGTTCTCCGGGTGCAACCAAATCAGAATGGCAGAAGCGGACATGGAGAAAACCTCCTTCATCACACCTTGGGGCACGTTCTGCTATAAGGTAATGCCCTTCAGACTCAAGAATACAGGGGAAACTTACCAGAAGGCCATGACAGGATTGCTCCATGACATGATCCAAAAATCAACTGAGGTATATGCGGATAACATGATCATCAAATCGCTTACTGCAAGGCAGCACCTTGAAGACCTAAAGAAACTGTATAACAGACTTAGAGAGTTCAGCTTGAGACTGAATCCGGCCAAATGCATCTTTGGAGCCTCATCAGGAAACTCCTCGGCTTCATAGTCAGTAAAGAGGCATCAGATCGATCCAACTAAAGCCAAAGCTATCATCAAAATGCCAACCCCCTAAATTGAAAGGAATTCCGTGAGTTCCGAGTAGAATTCCGTACATCAGCCAATTCATCTCTCAGCTCACTTTGATATGTGAGCCGATCTTCAAGCTTCTCCGAAGAATGTACTATAATCTGGACAGCCGAGTGCCAGGACGCCTGTGATAGAATAAAGCAGTATCTCCCCATCCTCCAATACTTGTGCCTCCTACAACCGGGGACGGCCACTGTTACTCTACATCTCAGTACAAGAGACCTCCATAGGGTGCGTCCTAACACAATATGACGAGACAGGCGAACAGAGCAAGCCATCTACTACATTAATAAGCGCCTATTAGGGTATGAAGAGAGGGTACAACCCGTTCGAGAAAACTTGTCTGGCACTTGTCTGGGCAACTCAGCATCTACTGCATTATCTGCTGTCCTACCCGGTAATATGTCTTCCGATGGACCCACTCAAGTACCTACTAGAAAAGCCAGCCACTACTGGGAGAACAGCCCGATGGCCCATGATGTTTGTCTGAATTCGACATCATGTACATGACTCAGCAGTCGCTCAAGGGACAGGTGATTTGCAAATTACTGGCCCATAGCCCAGCACAAGACTATGTTTTAGTATATGCTCAGTTTCTAGAATGAGCGGTATCCTGTTATGCAAAAGGCAGAAGAGCAGCTGTACCTCAGATGGGAGCTATAGTTCGACGGAGCCGCTAACAGTCATGGACATGGGGCAGGAGCAATCCTGATCTCACCTAAGGGAGCCCACCTCCCCATCTCAGTCAAGCTGCATTCAGATGTTTAAACAATGAAGTAGAGTATGAGGCATGCATAGCCGGGCTGAAAGAAGCCTTGGGCATCGGGATCGAAGAGATAGGCGTCTACAGGGACTCATTTTTGATGATCTGTCAGGAAAATTAATCTTGGGCCCTCCAAGAAGCAAGACTAGTCCCGTACCTGGCCTACCTAAATGTGCTAATCACGCACTTTAGAAGAATCTGCTTAAGCCATAAGTCCAGGAACCATAACAGATTTACAGATGCATTGGCCACTCTCGCCTTTATGGTACAGATCCCTAGGGGCATCAAGCTCTGGCCAATCAAAATTTAGCGACAGGATCAACCTGCCTACTGCCTTGAGATTGAAGAGGTAATGGATAACAAGCCTTGGTATAAGGACATTAAGCAATACCTCAAGGATGGGACCTTTCCACTCGACGCCATCAAAACAGACCACTGGGCAATCAGAAAACTAGCCATTCACTTTATCCTCTTGGGAGGAGTCTTGTACAAATGGTTGCTGAATCTAATCTGGCTCAGATGCCTCGACTCTCGTGAAGTAGCACATGTAGTCTAGGAAGTTCACGGAGGAACTTGCGGCTTACACATGAACGGGTTAATGCTCTCCAAGAAGATATTCAGGCTGGGCTACTATTGGTCAACAATAGAATCTAACTGTTACAAGCATGTACAGAAGTGCCACCAGTGCCAAATCTATACCGATAGAATCAATGCACCACCAACTAGGCTGCATAATCTCACTGCTCCTTAGCCATTCTCAGCTTGGGGCATCGACGTCATCGGACCCATAGCTCCAAAAGCATTAAATGGACATTGATTCATATTGGTAGCAATCGATTACTTCACAAAATGGGTTGAGGCAGCCTCTTATGCCAATGTCACAGCCTCTGTGGTTCAACGTTTGTTATAAAAAGGACATCATGTGTCGATATGGGATTCCTGTCGAAATTATAACAGACAATGCTTTCAACTTCTGCAACAAAGGGATGACTGATCTCTGCCAGAAATTGAAGATCCAGCATCATAACTCTACACCATACAGGTCACAGACTAATGGTGTAGTTGAAGTTGCCAACAAGAACAGGAAAGAAGATCATTGAAAAGATGGCGACGAATTACTCTGTCTGGCATTAGATGCTCCCATTACACGCTCATGGCCTACAGAACGTCAATCCAAACTTCAATTGGGGCCAACACCATTTCTCCTGGCTTATGTATGGAAGCAGTCCTCCCCATCGAAGTGTAATTTCATTACTCGGGGTGTTAATGGAAGCAGCACAGACCCGGTAAAAGTAGCTGAATTTGATTGAAGAGCAGCCACTGAAAGTCATCAACCACTCTCAGGCCTATTAGAGGCGCATGTGCTAGGTTATCAACAAGAAAGTCAAGCCACGAAGCATAGAATTCGGTGACGTGATTCTCTGAAAAATGTTACCAACCCCCTGACTTGAGGGGCAAGTTACTCCCAACTATGAAGGCCTATACATCGTCTGAGACAAATTCTTCAGTGGCGCCCTTCGACTTGGACGTATCGTAGATTCTCCGAGAAATGACAGGAGGGCATCTTTGGCACACTCCTTATCCCCTTCAATGTAACCCGTTTACAAATCAATGAAATCCGCTATTAGCCCCTTAGCCTAAAAACCCCTCTTCCATGAAACCTTTTCAGGGATACCTTCCCTTGCCAATTTGTGGCAATTGTCTGAACTACGTCATGACCTGATCCTGCAAAGGGTACATAGGCAACCTGACAAATTAGGTGCGATCACTAAAGAGATGAAGATATATTCTAGAAACATCTTAAGCAAAGTCCAGACATCTCTAAACCATCCCTAGTGGAGTCAAAGCTCTCTAAAATCCTCTCCCCACAGAGTCCAAATGAAGAAAGAATCCTCTCAACTTCCCCAACCGAGTCGATTCTCAAGGGCATAAAATTTCATCAAAGGAAAACCTAAAATAGAAGTTAAAACATTCTCAAAATTCAGAGACTCCCAACAGAGACAAACCTCTCTGGACTCTACCCCCTGCAGAAACCTTTCAGGGACAACCTCTCCTGAAGAGCATTCCCCAAAGCAGAGACAATCTCTCTCTTCACCCAGCAGAGACAACCTCTCTTAATTTCCCCAACAGAATAAAAAAAAACTCTGCTGGAAATCCCAAAGTACAAATCCTCAGGAGAGTACAATGGAAGAAGTCTCCCAAGAGAGTAAGAATCAACTGCAAACAGGAGAAATCCCAGGGTGTCCCAAACTTCAGTCCCCTAGCCTACATTTCGTCATACTCTAAGTCCTTCTAGATCCTCTAGAAACTACGAGTGCAAGAGCAGTATCACATCTATATCCTTGACGGAACATAAATCGTTAGCAAAGTGCCATTCAGGGCAATGAAGGGAGAAGACCTATTTTCCCCACAAATCACGGCAAGATGAAAACTGGTAAAACCATCATTGCATAAAAATTAACACGACCCCAGACCAGTCTTTTCGACTAGGGGCAAAAAAGGGACAAAAAATCACCACTTCACAGGCATGAGGAAAATCGGCAACGGTCTCATTGCACAAAAAATCGCGTGAACCCATTGACTTGGTCTTTCCAAGGATAAAAAAGGGAGAAAAAAATGAAGAGCATTTGGCAAGAAGATCCACAGCAACTAGCTCGCCGAACTGCCAATCATCCTAGCAGATGAACTCTGAGAATAGGTTTTCCCAACAGAGTTTAACTCCCCAGCATACGGTTGACAACTCCGCATAGTGACACTCCTCGATAAAATCCCAGCAATGGTCTTCGACGTGCTTCATTCCCCAGTGGATCCCCAGTAGAAGCCTCCAATTGCTCCTACAAGCACCTCCCTCAGCAAGAGTTTAAAAGTTTCTAATTGGCTCCCCAGCAAGCTTCTCCCCAGCTGGAGCCTAATCTCCAGCCCCAGCAGGACAAACAGCTCTACTCCCCAAACATCCCCAGTGGTGACGAAACCTCTTCTAGGTCATACTCTATTCTCTGAGAGTGAAAGACAAAATACAAAATCCCCTAAGCCTTGACAAGGCAATTTCCTTGCAAATTTAAAAGCTAGCTAAGCATCCTTTCTATTACAATAAAAAACTTTTGCAAAAGTCCTACACTTTTTTAAAAACATTTTTCTAAACAAAAGATTCGGTATCAAGTCCTGATCATACCAGCTTGCAACAAGCAGCCCCAACAAGACAAGCAGAAGAAGCCGACACCGTGCATCCCTGCAAGTTACAATCAATAGAGTCATGGGAAAACATCCTCGCCTTTACACCCTGATGACATCATCAAAGTCTAGCGCCCCTAGGCTATTTCAAAATCATCTAGCTAGCGCCTTCGGGACATGCCAGCTCAAAATCAATCCGACTAATGCTCCTGGGACATGCCGCAACCCTTTTGACACTCTCGTGTGTCTTGACATCCCAGGTGAACATTGACGCCAAGTCAATATACCGCCACCTCACATGTCCCAGACATTATAAGTCTGTAGAACCCCAGACTTATTTCATGCTTAATACATGACACTTTCGTTGTCATTTTGCCTTTTTAGAGGTATAATTAATAAATAAGGAAGAATTGGAATTCTGAAATGTCAGAAATGTTCCTTTTCGAAGTACGAACACAACGCAAGTTGAATCGTCAAAAATCGAACGAACGAGTCAAAAGATATGGCCAAAACAGTCTGGACCTGCAGCAATCGCAGCTTCGGAAGGCGCTAACGGACGTAGCTCGTTAAGGCGCTAAGGACGTAGCTCGGTTATGCGCTAAGGACGTAGCTCAGTACGCGCTAAGGACGTAGCTCAGTTATGCGCTAAGGACGTAGCTCGGTTATGCGCTAAGGACGTACTCTGATAACGTATACGTTGTGCATTCCGTTGTGCAACAGACAACGGGTACATCGTGCAGCAGACAACGGTATGTTGTACAGCACAACGGGCACGTTGTACATAAGACAACGGACTACGTGCTCAGCACAACGTGTTCGGCACTATCCACAACGGACAAACGTGGTTTGTGACAACGGGTTCGGCACCCTTCACACAGGCACACGAGTTGGCACTGTTCACAGCACAACGAGTTGGCACTGTTCACAGCACAACGAGTTGGCACTGTTCACAGCACAACGAGTTGGCACTGTTCACAGCACAACGAGTTCGGCACTCGTGTTTTACAGAAATTCAGTAAGGGTATTTTGGTCTTTTGGTCTGTTCACTCTTACCTTAAGAGTTTAACCCGAACCTTTAGGGCATCATTCGACACTTAGAGAGATTGGGAGATAAGGAAGAGAGGAGAAGGCGATTCCTAAACCTAGGGTTTCCAGTTTGGAGAGAAATCAAAGGGTTTTGAGACCCTAGATCACTCCCAGTCCGGTTTTCCTTCAAGATCACGGCTCAAGCACTCGTGAGGAGCATCTCCTCAAGCTAGGGCAGTAGCTACACAGTCGTTTTGGAAAGGGGATTTCTTCCTCACTTGATCAAGGTCGGTACTTTTTGCTACCCTCCTAGTTATAGTTCCCCTTTCCCCCTTTATTCCTTGAGATTTCTTTCATTTACACATGTGCTATGAGATGGATGAATGGTGAATGGTGAATGGTAAATGGTGAATGGTGAATGGAGATGGAATGGGCGATTGGATGCCAATGGTTGTGTGTGATGAATGAACGGGGAAGGGCATTGTTCCAATAATGAACATACATGTATGATTGAGTAAAACCCATCTAGAAAAGCATGTTGTAAGGTAAATCCATAATGAACACACCATGTTTGATGAAATGCCAAGGTGAATACAGTGAGCTGTAAATTAGGAAATGCATGCCTAATAAATTATGAATATTGCTAGGGACTATGATAGGGTGTTTCTTGCTTTCCCTAAATGATATGAATGTTACATTGCTCAATCATTGATGTTATATGTGTTGTGAAATTACCCAAATGTCATCTTTAAATTTAAATGCAAGTATGTACACGGTTCCCACGAGCACGGCATGCATGACATGATTTATCGAGGTTTTCAAGAACATGGTTAGAGGTGGGACATATCCCACGATATGTTTTACCTCGCTTTTCACAAGAAGGCAAGAACTAACATTCCACGAGGGGTCTCCCCTCACTCACAAGTGCATATCATGAAGAAGGGCCTCCCTTCCCTCGCAAGTACATACATATCATGAAGAAGGGTCTCCCTTCCCTCTCAAGTGCATTGCATAAAGAAGGGTTTCCCTTCCCTCTCAAGCGCATCTCACAAGTGTATCTCACAAGTTACATGATCACAAGCAAGCACGCATGACATGCATGACATGATACGACATACAAGAATCAAGCAAGATAGACAAGACAAGCTTTCAAGTACGAAAAGATATTTCAAGCCAAGTCAAGTGCACGATGTTTTCAAGAGGTTTCATCGGCTTTTCATGAAATGCAAGCATGATTATAAATTGCCTTATTTCCTTGTTATGATATTGATGGCTCCCGCTTTATATATGTGAAATGCTTCCTGCTTCCTATATTGCTATGGTTTTGCTATGACTATTGGTTAGTATTTAGTACCCGCTGAGTATTCCATGCTCAGCCGTACTTCTTATGTCGGCAGGTTCTGAGGGAGCTGCTGCTCCATTTGATGTCTGTGCTCCTGGTCCATGGGTGGAAGTGGAGTACGTCGAGGAACCTTTGGAGGAACCTCCAGTAGAGGGTTACCATTAGGTGGTTGTTAGATTCTAAGTGGATTAGCTGTGGGTGAGATGAGAGATATACATTCATGTATTTTGGCGGGTCTGTCCGCACTTTCTTTTGGTTACTTTTTGTGTAAAACTTGGATTCGTATATACATAGAGGTTTGTTTAGACTTCCGCTGTGCTTTATGGTCATGTTTCCGCTATAATGTCCTCTATTGTATATGCTCTATGGGTTTTTGCAGGTTGGTTTGTCAAGCAAGTCATGTAAGCCATGATTAGTCGTCCAAGGTTCACTCTAACTCCTAGGGTGGGTTTTGGGTCGCGACAGAGTCTCCATTGACAAAAACATACATTGTCAACCTATCGACACTCACCGTATATCCCCCCTTTGACACCCCCGTCTGTCCTTGACATCCCAGGTGAACATTGACGCCAAGTCAGCATGCCGCCACCTCGTATGTCCCAGACATCATAGAGTCTCCATTGAAAAAAACATAACTTGTTCATGTGCCCACCTACCATGAACCTAATAAACCCTTAATGAAAGCTCACGCTTTGGCGTTATTGCTCCCACTATTTGCTTATTCAGTTTTCACCATGTTCACTCATAGGTGAGAGGGATTGGGTCTGGCTTTGGTCTGTCAGCTTACTCACACTCCCCACTATAGGATCACATAGTGTATGGTAGAAGATCATAATACTTAGGGACTTGTCCCTAGTCTTATATACACATGATATATCAAGAGCAATTATTTCAACAGAATAATTAAACATATAAATAGATATCATCTCATGATAAAATAAGCAGTAGTTATCATCTTATGATAATAAAACATTAGTATACAAGATTAATCGTTATGGGTCAATAAATTAAAATGCATGGATGCAAGGGAATATGATAAGAACAAAGGTAGCTCACAAACTCCTTCTTCGTAGCATGCATTAAATAGAATTTAAATGGCATTAGGGAAACCAGTATTCTATTCGTCATTTTCAGGGAAACCGAATGAATCTGCCCTTTACAGATTGCCAAAACCTACTACATATTAACCACTAGTATGAATGCATGAATGATAAATAATTTATCATATATTATGACCATAACTATAATCTCAGATAAAAAAGATACTACATGGTGATGGTGTACTTTTTCTTATTTTTAAAAGGATTTAAAATTTGATAACAATTATCAAATCGCCTGATAAAAATCTATATCTTATATAGATGAAACCTCAGAAAAAATAAAACAATTATATTTTCCATAAAAAATTTTTCATAATCAAATAATGCAATTTAGGAAAAATTTGAAAGCCTCTTGGAAAATTAATTTAGAAAACTCCTTTTCCCACTTTAGATTTTCGACTCAAGTTTTGACCCACAAAAAGATTGATTCTGGAAAAAATTTCCTCACGAAAGTTGTAGATCTTTTCGACGGCTTTGAAACGATGTACTGACGGACCTAAATCGGACTTACGGTCATAAAGTTCTGGCTAAAATACCGAAACTGTGTCGATTCTTCAAATCAAATACAAATCCGAAAATCCATGAATCAATTTAAATCGAATTAAGCTTTAATCTCCAAGAACGCTTAAGCAAGGGTGTCAAACACCATGAGGTTTATTAATTAATGATCAAATCATTCAAAAGGAATTTCAAAATAAACTCTTTGTTTTGAATTTAATTATATCATATATAATACTAGTTTTAAAAATTTATTTAATTATCAAATCTCATTCAATAATATAATAAATATTTATTTATTCATCTTATGAACAACTAAAATAATAAAAACTATGAGCAATGTTAAATAGATCTAAATTAATTCATCTCATGAATTAAATCATCCATTTAATTACCTTATCAAAATAAACAAAAAATACTCCTAACTATGGGCTCTGATACCAATTGAAGGGGGATCCGGATAAAAATTTATGCGAAAACTGGATCCCCTAGATCTTAACACCATAAAAAGCATCAAAATTATCTAAGAGTTTTAGTCATATCACCTCGGTGAATGTTTTTCACCGGTGAAGCCTAATCTACTCGAACCGTCAGAACTCTTTGTACAGATTTCTCCGAAAAATTACTAGAAGCTCGATCCTTGTTCTTTGCTATCCCCACAAAGCTTTAGAATCTCCTTTGGAATTATAGAAGCAAGAGGAAGAAGATGAATCAATGGTGTAGACATTCTATCACCAATAATACTAAGGTTCAAAACCCTGGATTTGCAAAACCCAATTAGGACCACCAATATAGCTCACGAAAATCCCTAGGGGTCTCCCCTAGGGCTCACGGTTTGGAGAGGAGAGGAGAGAAAAAATTCTGGAGAATTCTACTTATGGTCTAGGGTGTTGGGGTATTTATAGAGTAGGATCTTATCTTAATCCTACTCCAACTTGATCTTATCTAGTAGGATTTATTAATTAACAATAACTCTTATTATTAATAAAATAAACTCATACTTAATCTATAACTACTTTATTTATAGTAACCCTATTAATTAAAGAGTCACTATTATAAGAGGATTCCTTAATTAAAAGGGATAAGTCAACATCCTACCCCAAAGTAGGAAACCTAGTCAAACTAGGAATCCACAAGGGGGCGTCAGCTTCTATGGGGCGTGGGATTTGAGGAGTTAAAACTCCTTATTGTAATTTAAATACAATAACATCTTAATCCTAATTGCAATCCAGCACTTGGATTTTAATTCCATAATAAAAGGAATTTTATTTCAATAATTATTCAATTAAACAAATCCTAATCCAATTAGGATTCCTCAAGTGGGCGCCCCACCCTAGGGTTTAAACCCATGGGCTTTGGCCCATATTAAAGGTCCATTTTAATGGGTTTATGGATATGGGTCAAACCCAATTCCCCTTTAATTATGTTATTCAAATAATTACTAAAATAATCCCTTAGTTTAAATTAACAATTAATTTGAACAATAGATTAACTTTTAATCTATTTAATTAAATGATTAACTTTTAATTCCTTAAAATAATTGATTAAATTTTAATCAATTATTGAGCTTGTATTTCTTATGTGAGCACCTCCACAGATTGCTCTAGAACATTCTTACCCTAGCTTATCCAATGTTATCCCATTGACCCTAAATGGGAATTACATCGGAATTGCAAGTGACGTGAGATATCAATGTTGCAATTGAATCCCATTGTATGAACATTAACCATTACGGATCCCGCCAACTGAAATTTTAAATTCAATTTATCCTTCCAAATACATTATCCCTAATGGGCATTCGAGATTGACATACTATTTAACCCATAGCCCATTGCAAATCATCCGGGTTTCCAAGATTTATGATTAAGCCATAAGAAACAATTTCTCATGAAAAACATTTTGAAAAAACTCCATTTATAAGTATAATACCTTTTAATAAAAGTATATTTCAAAACTTATTTTGTTTTCAAAATCACCTGCGTTGGATTTGAACTTAATCAACTTTCTTACCCGGAACTTGGATAATCTCTCAAATTAATGAGCATGGATTTCTTGTTTGAAATTCATCATGACTCGAACAACTTTCTGACTATCCAACTGTCACTGTATTGTATTTCCTAAGTTAGAAAATACGTTGGTGGATTCAAAACAGTCAGATCACTGCCCAATCATAGATGAACTCATCAAATCTAAGGATCATCGAAATCATTCAATGTGAATGAGAGACCAACTATCTGATAGTATGTTTATGCAAGAGGTCTCTCATTAAATGCAATCAATCAGTGTACATTTAAGCACCCATATGCTGATGTGTAGTCTCCACTACAATAGTTCAAGATAGAACTACATCTCAACTATTGAGAACATCTTAGCATTCTGCCAGCCATATATGTAGCACCCCGGACTTTTTCATCCTTAATGAATAGCACCTTCGTAGCTAATTGGCCATTTTCATAGTCTAATTAATAAATAAGGGAGAAATCGGAAATTCTGAAATGTCAAAAATGTTCGTTTTCGAAAGACGGATCCAACGCAAGTTGAATCGTTGAAATCCGACGAGCGAGTCAAAAGATATGGTCAAAACAGTCCAGACATACAGAGCAGCGATCGCTCGGTCATTACCAGCGATCGATCGGTCCACTACCGATCGCTCGATGGCTGTCGCACGGTTAACTTTTTTGTATGGGGAAAAATTTCAGAGAGTGTGTTTTTGACCGATCTCTCGGTAAAAACACCGATCGACCGGTAAGCCACCGATCGCTCGGTCCATACCACCGATCGATCGGTCATACGCAGTTTTTCTTCATTAAGGGTGTTTAAGACTTTAAACACAACCCCTTGCCTATAAATAGGCTGAGTTCGTGCCTTAGGGTTTCAGAAACCCTCTGTGCCCTATCTTAGGAGATTTTGAGAGAGAGAAGAAGGAGAGGAACTACTTGTTGATCAAGCTTGTGGAAGATCAAGGTTCTTCCACTTCCCTTGGTGATTTCCAACCAAGAACTCACTGTTCTTGCTTGTTCCAGCCATTGGGAGTCAAACCCATTGATTTCTCTAAGGTAGATACACTCTACTACAATCTTGCAATCCTACTAGTTACTATATATGATTCTTCTTATCTATGCCCTATCTATATGTATTGATTTTATGTATGAAAAGGTGTGATTATATACTTGGATGAAGGTTACTATTATGATGCACTCTAAGTGTTTGATAAAATACCTCTAAGGGATTCTATGCTTAAATACGATGATTTCTCTTATTAAGTGCATATGCTCGCATGTCTCGCATGAACCGATGGTTTCCATGGATTTCTCAAAGTACAAATAAAGGTTTTTCACGAAAAGACGAATAATGAATGATTCTAAGTAACTCTATGATTTCTCTAAGATCGTTTCACAAGCTCTAAGGATCATACCATGCTCACAAGGAAACTCTATGATAATGCTCTAAGATCGTCTCACAAGCTCCACGGATCACAATGAAATGCTCTAAGATCTCTAAGGTTATGCTCTATGGAAATGCTCTATGGTATTGCTCTATGCTCTATGTCTCTACGGATCATAATGACTCTAAGTAACTCCATGAACTCACAAGAACTCATAAGGCTATGATTATCGATTGACTCACACGGTTACAGTTTTGGTTTCGAATATTATCTCATATATGCTTTCACGGTTTCCATGCTTTAAGGATTTTACGGATTTCATTCTCCATGTCTTGTATGCTCTATGCCTAACCGCTTTATTGTTATTAGTTTGTATACACTGAGTATTCCATGCTCAGTCGATATTGTTATGATCGGCAGGTGCTCGGGTTCCATTCGATTTGTGTGGCGAAGAACCTTGGGTCGAGGAAGAGTACCGTGACCCGGAGCCTTCCATGGATCACTATCATGACGATGGTGCTCTAGATAGGAGTCGTGACTTCGATTTCTGTTGATCGACCGACTTAGAACTTGTGTCATTTTGTTATGTGAGTGTGGGGTTTGTCCACTCCACTTTTGGGTTTCTCACACATGTATACTTGTTGGCTCTTACTTGAGCCAAGTTATAGGAGTTTTCTTTTTGCTTCCGCTATGTTTAGTATTTTATTTTCCGCTGTGCATTGTATTTCGTTTCCGCTATGTATATTCAGGTACTCTGACAGGCTTCCACGTGTGCCTTATGTATTATACTGGAGGTATGATACGGCGGTCACGAGTCAAAGTATCCTTAACTCCTAGGGGGTATTTTGGGTCGCGACAGACTTGGTATCAGAGCTAGTTATGTCTAATGACAGACTTAGTTAGGTCACTCAGGCTTGGTCTAAGCGGAAGTAATTCCTATGAGTTGAACTTAGAACTCAGAAGGACTTAGTTGTCTTAGGCTTGTTACCACGACATAACCGGTATCAAGTGAATCTTTAGGTTAGTGTAGGATCCTAGAAAAGATAGATGCCCAATGCAAGTGTCTTAGCTACGCTAGGGTACTCTAAGTTGTGATGGTATTCTTACGTGTATACCTTGATGTATACTAAATGCGGTGTTAGCATTTCATGATTATTGAATTGCTATATGATATGTGAGGTTTGGTATCCAAGTTAGACTCATGTTTTGCCAAATTGATCTCAGGATTTGATATCATGAGACGTGTCAATCGGGGTCGAGGTTACCATACTCGGAGGGCCGAGAGTGAAGTTCCGAGAGAAGAGGAACCGTTGTATTTCACAAATGCTATGGACTCCATAGCCGAGACTTTGGCATTGTTGGCAGCAAGGCCTATGCCTACCCCACCGTCCACGCCTGTGCCTACACCGGTGCATCACACCGCGGGGCTCGAAGCTTTTAGGAGACTGCGGCCTCCTACATTCTATGGCACTCTGGACCCCATGGTGGCCGAGTCTTGGATCATGCAGCTGGAGAAGACCTTCAGGGCTCTCCGTTGTACCGATGAGCAAAGGGTAGAATGGGCTTCCTTCGTGATGGAGGGTGAAGCCAAACACTGGTGGAGAGCTGCCCAAAGGCAGAGAGATGTTGCTAAGGCAGGTGTGCCTTGGACTTGGGCGGAGTTCTTAGAGACTTTCAGGGAACAGTACTTTCCCAGGTTTATTCGGGAACAAAAGGCGAGAGAGTTTATGCTTTTGGAGCAAGGGTCGATGAGCGTAGCCGAGTATGAGGCTAAGTTCACCGAGTTGTCTAGGTTTGCTCCGCACTTGGTGGCTACTGAAGACCTACAGGTCAGGAAGTTTGAGATGGGCTTGAAGGCTTTCATCCGAGATCGGGTGTCCATCCTCCAGGTAGAGTCTTGGAGAGAGATAGTAGGGAAGGCGAAGATCGCCGAAAAGAATGCGGAAGACCTTGTGAGAAGAAGAGACAGTGGCTTCGGGAAGAGCATGTCTCGGGGTCAGTCGAGTAGTTCTTCAGAGAAGAGGACTAGGACTGCACCGTACCAGTTCTCCCAGCCGATGTCGGCTCAGAGACCTTTTGCGCCTCAGGCACCGCGTCCTACGGCATCGCAAGCTACGAGGGTTATGCCTCCGGCTTCCTCCGCATCGCAGACATTTGAGGAGTGGGCCGTATGTGGTCGTCGGCATAAGACTGGAGATTGCCGAAGAATGTCAGGTGGATGCTTCCACTGTGGTGAGATGGGCCACATGATTCGAGATTGCCCGCGCAAGCAGTCACGGTCTGGATCACAGGGAGTTCAGCCTCCAGGCAGGCAGAATTCACTTCAGGGGTCTTCATCTCAGGCCTCTAGATCCTTGCAGCCTACCCAGCAGCCTCGTCAGGCGAACCAGGGCAGAGTCTTTGCCATGACTGATAGAGACGCACAGGCATCTGATGATGTTGTGCAAGGTACGCGCGAACTAGTCTTTGTCGAAGTTCTAATATTGCCATGATATGTTCGTATCTATATATATCCTATGTGGTGTTTTGCGATGTTTGTATCTATATGTACAGTTGTGTTATAACTGGGATGATTCAAATTCTCAGGTTCGTTGCTCGTAAATGAATGTTTGGCAAGAGTGTTGATAGACACAGGATCCACTCACTCGTTCGTTTCACCAAGCTTTGCCAAAGGCTTTACGTCCGAGCCAAGCAAGCTACTTAGGGAGTTGTCCATTTCGACTCCATTGGGAAAATCTATTGAGACAGATAAAGTGTATCCGGATAGTGTTGTACAAGTCATGCAGCACGAGTTGCCAGCCGACTTGATCCTTCTGGGATTTCAGGATTGGGATTTCGATGTCATCCTAGGTATGGATTGGCTCTCAACTCACCATGGACACGTGGCGTGTTTCGAGAAGGTGGTGCATTTTAAACCCGTGGGGTTAAATCCGTTTCATTTCAGGGGACTTCAGAGAAGAGACATTGCCCGCTTTGCAGCTCTTAGTCTCGAGGGTGTAGAAGTGCGAGACTCCACACCCATTCCGGTGGTATGTGAGTATATGGATGTTTTTCCGGAAACCTTGCCGGGATTGCCTCCCGATCGTGCAATCGAGTTTGCGATTGAGCTAGCTCCAGGCACAGTTCCGATTTCAAGAGCTCCGTATAGGATGGCCCCTATTGAGCTTAAGGAGTTAAAAGAGCAGTTAGAAGAATTACAAGGCCTTGGTTTCATCCGGCCAAGTGTCTCACCATGGGGAGCTCCGGTTCTCTTCGTGAAGAAGAAAGATGGATCAATGCGTATGTGCATTGATTACAGGCAATTGAACAAGGTCACGATCAAGAATCGTTATCCATTGCCTCGGATAGACGACTTGTTTGACCAATTGAAGGGTGCGCAGTTTTTCTCCAAGATTGACCTTCGATCTGGTTATCATCAGTTGAAGATCAAGAAAGAGGACATTCCGAAGACAGCATTCCGAACTCGATACGGTCATTACGAGTTTTTGGTCATGTCTTTTGGACTGACTAACGCGCCGGCAACATTCATGGATTTGATGAATCGGGTGTTCAGATCGTCTCTCGATCAATGTGTGATCGTGTTCGTAGATGATATCCTTGTGTATTCACAGTCACAGGAGGATCACACGAGAGATCTCCGTCTGGTATTGCAGACACTTCGAGAGCATAGTCTGTATGCTAAGTTGAGCAAGTGTGAGTTCTGGCTGAACAAGGTGTCTTTCCTTGGACACGTGGTATCTGCTGAAGGTATTTCAGTTGATCTTGCAAAGATTGAAGCGGTGATAAATTGGGAAAGGCCGAAGAGTGTCACCGAGATTCGCAGTTTCCTCGGGTTGGCAGGATATTACAGAAGGTTTGTGGAAGGATTTTCAAGTTTAGCAGCTCCGCTTACCTATCTCACACGGAAGAACACGAGGTTCACTTGGAGTGATAAGTGCGAGGCTAGTTTCTTGGAGTTGAAAAAGAAGCTTACTTCGGCTCCTGTTCTTACAGTTCCATCTGGGAGCGGTGGTTTCGAAGTCTATAGTGATGCTTCACTAGTGGGACTTGGATGTGTTTTGATGCAGCATAAAAAGGTGGTCGCCTATGCTTCCCGTCAGCTGAAGGAGCATGAGCAAAACTACCCCACACATGACTTAGAGCTCGCTGCAGTCATTTTTGCACTGAAACTTTGGCGTCACTACCTCTACGGAGAAGAGTTCGTGGTGTTCACAGACCACAAGAGCTTGAAGTATCTTTTCCTCCAGAAGGAGTTGAATATGAGGCAGCGTCGTTGGATGGAGTTCATGAAGGACTACGACTGTTCCATCCAGTACCATCCGGTAAGGCTAACGTGGTAGCCGATGCTCTTAGCAGAAAACCTTACGGAGTTATGGCCCAATTGAGAGTGCAAGAGTGGAAGTTATTACATGATATGTGTCATTTGGACACTACTCTCAGGCATGTCACCTATGGGTCGACAATGTCCAACGTGGTGGTTAGGCCACAGATCCTGAGCCAGATCAAGGAGTTACAGAATTCAGATGTGGAGTTGCTTGCTTACCGAGACAAGTCGGTGAGTAACGGCAGTCAGGAGTTCGCTTTAAATGGTGATGGTGCTATCACATTTAAGGGCAGGTTGTGTGTCCCCGCCGACACAGTTTTGAGGGATGAAATTTTGAATGAAGCTCACCAATCAAAGTACATGGTACATCCGGGAGGTACTAAGATGTACCAGAATCTCAAGAAGCACTACTGGTGGTGAAACATGAAGAGGGAAGTCGCTGAGTATGTCGCCAGATGTTTGATTTGCCAACAGGTAAAAGCCGAACATCAAAGGCCGGCAGGTCTTTTGCAGTCCCTTCCTATTCTGGAGTGGAAATGGGAGAACATCTCGATGGATTTCATTGTGGGTTTGCCGCGAACGGCGAAGGGCTCCGATGCTATTTGGGTGATTGTGGACAGGTTGACTAAGTCTGCACATTTTATTCATTACCGAACTACTTTCAATGCAAATCAGTTGGTAGCCCTATATGTTAAGAAGGTGGTTCGACTGCACGGTGTGCCAGTTTTTATCGTGTCTGATCGAGATCCTCGGTTTACTTCCAGGTTTTGGAAAACTTTCCAGGATGCTATGGGTTCTCGTTTAGAATTCAGTACCGCCTTCCATCCTCAGACCGATGGACAAATGGAGAGGGTGAATCAAGTAGTGGAGGATATGCTCCGAGCTTGTATGCTAGATTTTCAGGGTAGTTGGGAGGAACAGTTGCCGTTGGTTGAGTTTGCCTACAACAATAGCTATCAGGCAAGCATCCAGATGGCACCTTTTGAAGCTCTGTATGGTTGGAGTTGTCGGTCACCGCTATACTGGGATGAAGTTGGTGAGAGGAAAATTCTTGGTCCTGAGTTGATAGAGCAGACCGCAGAAAGGGTCAAAATTATCCGGGAGCGATTGAAAAGTGCTCAGGATAGGCAGAAGAGCTATGCGGATATACGCCGCAGAGATTTAGAGTTCCGAGTTGGAGATCGGGTCTTTGTGAAGATTTCGCCGAGTCGGGGAATCATACGATTCGGGAAGAAGGGAAAGCTCAGTCCTAGGTACGTGGGACCATTTGAGATCGTCACAAGGGTTGGTGAGGTTGCTTACAGGGTAGCACTACCGCCTCACATGGCAGCGCTCCATAATGTATTTCACGTCTCTATGCTTAGAAAATACATTTCGGATCCGTCTCACGTCATCGCTCTTGATCCTGTTGAGATTCGAGAGGATCTTACGATGGTTGAACAACCAGTTCAGATTCTGGATCGTCGAGATCAAGTGTTGCGAACCAAGACTATCCCTTTAGTCCTAGTGAAGTGGCAGCATCATTCCAAGGAAGAGGCTACATGGGAGCGAGAAGCCGAAGTACGAGAAAAGTACCCCCATTTATTTGTTTAAGGCCATGGCATTCCCTTGTATTTTGCTATAGTTTTACGCATGTATGTATCGTCCAAATTTCGGGGACGAAATTTTTGTAAGGGGAGGAGAATGTAGCACCCCGGACTTTTTCATCCTTAATGAATAGCACCTTCGTAGCTAATTGGCCGTTTTCGTAGTCTAATTAATAAATAAGGGAGAAATCAGAAATTCTGAAACGTCAGAAATGTTCATTTTCGAAAGACGGATCCAACGCAAGTTGAATCGTCGAAATCCGACGAGCGAGTCAAAAGATATGGTCAAAACAGTCCAGACATACAGAGCAGCGATCGCTCGGTCATTACCAGCGATCGATCGGTCCACTACCGATCGCTCGATGGCTGTCGCACGGTTAACTTTTTTGTATGGGGAAAAATTCCAGAGAGTGTGTTTTTGACCGATCTCTCGGTAAAAACACCGATCGACCGGTAAGCCACCGATCGCTCGGTCCATACCACCGATCGATCGGTCATACGCAGTTTTTCTTCATTAAGGGTGTTTAAGACTTTAAACACAACCCCTTGCCTATAAATAGGCTGAGTTCGTGCCTTAGGGTTTCAGAAACCCTCTGTGCCCTATCTTAGGAGATTTTGAGAGAGAGAAGAAGGAGAGGAACTACTTGTGGAAGATCAAGCTTCTTCCACTTCCCTTGGTGATTTCCAACCAAGAACTCACTGTTCTTGCTTGTTCCAGCCATTGGGAGTCAAACCCATTGATTTCTCTAAGGTAGATACACTCTACTACAATCTTGCAATCCTACTAGTTACTATATATGATTCTTCTTATCTATGCCCTATCTATATGTATTGATTTTATGTATGAAAAGGTGTGATTATATACTTGGATGAAGGTTACTATTATGATGCACTCTAAGTGTTTGATAAAATACCTCTAAGGGATTCTATGCTTAAATACGATGATTTCTCTTATTAAGTGCATATGCTCGCATGTCTCGCATGAACCGATGGTTTCCATGGATTTCTCAAAGTACAAATAAAGGTTTTTCACGAAAAGACGAATAATGAATGATTCTAAGTAACTCTATGATTTCTCTAAGATCGTTTCACAAGCTCTAAGGATCATACCATGCTCACAAGGAAACTCTATGATAATGCTCTAAGATCGTCTCACAAGCTCCACGGATCACAATGAAATGCTCTAAGATCTCTAAGGTTATGCTCTATGGAAATGCTCTATGGTATTGCTCTATGCTCTATGTCTCTACGGATCATAATGACTCTAAGTAACTCCATGAACTCACAAGAACTCATAAGGCTATGATTATCGATTGACTCACACGGTTACAGTTTTGGTTTCGAATATTATCTCATATATGCTTTCACGGTTTCCATGCTTTAAGGATTTTACGGATTTCATTCTCCATGTCTTGTATGCTCTATGCCTAACCGCTTTATTGTTATTAGTTTGTATACACTGAGTATTCCATGCTCAGTCGATATTGTTATGATCGGCAGGTGCTCGGGTTCCATTCGATTTGTGTGGCGAAGAACCTTGGGTCGAGGAAGAGTACCGTGACCCGGAGCCTTCCATGGATCACTATCATGACGATGGTGCTCTAGATAGGAGTCGTGACTTCGATTTCTGTTGATCGACCGACTTAGAACTTGTGTCATTTTGTTATGTGAGTGTGGGGTTTGTCCACTCCACTTTTGGGTTTCTCACACATGTATACTTGTTGGCTCTTACTTGAGCCAAGTTATAGGAGTTTTCTTTTTGCTTCCACTATGTTTAGTATTTTATTTTCCGCTGTGCATTGTATTTCGTTTCCGCTATGTATATTCAGGTACTCTGACAGGCTTCCACGTGTGCCTTATGTATTATACTGGAGGTATGATACGGCGGTCACGAGTCAAAGTATCCTTAACTCCTAGGGGGTATTTTGGGTCGCGACAATACAAGTGAAGTGCCCAGATTCTCCCACCATTGTGACTATATAAGGTATAAGGAACCGGAAAGTTATATCTACCTGTGATAATTTAATCACAGAACTTTCCTACAATATATCCTATGGATCTTTATCGATATATCATATCGTATAGATTATCTCTTGATCATGGTCAATTACCCATAATGAATACACAATAGATTAAGAAGAAGCATTTATTAATCAAATTAATAAGGTTATAACAATCTAAATGACTTTTCTGGGCATCATGTCCAACAATCTCCCACTTGCCCTAAAAGTCACTGTGCTATAGATTTCAATCCCATACTGTCTAAGTGTGTTACAAAAACTTTATCTGAGAAAGCCTTGGTCATCGGGTCTGCAACTTTAAGTTGAGTCCTAATCTTTGTAACCACTACATCTTGCCTGTCAATGATCTCACGAATGAGATGATACTTCCGCTCCACATGTGTCATCATTTTGTGGTTCCTAGGTTCTTTGCTATGGGCTACTGCACTGTTACTATCACAGAAGAGAGTGATAAGTCTGAGTGCTGAAAGAACATTTCCTAGCTCTTGCAAAAACCTTCTGAACCAGACTGCTTATTTTGCTACTTCTGAAGCTGCAATATATTCTGCTTCTGTGGTGGAGTCAGCAATATTCTTCTACTTTATGCTGCGCCAACTGACAACAGCACCACCCAGTATAAACACATACCCAGATGTGGAGGCTCTATTGTTCGGATTAGATTGGGAATCAGAATCAGTATAACCTAGTCCAACTAAATCTTCTGATTGAAAGGTAAGCACATAATCCCTAGTCCTTTTCAGGTACTTCATAATGTGCTTCACTGCAGTCCAATGATTAACACCTGGATTACTTTGGAACTGACTAACAACTCCCACTGCATGATAGATATCCGGTCTAGTACTTAACATGACATACATGAGGCTCCCAAACTGCCAAAGCATAAGGGTACCTCTTCATCTGCTCGATCTCATCAGCTGATGTAAGGGTCATCTTTTTAGACAAAGTGACACCATGTCTAAAAGGAAAGAGTGTTGTCTTACAATCACTCATACTACACCTAGACAATACCTTGTCTATGTAGGAAGTTTGGCTCAATCCCAACATTCGGCATTTTCTATCTCTCAGAATCTTAATTCCGAGAATATAAGATGCCTCTCCCAAGTCTTTCATTGAGAAATTCTGAGAAAGCCATATCTTAACTGATGACAACATCCCTACATTATTCCCAATGAGTAGGATGTCATCTACATAAAGAATTAGGTATACTACCACTCTCCCACTGTCTTTCTTGTATATACAAGATTCTTCCAAATTCTTTTGGAATCCAAATTCTTTGATCGAAAGATCAAATTTTTGGTTCCAGCTTTTTGAAGCTTATTTCAAACCATATATCGACTTGTTGAGCTTGCATACCATGTTCTCCTGGTTAAGAGCAATGAAGCCCTCTAGTTGCTTCATATAGATGTCTTCATCTAACATTCCATTAAGGAAAACAGTTTTGACATCCATTTGCCATATCTCATAGTCATGGTGTGCAGCTATAGCTAGCAATATCCTGATGGATTTAAGCATAGCTACAGGTTAAAAGGTATCCTCATAATCAACTCCTTGAATTTGAGTATAACCTTTTGCAACAAGTCTAGCTTTATAGGTCTCCACGTTACCATCGGCACCCTTCTTCCTTTTGTAACTCCATTTGCATCCAATTGGTCTTATACCATCTGGTGGATCTACTAAAGTCCAGACACCGTTATCATACATGGAATCTATTTCAGCATTCATAGCTTTATTCAATTAAGATGCATCTACATCCAATGTAACTTCCTGATAATTATTAGGATCTTTATCCTCATCATTAGGGGTAACTAGATAAACTTCATTATTGTAATACTGAAGTCTATCCGGTGGTCTAGAAACTCTTTCAGACCTTCTCAGTGAAACAAAATTATGAGAAATTAAAGTGGAAGGATTAGGTTCAGTTTGGATACTGGCTATGCCGTCTTTCATCTCATGAAATTCAACTTTCTTAAGGAGATCCATTTCTTCCTCTAAGAAAGTGGCATGAAGCCTAACAACTATTGTTTGGTCTGCCTTGGAGTAGAAATAGAAACCGTTAGTTTCTTTTGGATATCCTACAAAATTCTATTTTTCTGTCCTAGATTCAAATTAAGTGGGTTCGAGTTTGTGAACATGCGCAGAACAACCCCATACCCTTAGATGTTGTAAATTAGGTTTTCGCCCAGTCCACAATTCATAGGGTGTAAATGGAATAGACTTAGATGGAACCCGGTTTAGAATATAAATGGCAGTTTGTATAGCATATCCCCAAAGATATGAAAGAACATCGCCATGGCTCATCATAGAGCGAACTATATCTAATAAGGTCTGGTTTCTTCTTTCAGAAACTCCATTTTGTTGAGGAGAGGCTGGACTTGTCCATTGTGAGATAATCCCATTATCCCTTAAGTAATCCATAAACTCGTTGCTGAAGTATTCACCACCTCAATCTAATCGAAGTGTCTTTATGGTTTTGTCAGTTTGATTCTCAACTTCTAATCTGAATTCTTTGAACTTTTCAAAGGTGTTAGATTTGTGTTGCATCAAATAAACATATCCATATTTAGAATGGTCATCGGTAAATGTGACAAAATACCGGTATTGACCTCGTACAATAATGTTAAATGGACCACATACATCACTATGTATTAGTCTTAACTTTTCTTCGGCTCTTCCTAACTTTTTAGGGTAAGGCTTCTTGGTCATCTTCCCTTCGAGACAAGACTCGCATGTAGGGAGTGGTTCTACCTTGAGGAAGTCAAGGGGACCATCTATTACTAACCTCTTGATCCTATCAAGATTAATGTGACCAAGTCTCTTGTGCCAAAGATAAGTAGACTCAGTGCAATGTCTCTTCATTCCAGACATTCTAGATGATGAGACATTATCACTTTACAGACATTCATTATATACCAATGGAAATATCAAATAAAGACCATTAATTAGATTACCAGTTATCAAGAACATTCTATCTTTCTTAATTTCAACAATTGAATTAAAATTGATAGAGAATCCATAAAATAAGAGTCTAGATACTGAAATCAAATTTCGATGTGCTGAAGGCACATAAAAGCAGTCTTCTAAAATTAATGTCTTTCCATTAGGTAAATAAAGAGTAAACAAGCCGATTGACTTCTGTCACGACCCGAGACCCACCCTAGGAGTTAGAGTGAATCTTGGACGACTAATCATGGCTTGCATGACTTACTTGACAAATCAACCTGCAAAACCCACAGAGCATATACAAAGAGGATATAAACTATGGAAACATACTTAAACATAGCACAACGGAAGACTTAACCAAACCTCTATGTATACACAAGTGATCCAAGTTATACAAAAAGATACACAAAAGAAAGTGCGGACATGCCTGCCAAAATACATAAATCTAACTCTCAAACTCACCCACAGCTATCCACTCAGAATCTACCACCACCTAATAGTAGCCCTCTACCGGAGGTTCCTCCATAGGCTCCTCAATGTACTCCTCCTCCACCCATGGGCCAGGAGCACAGACATCAAAAGGAGCAACCGCTCCGCTATCCCCTACCGACATAAGAAGTACAGCTAAGCATGGAATACTCAGCGGGTACCAAATACTAACCAACAGTCATAGGATACAGATAGCGATACATAGAGCAGGAAACAATTCACACATATAAAACAGGAATAATTCATATCATAACAATAAAGTAAAGCAGTATATAATCATGCTTGCATTCATAAAAGCCGATAAAACCCTTGAAATCACCGTGCACTTAACTTGACTTAAGGTACCATTTTTGTGCTTGAAAACTCGTCTTGTCTATCTTGCTTGATTCTTGTAGATCGTGTCATGTCATGCATGTCATGCGTGCTTGCTTGTGATCATGTAACTTGTGAGATACACTTGTAAGATGTACTTATGAGATGCGCTTGTGAGATGCCTTGAGAGGGAAGGGAGACCCTTCTTTATGCAATGCACTTGAGAGGGAAGGGAGACCCTTCTTTACGATATGTATGTACTTGCGACGGAAGGGAGGCCCTTCTTTATGCTATGCAGTTGTGAGTGAGGGGAGACCCCTCGTGGAATGTTTGTTCTTGTTTTCTTGTGAAAAGCGAGGTAAAACATATCGTAGGATATGTCCCACCTCTAAACTTCGTTCTTGAAAGTACGATAAATCATGTCATGCATGCCGTGCTCATGGAGGTCGTGTGCATACTTGCAATTGAGTTTAAATATGACATGTGTGGGGATTTCACAATACATTGCACATCATCATTTAAACAAGTAAAAAATTAAACAATTTAGGGAAAGCGCGAAAACACACTATCATAACCCAAACAATTTCCATAAACTTTAAGCATGCATTTTCTTAATTTATTATTCATTTCATTCACCTTGGCATTCCATCAAACATGGTACGTTCATTATTTGTTAACCCTACAACATGCTTTTCTAGGTGGGTTATAATTCCATCATACATGTTTGTTCATTATGGATACAATGCCCTCCCCATTTCAATTATCACAACACAACCATTGGCATCCAATCGCCCATTCCATTTCCATTCACAACATCCACACATCCCAACTCATAGCACAAGTATAGTGAAGGAAAACAAAGAAACATGGAGGAAAAGAGGAACTATAACTAGGAGGGTAGCAAGAGGTACCGACCTTGACAAATGAGGGAAGGAACTCTCCTCCAAAATGTGCGTGTAGATGCTGCCCTAGCTTGAGGAGAAACTGCTCCTTGCGTGCTTGAACCAGAATCTTGAAGCGATCCAAGCTTGAGGTGATTGTGGGTCTTGAAACCCCTTTGATTTCTCCCCAAAAGCAAACCCTAGGTTAGGAAAATCCTTCTCTTCTCTCTTCCTCTCTAATATCCTCTAAGTGTGGTAAATGAGCCCTAAAGGCTCGGGCAATCCTATATAGGAAAGGGTTTAAAGCTCAAAAGACGAAAACGCCCTTAGTAAAATTATGCAAAAACGCGAAGACCGAGCGATCGGTGGTTATGACCGATCGATCAGTTGCCTACCGAGGGATCGGTGAATTGACTGACCTCTCGACCAAAAATCAACTCTCTAGAAAATTTCCCTATACAAATTTTTTGACCAGTCGATAGCTACCGATCGATCGGTTTTGGACCGATCGATCTCTCCATGGACCGAGGGATCGGTGCTCTGCAGGTCCAAGCTGTTTTGGTCATATCTTTTGACTCGTTCGTCGGATTTTGACGATTCAACTTGCGTTGGGTTCGTACTTCGAAAAGGAACTTTCGGAATTTTCAATTTCTTCCTTATTAATTAATTGTACTACTTTAAAGGAAAATTGGCTACGAAAGTGCCATGCATAAAACATGAAAAAGTCCGGGGCTGTACAACTTCACTACAACATTTGCACCGGAGCCAACTTTAAGCATCTGCTCCTGTTTAGTCTGCTTTCTGGTTTCCTTGAACCCCTGCAAAAATTGCAAATGTGTATAGTGGATCCAGAATCCACGCACCATGAGTTAGGAGGACCGTCCAGAAAGTTAGACTCAACAGTAATATATACTTCAAAGTATCTCATACCTTGAGAGTACTTCTGCTACCCTTCTTAAGAGTTGCGAGGTAAATCCTTCAATTCCTCTTCCAGTGGCCTATTTTACCACAGTAGAAACACTTTTCATTGCCTTTGTTTTCCTTGCTAGCTGTCTCTAAAGAACCTTTGGCAACTCTTGCCTTACCTTTATTGTCTTTAAACTTGCCTTTGCCTTTCTTCCATTTTCTAAACTTTTTAGATTTCTTGGAGGTATCAGGTTTATCGACGATTAAAGTTTCACCTTTAGTTGACTTTTTGATCAAATCTTCTGTAGCCACAAGTGAGTTCATAAGCTCACTTAGTGACATTTCACTCTTGTTCATGTTATAATTTAACACGAACGAATTGAAGGACGGAAGGAGTGACTGCAGAACAGTGTCAACTTGAGTGATGACATCCATCTCTCCACCAAGAATTTCCAGTTCATTCAATAATCCCATCATCTTTATGATTTGTTCCTTGACTGGAGTTCCCTCAACCATCTTGGTGTTAACAAGGGATTTCAACTTTACTAGTTGAGGTGAACTATTTTGCTCACCAAACATCTCATCAAGGTTTTGCAAAATGTCAGAAGCCTTATCCATGTGTTCATGCTGGCTTTGCAAAATGTTAGACATCGAAGCCAGTATCTAACACTTGGTCATCTGATTTGACCTCTCCCATTGCTCTAATTCAGCCTTTTGGGCCGGTGAAGCATCTGGAGGAATTTCGGGGTTAGGTGTCTTTAGAGATAGGTCAAGGTTATCCACGGCAAACACAATTCTAATCTTTCTTTTCCAGTCTACATAGTTAGTTCCTATTAACTTTTCATCACGAAGAATTTCAGTTAATGGGTGTAGGCCAGTCATGATCTAATCAAATGACAAATAAGACAGTATTAGAGATCTATTGTATTCATTAATACCAATTAGATTATGGGTTTGTTTCTAATGGTATTACCCATTTGGAAAGAATTAATTGGCATCGAAAACCTAGACACTGGCTTAATGTGATCCTGCTTTTGGGCACATCATCACATCGCCTTGAATAGGCAGATAGAAACTATCTTCTCCAATTTCACAGATCTCATCTTGTGAATTCTGGAGTATTCGATCTACTATCTGATCTATAAGGGATGTTATACTCACGCTTTGGCGTTATTGTTAATATCTCTTATTCATGTGCCCACCTACCATGAACCTAATAAACCCCTAATGAAAGCTTAAGCTATGGCGTTATTGCTCCCACTATTTGCTTATTCAGTTTTCACCATGTTCACTCATAGGTAAGAGGGATTGGGCCCGGCTTTGGCCTGTCAGCTTACTCACACTCCCCACTATAGGATCACATAGTGGTTGGTAGAAGATCATAATACTTAGGGACTTGTCCCTAGTCTTATATATACATGATATATCAAGAGCAATTATTTCAACAGAATAATTAAACATATAAACAGATATCATCTCATGATAAAATAAGCAGTAGTTATCATCTTATGATAATAAAACATTAGCATACAAGATTAATCGTTATGGGTCAATAAATTAAAATGCATGGATGCAAGGGAATATGATAAGAACAAAGGTAGCTTGCAAACTCCTTCTTTGCAGCATGTCCACCAATGCATTAAATAGAATTTAAATAGCATTAGGGAAACCAGTATTCTATTCGCCCTTTTCAGGGAAACCGAATGAATCCGCCCTTTATAGATTGCCAAAACCTACTACATGTTAACCTCTAGTATGAATGCATGAATGATAAACAATTTATCATATATTATGACCCATAACTATAATCTCATATAAAAAAAGATGCTACATGGTAATGGAGTACTTTTTCTTATTTTTAAAAGGATTTAAAATTTGATAACAATTATCAAATCGCCCGATAAAAATCTATATCTTATATAGATTAAACCCCGGAAAAAATAAAACAATTATATTTTCCTTAAAATAATTTTTATAATCAAATAATGCAATTTAGGAAAAATTTGAAAGCCTCTTGGAAAATTAATTTAGAAAACTCCTTTCTCGCTTTAGATTTTCAACTCAAGTTTTGCCCCTAAAAAAGATTGATTCTGGAAAAAATTTGTTACCGAAAGTTATAGATCTTTTCGATGGGTTCGAAATGATGTACTGATGGTCCTAAATCAGACTTACAGTCATAAAGTTATGGTAAAAATACCGAAACTGTATTGATTCTTCTAATCAAATACAAATCCGAAAATCCATGAATCAATTTAAATCGAAATAAGCTTTAATCTCTAAGAACGCTTAAGCAAGGGTGTTGTACACCATGAGATTTTTTAATTAATGATCAAATCATTTAAAAGGAATTTCAAAATAAACATTTTGTTTTGAATTTAATTATATCACATATAATACTAGTTTTTAAAATTTATTTAATTATCAAATCTCATTCAATAATATAATAAATATTTATTTATTCATCTTATGAACAATAAAATGATAAAAACTACGAGCAATATTAAATAGATATAAATTATTCATCTCATGAATTAAATCATCCATTAATTACCTTATCAAAATAAACAAAAAATACTCCTAAGAATGGGCTCTGATACCAATTAAAGGGGGATCCGGATAAAAATTTATGCGGAAACTGGATCCCCTAGATCTTAACACCATAAAAAGCATCAGAATTATCTAAGAGTTTTAGTCATATCACCCCGGTGAAGTTTTTCACGGTGAAGCTTAATCCACTCGAACCGTCAGAACTCTTTGTAGAGATTTCTCTGAAAAAATACTAGAAGCTCGATCCTTGTTCTTTGCTATCCTCACGAAGCTTAGAATCTCATTTGAAATTATAGAAGCAAGAGGAAGAAGATGGATCAATGGTGTAGACATTCTATCACTAATAATACTAAGGTTCAAAACCCTGGATTTGCAAAACCAACTAGGACCACCATTATAGCTCACGAAAATCCCTAGGGGTCTCCCCTAGGGCTCACGGTTTTTGGAGAGAGAGAGGAGAGGAGAGGAGAGAAAATTCTGGAGAATTCTACTTAATTGGTCTAGGGTGTTGGGGTATTATAGAGTAGGATCTTATCCTAATCCTACTCCAACTTGATCTTATCTAGTATGATTTATTAATTAACAATAACTCTTATTATTAATTAAATAAACTCCTACTTAATCTATAACTACTTTAGTTATAGTAATTCTATTAATTAAAGATTCCCTATTATAAGTGGATTCCTTAATTAAAAGGGATAAGTCAACATCCTACACCAAAGTAGGAAACCTAGCCAAAACTAGGAATCCACAAAGGGGGCGTGAGCTTCTATAGGGCATGGGATTTGAGGAATTAAACTCCTATTGTAATTTAATTACAATAACATCTTAATCCTAATTGCAATCCAACACTTGAATTTAATTCCATAATAAAAGAATTATATTTCAATAATTATTCAATTAAACAAATCCTATCCAATTAGGATTCCTCAAGTGGGCGCCCCACCCTAGGGTTTAAACCCATGGGCTTTGGTCCATTTTAATGGGTTTATGGATATGGGTCAACTCATTTTCCCTTTAATTATGTTAATCAAATAATTACTAATATAATCACTTAGTTTAAATTGACAATTAATTTAAACAATAGATTAACTTTTAATCTATTTAATTAATAATTAACTTCTAATCACTTAAACTAATTGATTAACTTTTAATCATTATTGAGCTTGTATTTCTTATGTGAGCACCTCCACAGATTGCTCTGGGACATTCTTACCCTGGCTTATACCAATGTTATCCCATTAATCCTAAATGAGAATACAACGGAATTGTAAGTGACGTGAGATATCCATGTTGCAATTGAATCCTAGTGTATGAACATTAACTATTACGGATCTTGCTACATGAACTTTTAAATTCGATTTATCCTTCTAAATACATTATCCCTAATGGGCCTTTGAGATTGACATACTATCTAACCCATAGCCCATTGCAAATCATCCGGGTTTCCAAGACTTATGATTAAGCCATGAGAAAAAATTTCTCATGAAAAACATTTTGAAAAAATCCTTTTATAAGTATAATACCTTTTAATAAAAGTATATTTCAAAACTTATTTTGTTTTCAAAATCATCTGTGCAGGATTTGAACTTAATCAATTGTCTTACCCGAAACTTGGATAATCTCTCAAATAATGAGCATGGATTTCTCGTTGAAATTCATCATAACTCGAACAACCTTTCTGACTATCCAACTGTCACTATATTGTATTTCCTAAGTTAGAAATACGTTGGTGGAATCAAAACAGTCAGATCACTGCCTAGTCATAGATGAACTCATCAGATCTAAGGATCATCGAAACCGTTCAATGTGAATGAGAGACCAACTATCTGATAGTATGTTTATGCAAGAGGTCTCTCATTAAATGCAATCAGTCAGTGTACATTTAAGCACCCATATGCTGATGTGTAGTCTCCACTACAATAGTTCGAGATAGAATTACATCTCAACTATGAGAACATCTTAGCATTCTGGCAACCATATAAGTGAAGTGCCCAGCTTCACCACAGCTGTGACTATATAAGGTATAAGGAACCAGAAAGTTATATCTACCTGTGATAATCTAATCACATAACTTTCCTACAATATATCCTATGGAACTTGATCGATATCCTCATATCGTATTTATCATCTCATGATCATGGTCAATTACCCATAATGAATACACAATAGATAAGAAGAAGCATTTAGTAATCAAATTAATAAGGGTCTAACAATCTAAATGACTTTCTGGGTATCATGTCCAACAGACACCACATCAATCAAATCTGGCTAGTGCCTCTGGGATATGCCATCTTTCATTGCTTCCATCAATCCCCAACATAAGTAGCACGGTCTACATTTCATTCCCCAATGGGTGGCCCTATACACTTCTTCCTCCCCTAGCTCGCCCATATCTTCGACATGTATAGGTGGACACGTCACTCATTGGACCACTTGTGTAGCATGCATACATTCATCATCATCTAAATCCAATCTTGGTATAAAAATAGGATGATTCCAGTCTTTGCTATTCAATTGCCAATTTGGCACTCTCTAGTAAAGAAGGGTAGTTGTAAGCACCAAATTTTTACACCCTACTTTAATCATGGTTAAAAATTGTTAACCATGGTTATCCCCAGCTAAGCCCCAATCAAGCCCTGAATCCTAGGTAAACCCTGGTCAAACCTTGGTCAAACCCTAGTTAAGCCTTAGTTAAACCCTAGGTCAATCCTAAGTAAACCCTAAACCCTATTCAACCCTAGGTAAACCCTAAAGCCTAGTCAAACCTATGTAAACCCTGGTCAAAACCCTAAGCCTAACCCTAGGCCTAACCCTAGGTAAACCCTAGTCTAATCCTAGGTCAACCCTGGCTCAGACCCAGGGTTCAAAAATCCTAAAAATCCAGCCTAAAACCTTCTGTGGACCCAAATATGGGTCCACAAACCCTTAAGAACAGTTGAAGTGGGCTCCACTGTGAGCACGGATTTCGATCTCATGAAACATGTTATATACGCTCTTGGGTGTGAGAGTTGATTTAGAGTCGCCACCTATTCATTCAGAAGGGATAAGTCCCTCGGGAGTTGGATAAGGTCTTGGTCTGCGATTGAGATCAGAGTAAGAAGTTTGGTTAAGTCTGGGGAAGGTGTTAGGCACCTCAAGGCTTTCATTTTATAATAGTTCCCTACTCCCTAGGTATAAGCCAATTAAAGTCAATGTTTGTTAAAAATACCTGAGTGTTTAACTAGTGTTTGGGCCCGGTAGGCCCAAAAGAGAAGCCCAGTAGGCTAAGGTGGATTTTGACCAAGGTTAGGTTGCTAATTGGGGTTAGGTCAAACTAATCAAGGTTAGGATTGCTAACCACAATCAAAGGAGAGTATGGTCAAACCTGATAGGCTGAGATGGAGCCCGGTAGGCTAAGGGGAAAGTCCGATAGACTGGATTTTAGGTCTGGTAAGACAAAATCGAATTTAACCAAGGTTAAGGATGCTAACCGGGGCGAAGGGTGGTTTAACCATGGTTTAGGATTGCTAACCAGGGTTGAAAAGGGCCAAGATCAGTTTTATGGTCCATATGATATTTGTAGGAAATTTTTCAGATTTTACCAAGGTTAAATGGGCTTAACCACGGTTAAGAAAGGTGTTAACCATGGTTAAGCTCGTTTAACCGTGGTTTAGGGGTGTTGCCAAGTTTAGTTTTGATCCCTTCTGTATTTTTTGATTTTTTGTGATTTATAGGAAATTTTTAAAATTTTTTCTTCATGGCTAGATCAGTTAACCATGGTTAAAGTTTAACCAGGATTGGGTTAACCCATGGTTAGGACTGAGAGTGGTCTGAGATGGGCACAGGGGGCTAGGCAGGGCCTAAAGTGGCCTCCTACCAAGTCTGGGCTCTGTGCAAAGTACCCAAAGATAGAAAATGAATAATGGCGGTAATAAGATTACTGCCATTAAAGCTTTTCTTTAGAGGGTCTTTGCAGGCATGGGGATTGAGCCAAAAGTGCAACAGAGGGTTCTGAACCCATGGGGTTGAAGAGCAGACTTCAGGAAAGATCCTGGGCCTGATGTGGGCCTTGGGGGTGGACAAAAATGGGCCCTACAGAGGGCTAAACTCACCTTGTTCGATTGCTGATAATAGCGGTAGATGATTTACCACCATTATGCACTGGTTTGCTTTTTTTGATTTTTAACCATGGTTATGCTCAAGTTAAGGACCTAGAGGGACCATGTTAACTCATGGAGGTCTGGGGGATTAGTCTGGGCCCTGGAAATAGACCAAGGCCCACCTACATGGGTATAACAAGCTGCAACAGAGAATGCTAGGAATGATGGTACTGAGTTTACCGCTATTCCTGGATTGGCTTAGAACCAAGTCGGTGCCCACGAGGGCTGTACTCAGGTGATACCAAGGGTTCTCTCAATCACACCAAAGGTTCACCCACCTATTCTTGGTTTTGAGAAAAAAAATAATAATTTTTTTTGTTAATTCTGGCTAAAATTTTCCAAATCCTAGGGTTAATTATTTAAAAATATTTTTTTAAAAACCAAAGATAGGTGGGTGAACCATAGGGGTAGGTGAATCTTAACCACAATTAAGGACTGTAAAAAGGGACATGTGGTGACCATAGGGGCGTAACCGGCCGGTTTTGCCAAAAACCGGTTACAACTGGAGAAGATCACTGGTCTTTTCCTTCGAGTTGTATTCTTCTATTCTTCTCCAGTTGTAACCGGTTTTTGCCAAAACCGGTTACGCCCCTGAGGTGGCCACATGTTCCTTTTGACACCTCTTAACTATGGTTAAGATTCACTCACACGTAAGGATCACCCACCTATTCTTGGTTTATAGAAAAAATAATAATTTTTTTTGTTAACTGTGGTTAAAATTTACCAAATCCTAGGGTTAATTTTTTTTTAAAATATTTTTTTAAAAAAGCAAAGATAGGCCGGTGAGATTTGCAATAAATGGAGAAAGTGGCCCCCGATATCAATCCCATTGAGATGAAGTTGCACCACTCGATGATGCAACGGGCAGCATCGGACACCAGTGAAGTTGCAGACATCAAAGGCTACATCCCAGTTACTAAGTGTAGATCTTGGGTCAGATATTATGGTTCTTTTGAATGCCAGAAGAGTGGCTTTGTCGCTAAGCAAAGAGTGGTCGTGGTGGTGATCACCAGATAATAGCTGACCAAGGGTTAAACTAATTTGTTGCACTAGTAGTAGCAGAAGAAGGAACAGGGTTTTCTTGAAGACCATGTTGGAGAAATTGATGGTGCATGTCTCATTATAGCTTCTCTATGTTCTTGCCTAGCTACATAAATTTTGTTTTTATAGAAGAAGACTTCAAACTCTATTTTGGGAAGAGAGAGAGAGAGAGAGAGTTGTGAAGGATGATAGGATGAGTGAGAGGGTGGTGGTGATGATGTGGGATGTGAATTTGTGATGGTGGGGGATATTTTGGAAAGAAAATTTCAATGGAGGCCATGATTTTGTTGTGGGACTTAAATCTTTCCTTCTAGATTCCCAACTGATCAACTTAATTACCCATAGGGAGAACCATAAAAATTATAGCAAGAAATAATATTATTTATTTCTAGGTGGGCATGACCTAACTTTATGGAACATCCAATGACCTAAAGAGAGCGATAAGAGAGAGGAATGGCCAAGCTTAGTACTAGGGGTGCAATTTGGTCAGGACCATTGAGTTGATTGGAGAATGCTAACCCTAGTTTCTCTCTTCCCTACCTATGAGTAAGGTAGGGGAAGCCCCTATGTTAGGTTTGTACAACAAGCAACCAATAAGAAATGAAATGAAGTCCCCTAGAAATGACCAAGGGCTCACAATGATTGAAAACAAAGGAATAAGGGAGGGGGCAGGCCCCTACTCTGATGCTTTGTTCTTTACCGCGAAGGTGGAGGCTGACAGTGGTGGTGCACTACTGCGGAGGTGCTTCTTAGACGGAAAGGAGAGGCTGGGGTGGTCCCTGAAAACTCCGTGAAGCTTGGGGCAGGGTTTAGTACCTTGGCTTTTTAGCAGAGATTGGGAATGAGGATTTTCAGATCCATTTCATGACTGTGGGAGGTGGGTTTTATAGAGGGTGGTTTGAGGACACCGTGGGCAATTGAGAAAAGGGGAGGAGGTTGTATGGACCCTGCGGAGGTCAAGTAAGAAGCTTGACAAGAATGATGGAGTGTGCAAGGGTTACACAGGCTGCAAACTGAAGTTAATGTAATGGCGGTACATGATCTACTGCCATTACCAAACCAGGCAAAAAATGAATGGCAAGTAGATCACCAACCACAGATTCTAGATTTATTTAAATTAGGCTTGGGCCATGCACGGTCATGGTAAAGGGGTTGGTTTTATGGACTTTTGGGTCCCATAGGCCCAAGACAAGGGTTCAGGCCCTAGGGCCTGGACTTAGGGTTTAAGCCCTAAGGGCTCTCAGGCTAGGCTAGGGCTATAGTTTAGGGTTACCCAAGGTTAGGGTTTGGTTCTAGGGTTACATAGGGTTCAACTAGGGTCTTACCTAGGGTTTAATTAGGGTTTACCTAGGGTTCAACTAGGGAGTTAACCTAGGGTTTGCCTAGGGTTGAGGGGGGCTTGGTCGGGGATAACCATGGTTAAAAGTTCCTAACCATAGTTAGGCAGTGGTGCAAAAATTGGGTGCTTACAGTTACCTCTCTTTGCTAGAGAATGTCTAGGTTAGCAATTTGAACGGCAAAGACTGGAATCATCCTATTTTTATATCGAGATAGGTTTTCAGGAATGCAGTATGATGGTATGCATGTATGCTGTGCAAATGGAGGGTACAATTAAGTGGCACGGACAATACTGGGGGAGGGCGAGTATTTCAGTCTACTCACTGGGGATTGATGGATGCAAGAATGGCATAGCCCGGAGGCGTTAGCCGGAGGGATTTGATTCAATCGATCGAAAGATACACTGGGTGTTGAAAACACACAGGGTGTTACAAGGGGACATGTGAGGCATCGACAAAGTATGTTATGTCGATGCTCACCTGGGATTTTGGGAATACACGGGGTGTTGGAGGGTAGACATGCAGGAGGTAATGCTGTGGTATGACAAGATTGTCAAGGAGCACACGGGATGTCGAGGACATGGGGGGTGTCGAAGGGGAGGCATGCAGAAGGTAATGCTGCGGTATGACAAGATTTTCAAGGAGTGCACAAGATGTCGAGGACACACGGGGTGTCAAAAGGGAGACATGTAGGAGGTAATGCTACGGTATGACGAGATTGTCAAGGAGCACACAGGATGTCGATCACACACAAGGTATCTAAAGAGGTGACATGCAGGAGGTAATGCTGCGGTATGATGAGATTGTCAAGGAGCATACAGGATGTCAAGGACACACAGGGTGTCGAAGAGGTGACTTATAGGTGGTAATGTTGCGGTATGACGAGGTTGTCAAGGAGCATACAGGATGTCGAGGACACACAGGGTGTCAAAGAGGTGACTTGCTGAAGGTAATGCTGCATATGATGAGATTGTTATGGAGCATACAGGATGTCAAGGGTATGCAGGGTGTTCAGATCTGGGCATGTCCAAGAGGCACTAGCCGGATTGATTTGAAATGGCCGAGAGTCACTGGATTTAGATCGAGTTGATTGATGTTGAGGGGTTTGGTCACATAGGGTGTGAAGCTATGATGTCATGCAGGGGATAAAGGTGAGGCTGCTTTCCCATGACTCTGTTGACTGTAACTCACAGGGATGCATGGTGTCGGCTTCTTCTGTTTTGTCTTGCCGTGGCTGCTTAGTGCAGGTTGGTACGACCAAGTCTGGATACTGAAAGTTCTACTTTGAAAAACGCTCTTTAGAAAGTGTTTGGACTTTTGCAAAGAGTTTTTGAATTTGATGAAAGAAAGCTTAGCTTAGCTGTTTAGATTTTTCAGGGAATTGCCTTCGTCAGGGCTTGGGGATTTGTAATATGTCTTTCACTCTCAGAGAGTGGAGTATGACCCAAAAGAGGTTTTGTCATCATTGGGGATGTTCATGGGTAGATCTGTTTGTCTTGCCATGATTGGACTCTGGCTGGGGAGAAGCTTGATGGGGAACAAATTGGATGCTTATATACTCTAGTTGGGGAGAGCGCTTGCAGAGAGTAATTGGAGGCTTCTACTGGGGATCTGCTGGGGAATGGTGACACCGTTGTAGACCGCTACTGGGGATCTGTTGGCTGGAGCCTAAACTTTAGCTGGGGATTACCTTGTTGAAGGCTGACAACTGTCTGCTTGGGAAATTGCAGCCTGCTAGAGACTACTGCCCGGGATTCTGTTTCTCAGTTCCATATACTGGGGATTATTGCAGGGATACCTATTTTTAGTGCCATCTGTCGGTGACCTGTTGGAGATTGTCGGGAGTTCGAAGAGACTGCTTACTGTCAGATTCTGTTAAGCTTTTATCCCTTTTTTACCCTTGGAATGACCAAGTCATGGGGTTCGCATAATTTTTACGCGATGAGGCCATTTCTGATTTTCCTAATGCCTACGAAGTTGGTTGATTTTTGTCCCTTTTTTACCCCTAGTCATAATGCTAGGTCAGGGGTAGTGTGATTTTTACACAATGAGGCTGTTGCTGGTTTTCACTTATGCTCACGAATTGTTGGGGAAAAATGGTCTTCTCCCTTCATTGCTCTGAATGGCGTTCCTCTGGGGATTATAGGAACTATGTTTCCATTGAAGATATAGATATGATACTACGCTTGCACTTATAGTTTCTAGGGGATCTAGAAGGACTTAGAGTAGGACGAAATGTAGGCTAGGGGATTGAAGTTTGGGACACCCTGAGATTTCTTCTGTTGTAGTTGATTTGAACTCCCTTGGAGTTTTTTCTTATCATAGTTGATTTTTACTCTCTTAGGGAGCACTCCCATTGCAAATTTGTACTTTTAGGATTCCCGATGGGATTTTTTTTTTGCTCTGCTAGGGAATTTGAGAGAGGTTGTCCCTATTGGGGAGGGTGAGAGAGGTTGTCTCTGCTCGGGAATTTGTTTTTCAGGAGAGGTTGTCCTTGAAAGATTTCTGCTGGGAAAAAGAGTCCGGAGAGGTTATCTCTGTGGGGGGCTTTGATTCTCGAATCACAGAGAATTACGCTAGTCTAACTATTATCCTTTCTAAATCAAATTAAACTTGAGGATCGAAATTTGATTTTTGCTTGATCTCAATTAAAACTAAGTTACTCTAAATTATCTAAACTAGAAAGCAGTTACAAAGGATTTGTGAAAATATGAGAGAAGTCTATGGTAGAGGAATCCACCTCTAGCCTAATATTGCATCACATGTATTCATTTAAAGTCCTTAACTCATAAACATGAAGGTTGAGAGCGACTACAAGTCCCTACTCAACAGATCTAGAAAGATCTCAAGTAATTAGGTTTAAGGCATCCTAAAATCTAGTTACTTAATCATTAAGCATCATTGCATAATATCTACGATTAGAATCACAAAAACTAACCTAGATTGATTTTAAACTCAATTTAGTTCAACCTAAGACAAGGAAAACACCATTGAGAATAATTGTGTCATTAAATTTGGTTGTCGAAGCAACCCTCTTTATTATGCAATTGAATGTTTACAAGAAAAGAACAAAAAATTAAAAACAAGAATACAATACTCGGCTAGGGTTTCATCGAAACCCTAGAGGGTGAAGTTAGTTCATCCCGAAAGTGATGAACTCCGTGGTTGTTGAAGAAGAACCTTTGACCATTGTTTGCATCCTTGAATTTCCTCTTTCAGCCACTTTTTCCCTTTTCTCCAGATCCCAGAAGTGATCCCGCCAGGGCTTTTCTTTCATTTTTCTTTTATACGCACAAAATCCAAGACAAACGTCGATCTACGATCGTTCGTAGGTATCCTACAAACGATCGTAGCTCACAATTTTTGCTGATCTTCTTCTTTTCCCTTTTTCTTTCTCATGGGTGATGACTTTTTATACTTTTAGGGTCCATTCACTATCGTGTTAGCTATTTTTCTTCTTTTGAACCTGAAATATAGAAAAAAACTAAAGTACCGTAAAACAATTTCATAATGAGCTCAAAGGAACTAACATGTATAATTTGAGGTACTTAATTATGTATAATTATGCACCTATCACAACCCCAAACTTATATATTGCTAGTCCTCGAGTAATGCAATAAAGAAAACAAAAACTAAACTATGCTAGCTATATCCCCTTTCATGAGATCTATGGTTGCATTTAGCATATACAACAAGCCTTTTGAACCCCTAGGTGGCCCTAGTGGATGAGTGAAGTCTCGAGGGTTTACAGTGAAGATACCCACAAACTTCGATACTAACAAATGAGCTTGCATTTTAGAGTTCAGACAGAAAAATGTAACTCAAAAAATCGAAACTGAAAACATGTTTTAAATAACAAAATCACAATATATTTAATATAATCCCAAATTTATCAACAGACTTGAACTTTGACCCCACATTCTCAATCTCACACAATCTCACCTAATTCCAAATGTGTGATGCTTAGTTCAGATTAGTCATTAGATCCTTGGTGTTAAGTGATCTATCCCTCGAATGCATGATCTCAACCTAGTCCCTTTAAAGGCTCCCTTGTCGACCCATTTATTATCAGATTCCTTATCAATTTGAACACTACCTTGGCTTTCCATTCAAAATTATTGTCATTATATATATCTCTTTGTGTGTGTGATCGTGTAGAATCTAGATTTCTCCAGCTTTCTAGTTAACCCATTTAGCGAGCTTTAGGCCAGTGACTCCCAAACCCAAAGGTTTTAGGGCACTAAGTGTAGAACACTCCTAAGGGCTTAATAACTCAGGTTAAAGAGGCTACAAACCTAAACTAGTCACACTAAGATAGACGACTATTCCAAACTCCTTACTTTTTGACGCGAAACACAATGCTTAACTAGGCATGAAGCCCGGTTACTAGGTAGGGGAGTGTTGGTTTGGTCGGATACCTTATTGTTATAAATATATATATATTTTTTTTGATAGTTTTCAATCTCTAAGTCATCTAACTCTTCATGAGCTAACAAAGTTTCCAATCAAGAGACTCGGTGTCAAACCCTACTAGACAAGTTTTAGTGTGCTCGTGCAAGATTTCAAGGTTTACTAATGACTTTTGAAGATTTTTCAGCATTTTCATTCAGTCAAGGGTTAAAACTGTGTATAATTGGGATCGTAGGTTCCTAATTCAAGTCCATTGATAAAGGTTGGATTATATTAAACATGTTAAATTTTTGGAGTTAAAAACAGTTTAGTTTTGAAATCAAGAGCTATGCATGTCTACTTATTGCATGTATACGCACACTCACCCAAAGATAATCAAAATTAAAGGTATACCACAAGAACCCCACCCCAAAATTAAATTAGACAGTGTCCTTAATGTTATAGAATGTAATATAGAATGAAAAAAATGGGAGAGATAGTATCATCCGGGTGGATGTATGCAAACATGAGACTGTGGTAGTGGGGAGAACGATGAGAGACATAAAGTGACCCCAAACTTCAACCAAAAATAGCTCAAAGCATAGGTTAGTACTACAAGTTAGTATGCCCAAAAATAAGAAGGAAAATGAAATGCACAGCAGAGATAAGTAAGAAGATGGCAAATAGCTGGCATTTATTCATTAGTTAAAACAGGGACATGTATCAGTAAGCATAGCATAAAGCTACCAAAAACAATGGGCCATCGCCAGAGTGAACAGTAAAACTAAAAATTCAATCAACAATCACAAGTCCGAAAATAAGAAATCCTATCTAGGAGAGCAAGAAAATCTATCTATCCGAGTCGCCATCCTCATCCGGGGCAAAATAGGACTCCACCATGGTATGAAGCAGACAACGATCCTCGAGACGGGCTTCCTTTTCAGCCTCATACACATCTAAGAATGTGTTCAACCGGCAGCTGTTCGTAGCATAAGTGGCCTAGAAACTGTCGAAGTGAGTGCAAAGGTCATCCAGTCGACTCTCAAGAGAAGGTGTAGCGGCCCGGGAAGGTGCAGAAGAGGAGGCACCGACGTCTGTGGTGCCGAGGGGACCGTTCGAGGGGGTGGTGGGTCATCCGTGCCCATTCCTTTCTTGAGGGTAGTGATGCTCCTTAGCCAATCCCTTCTGGAACTTGGGAACTCTTCCCATTGCTCTTCATCCTCTGAAATTTCAAAACCCTCTTTGATAAGTCGACCCCGTAGGGGTGAGGAAGAACTGAAGGCCCCGCTGTGTAAGCTCAGCCAGGCCGAATGATGCTTCTGGAATATCCTGGAAGAATTCAAGGTTAAAGACGGTCATTCAGCCGACTTTGTAATCGAGGATGTAGGGTTCCAGTTGGGCATGCCAAACGGTGATAGAGACTGTGGAGACTGAGGAGACGGAGGCTGCGGAGGTGACTGAGGTGGTGGTGGGGAATCAGGTAGTGTGGGTATGGTCCTAAGAATGCGTTTGGGTCCCATATTTGCAAAAAATTGGAGTGAAGCGTTTTAACAAACAGTTGGAGTGCCCTTTTGGAAAAGGCAATTCCTGCTCGAAATTGAGCGTGAACAATGGGACCCTCACGGAGATAGGCTAATACTTAACACAAGAAAGGTCAAAGACCTTACCTAAATCACAAAGCAACATGTGGTATGAGTGAATTCGTGAAAACCCCTACAACTGTGAGAGAAAGAAAATTGCAAATAGGGATAAACCAACCTACAAGATGGAGGCTCGGATGGATGGGTTGGAGGAGTTAAGAGAGAGCCACGAACCTTAAGTAGGAGATGGAAAAATGGGGAAGAGAAGGGGAGAGTGGAAGATGGAGGCCCAGATGGATGGGTTGGAGGAGCCAAGAGAGAGCCACGAACCTTAAGTAGAAGATGGAAAGATGGGGAAGAGAAGGGGAGAGTAGGAAGTGGAAGAGGACGGAAGAGAGAGAGATAGGAGGAGAAAAATAGAAACTGCCCTCATTTTAGGTAACTAAATCATTCAACTACTATTGTTCGTAGCTTAGCTACGAACGTTCGTAAAATTTAGCTATGAACGTTCGTAAAATTTAAAAAATTGGATTAGACATCTACGATCGTTCGTAGATAGGCTACGAATGATCGTAAACGGAAAGGATAATGGGGATTTTACGATCGGTCGTAGCTTCCCTACGAACGATCATAAACCTGACAAAATTTTGGCCTAAAGATTGGAATTTTACGATCGTTCATAGCTTCCAGACGAACGATTGTAGATGGGACAGAAAGTTTGGCTTGAAGATTGGAATTTTTACAATTGTTCGTAGCGTCCATATGAACGATCGTAGTTGGGACAGAAAGTTGGGCAAGAAAGTGGGGATTTTACGATTGTTCGTAGGTGTACTACGATCGATCGTAAACGGGACAGAGAGTTTGGCCAGAATTGCAGATATTTAAGATCATTCGTAGATATTATATGAACGATCGTATAACCAAAATTTTATTTTTATCCTTTTTTTTGGGTGGTTTACTTGGAAACCACCCCAAACTTGAATTTGGCTATGAAGGGAAAAACTAAAAACCTAAAAAGAAAAATTTTAAGAACAAAGGTCCTAAACTCCTAAGAAAACTTTACATGTTGGGCTGCCTCCCAAAGAGCGCTAAGTTTTGAGTCTTCAGCCAGACTTAGTATTCTCTCATCCGTCTATATCGACCGGATCCTGGAGATTGAGAACCTCAATTAGGTCTCTGGTTGCAATACCCTCAACATAAGGTTTCAAGCATTGACCATTGACCTTGAGAATATGCCCATCCTTTGGGTCTTGAATTTCTACCGCTCCATGGGGGAATACCGTAGTAACTAGGAAAGGTTCATCCCATCTAGAGCGAAGCTTGCCCGGGAATAGACGCAATTTTGAATTGAATAACCAGACTTTCTAATTAGGCTTAAAGGACTTTCGAACAATGTATTTGTCATGGAAAGCCTTTGCCTTATAGATCTTGGCACTATCATATACGTCATTCCTTAGTTCTTCTAATTCGGAAAGTTAGAGTTTTCGAGTAGATCCCGCTTGGACTATATTGAAGTTAAACTTCTTTATGGCCCAAAGGGATTTATGTTCCAACTCCACTAGAAGATGGCAAACCTTGCCAAAGACAAGAAGATAGGGAGACATACCAATAGGGGACTTGAAAGTTGTCCGATAAGCCCATAAGGCATCGTTCAATCTCAAAGACCATTCTTTTCTATCCGTCCTCACAGTTTTCATGAGGATGTTCTTGATTTCCCTACACGAGACCTCAACTTGACCACTAGTTTGTGGATGATAAGGAGTCGACACTTTATGAGTAATGGATTATTTGTGGGTTCTATTACAGAAGTGTTTACCTCCATCACTTATAGTGGCTCGTAGTGTGCCAAACCGACTAAAGATGTTCTCGTGTAAGAACTTGACTACAAACTTGTGGTCATTAGTCTTGGTGGCAACCACTTCGACCCATTTCAAAATATAGTCCACTCCCACCAATATGTATTCCATCCCGAAAGATGGTGGAAAGGGACCCATGAAGTCTATACCCCAAACATCAAAAACTTCAACTATTAGAATGGGGGTAAGAGGCATCATGTCTCGATGGACATAGCTCCTAATTGTTGGCACCTAGTACAAACCCAAAAAAAGTCATGGGCTTCCCTATAGAGAGAGGGCCAATAAAATCCACTTTGCAAGACCATTGCAGCAGTCTTCTTTCCACCAAAGTGTCCACCGTATGTGAGAGAATGACAAAATGTGAGTATACTATGAAACTCATTCTCAGGTACGCAGCGTCGGATCACTTGATCAGAGCAATATTTGAAACACATTGGATCTTCCCAGAAAAAAATATTTAACTTGTGAGAAGAATCGGCTTTTGTCTTGTTTAGACCATGAAGGGGGGATTTGCCCAGTGACGAGGTAATTGACAATATCTGCAAACCATGGTGGTTTTACAAACAACTACTCATCTGGAAAGGTATCATAGACGGGTCGGGAATCCGGTGAAGATTTGACTAGGATTCTAGAGAGATGGTCGGCGACAACATTGTTACATCCATTTTTATCATGAATCTCTTAGTCAAACTCTTGAAGCAACAGGATCCATCGGATCAACCTACGTTTGACGTGCTTCTTAGAAAGAAGATACCGCAATACGACATGATCGGTGTACACCAAGATCTTGGATCCTACAACGTAGGATCAGAATTTGTCAAGAGCACAACCAACAACAAGTAATTCTTTATCGATAGTGGTATAATTCAATTGAGCATCCGATAGGGTCTTACTTGAGTAATAGATGACATGAGGGGTCATATGCACCCTTTGTCCTAAAACTGCACCAACTGCATAGTCGGATGCAGCACACATGAGTTCAAAGGGGAGGGACCAGTCAGGAGGTCGCATGATGGTGGTAGTAGATAGTAGAGTACGGAGTTTTTCAAATGCCTCAAGGCAATCCTTATCAAAGGAAAAGGTAATATCTTTAGCAAGCAAGTTGCTCAAAGGCTGTGCAACCTTACTAAAATCCTTGATAAAGTGGTGATAAAACCCCGCATGGCCTAAAAAGAAACGAATCTGTCGAACCATGGTAGGTGGTGGAAGACTCGCGATAAGGTCAACCTTGGCCTTGTCTACTTCTATGCCCCACTTGGACAAAATGTGTCCTAGGACAATTCCCTCTTGAACCATAAAGTGGTTCTTTTCCCAACTTAGGATAAGATTTTTCTCCTCACAACGTTTGAGAACTAATGAGAGATTGTGGAGAAAATCTTGGAAGGACGATCCAAAAATCGAAAAGTCATCCATAAAGACCTCAAGAATTTTCTCCACCATATCAGAGAAAATGGACATCATACATCGTTGAAAAGTCGTCGGTGCATTACAGAGACTGAATGACATGCGCCTATAGGCAAATGTACCAAAGGGGCATGTGAAAGTGGTTTTCTCTTGGTCTTCAGGATAGACAGACACTTGATTATACCCGGGATATCCATCTAAGAAATAATAGCTCTTGCCTGCTAATCTTTCGAGAATTTGGTCAATGAATGGTAAAGGAAAATGGTCCTTCCTAGTTTGAGAATTGAGCTTCGTATAGTTAATACAAACACGCCAACCAGTGGTTGTGCGTGTGGGAACTAACTTGCCTTTCGATTTTGAAACAACGGTGATACCGGAATTTTTTGGTACCACTTGAGTGGGGATTACCCATTTACTGTCTGAGATGGGGTATATGATACCCGCATCTAATAGTTTAAAAATTTCCTTCATCACCACCCCCTTCATGTTAGGGTTCAATCTCTTTTGTGCTTCACGAGAAGTTTTGGCATCATCTTCAAGATGAATACCGTGCATGCATACAGAAGGGCTAATACCCTTTAAATCGGCAATGGTCCATCCTATGGCTCATTTGTGCTCTTTGAGCACCTCCATTAACTGAGTCTCCTACTCCTTAGATAGATCAGAAGCAATGATAACTGGAAAAGCCTCATTTAATCCTAGGAAGGCATATTTGAGCAAAGTAGGGAGTGGCTTAAGCTGAAGAGTAGGTGGGGCCTCTAAGGATGGAATGGACGGGCTGCCTGAAGTGGTAGGTAGAGGTTCCGGGCAAGTTCTCCATGGAGGAGAGTCCATAAGAAGAGTCGAATTAAGGAGTTGGTTAACTTCTCTTATGGAGTCCTCAATACCAGAGTCATCTTGGTTAAAATAGGCCAAACATGCCTCGATAGGATCGACTGATATATAATAAGGAAGTGAATCCTCAACCATTTCATCAATGGAGTCAATAAAAAAAAAATCCTCATCAGAAGGAGGTTAATAGGAGGTAGTGAAGATGTTGAGGTGGACTTTCATGTTCTCGAAAGAAAAATCCATCACTCTGGTCCGACTACACGCATTCGCAGTAGCCAAGAATGGACGACCGAGGATGACGGGGATTTTTCTTTTAGAGCATACCAAGAACCGAGAAGTCTACCGAAAAATAGAATTTGTCTACTTTGATTAAAACATCTTCAATTACTCCTCGGGGCATTTTAATGAACCTATTAGCTAGTTGAAGAGTGACTGATGTGGGTTGGAGCTCACCAAGGCCCAATTTCTCAAAAGCTGAGAAGGGGAGCAAATTGACACTTGCCCCTAAATCAAGTAGTGCCCGATAAATGGAGTGGTCTCCAATAACACAAGAGATGGTGGGTGCACCAGGATTCCTTGAATTTTTAGGGTGTAGTGTGTTGAAGAATGGAGTTCACCTGCTCAGTGAGAAGGACTTTCTTGGACACATGTGTCCTATATTTGTGCTTTTGAGTGCACAAGTCCTTCAGAAATTTGGCAGATGCTGGAACTTGCTTGATTGCATCAAACAAAGAAAGATTGATTTTCACTTGTTTAAAGATCCCCATCATGTCTTCTAATTTAGCTCCACTCTTTCCAAAGGGGGATGGATCTTTTAAACAAGAAGGATATGGAGCTTTAGACATGTAGGATGCCTCAGAAACAGGATCTATAGGAGAAGAAGTGGAAGGATTATCCATTCCCTCGCTCGAAGGATTTTTCAGTCCTACATTCAGCTCTTCTTGTGAGCCATGAGGTTCTCTAACCTCATTGTCTACCACCTTGCCACCCCTTAGAGTGGTGACCGCTTGAACATGCTGAAAGGTGGTCTCACCGCTTGCAGCTTGTTCAGCCATGGTCATTCCTCTAGAATTATTCATGGGTTGATTCGGAAGCGTGCCTTCCACTCTCTTGTAGACTGTGTTAGCTAGTTGTGCCATTTGGGACTCAAGCTTCTTAATGGACTGAGAGTGAGAGTTAAGCAACTAAGTGCTCCTTTACTAGTATTTTGCAGTATTTGATTTGAATTTTCCAAATTTCACAATACTTGCAACACCTTATCCTCAAACGAAGAGTTTCTTTGTTGAGGTAAAGGATTAGGGTGTTGGAATTATTGCTGAGGAGGAAGAGGTTGGTAGTTAGGCTGAGGTGGGTAAGACCGATTGGACGGTCTTGGGGGCTGATTAGGGAAAGAGTTCCCTTGTGGTTGTCACCAAGAGAAATTTGGGTAATTTTTCCAGCCTGAGTTATAAGAATTGGAATATGGATCATTGCCAAGCCTGGAATAAGCAGCATTCACTGGCTCTTGGACAAAGTCCGGATATTTGGGGGCCGAAGGGCAATCATAGACTGCATGTGTGGGGCTTGCACATAGGGAACACACCTCGCTGGGATTGGAAGGGTAATGTGGAGGTGTGTGAATAGACCCTACAGTCATGAATTGCTCTTGTTTACAAGCTGACTCATCTATTTTGGTAGAGACATCTATGGAGTTGCCCACTTCATAGATACCTCATTTAAAGCTCGAGCTAGATGGTTGACTCTTAGTTTGACTGGTTGAGGCATGGTGGAGTGAATTTTCACTCAACTAATAAAACAGTTCCCATGCTTCCTCCTCAGCTTTATTCATTAAAATCCCCCCCTGCACGAGACATCCACCAATTGACGGTTGTGATCTTACAACCCATCATAGAAACATTGGACGAGTTGCCATTTAGGCATACCATGGTGGGGGCACTTCCGTGTGATGTCCTTCAATCTTTCCCAAGCCTCATGGAAAGCTTCACCATTGAGTTGCTAAAAACTCGTGAGGTTTTTCTGATTTGATTTGTGCAACCTATAGGGAAGAATTTATTCAGAAACTTTTTATGGCGTTCAGCCAAAGTTGTGATAGAATTGGCCTCTAGAGATGTAAGCTATTGTTTGGCTTTATCTCTAAGTGAGAATGGGAAGAGGCATAATCAGAGGGCATTGTCCTTGAAATTTTGCAACTTGATGGTTGTGCAAATTTCATTGAGGTCCCCCAAATGTGTGTAGGGTATTCAACTGGACGTCCATAAAATATGGACAGCATTTGTAAAATGCTGGATTTTATCTCAAAATGAGTCGTCGCAATCCAGCAACTGAATACATGAGGGTGAGGTGAAGTAGTAGGAGTAAAGAATTCCTTGAGGGTCTATCTTGGGAGGCTTCGCCATGACGGAACTTCAGAACTAGGTCCAAGATGGGCTGAAGTTTGAGCTTTTGAAGTAGAATTAAATAAGATCGACGCTCTATAGAACCTAGCAGTCCATTCTAATTTCGAGTCAATGGGGAATAACTCTGGATTTTTAGACCTCGTACCGTGCATACACCCTAAAAGAAAACTCTAAGTTGGACAGACCCTAATTAAATTGCAATTCGAAAAGAACACAATTGAAGACTTAATCACAATGAAAAAGTGCTTATAGTGCTTTTTCTGAGGAAGAAACCAAAAGCATGCTTTCGTTCTCTTTCAGTTCCACATGCTTCTAGCAATTTCTAGGTACTTGAAAAACAAAGAATGGAGATGAATGAGCTTTTATTTTTTATTTTTTTTGTCTAAAATTAATCTATTATTCTAATAGCTAGACCGTACTAGCAATTCCCTAGCAACGGTGCCAAAAATTGATCGCTCAATTATATACCTTGCAATTGATGTTAATCCCGTAGGATAGTGGTGCAATGGTCGAACCACAGAGAATTGTGCTAGTCTAACTATTATCCTTTCTAAATCAAATTAAACTTGAGGATTGAAGAGTTGATTTTGCTTGATCTCAATTAAAACTAAGTTACTCTAAATTATCTAAACTAAAAAGCAGTTACAAAGGATTTGTGAAAATATGAGAGAACTCTAGGGTAGAGGAATCCACCTCTAGCCTAATATTGCATCACATGTATTCATTTAAAGTCCTTAACTCATAAACATGAAGGTTGAGAGTGATTACAAGTCCCTACTCAATAGATCTAAAAGATCTCAAGTAATCAGGTTTAAGGCATGCTCTATTTGTGATCAACACAAGTGATCTACATTAATCTAGGGTTGTGGTATCACTTGTTTTCTCTAGGTATAAAGCATTCTAAAATAAATCTAGTTACTTAATCATTAAGCATCATTGCATAATATTTACGATTAGAATCACATAAACTAACCTAGATTGATTTTAAACTCAATTTAGTTCAACATAAGACAAGGAAAACACCATTGAGAATAATTGGGTCATTAAATTTGGTTGTCGAAGCAACCCCCTTTATTATGCAATCGAATGTTTACAAGAAAAGAACAAAAAAAATTAAAAACAAGAATACAATACTCGGCTAGGGTTTCATCAAAACCCTAGAGGGTGAAGTTAGTTCATCCTGAAAGTGATGAACTCCGTGGTTGTTGAAGAAGAACCATTGACCATTGTTTGCATCCCTGAATTTCCTCTTTCAGCCACTTTTTCCATTTTCTCTCGATCCCAGAAGTGATCCCCCTAGGGCTTTTCTTTCATTTTTCTTTTATATGCACAAAATCCAAGACAAACGCCGATCTACGATCGTTCGTAGGTATCCTACGAACGATCGTAGCTCACAATTTTTTTGCTGATCTTCTTCTTTTCCCTTTTTTTTTTCTCATGGGTGATGACTTTTTATGCTTTCAGGGTCCATTTACTGTCGTGTTAGCTATTTTTCTTTATTTGAACTTGAAATAGAGAAAAAAACCAAAGTACCGTAAAACAGTTTCATAATGAGCTCAAAGGAACTAACATGTATAATTTGAGGTACTTAATTATGTATAATTATGCACCTATCAGGAACCCCTGGAACCCCTTGGTGCAACCCCCGTAGGGGAGGAATAATTTTCTAAAAATATTCGGGAATGGCGGTAGAATAATTACTGCCATTCTTGTATCTCTTCATTACAGTAGCTATTATACCCTCTTGGGTGGGCCCTGGTCCAATCCTGTCATGACCCAAAATCTCCCCTAGGAGTTAAGAGACTTTTAGCTCGTGACCGCCGTGTCATACCATCCCGTGATGACACATAAGGCATACATATCATCTTGCAAGAACATACAAGGTATGCTAAAAGGTGAACCTGAAATTTCTGAATAACTTAACTATATTCCAAGTGCATACAAGTGCGACAAATCAAAGTGGCCATAACCACTTAGTTAAATATACATGTCTCTCCCTCTCATCACTCAAAGCAGTAATAATAGGGTCGCCTGTCAAGACCCTTATCTTCACATGATGACCCCAAGCAGGATCCTCTTCCTCTTACCTTTTTTCAACCCGTAACTTTAGGTTGCAATTGCCAAATAAACCTGCCGACATAAAATGTACGGCTGAGCATGGAATACTCAGAGTATACAAACTACTAATGGACAATGTTATAAAACATTAAGACGCCATACAAAGTACAATTCCTTAGAACATATGCATAATTAGAGTGCGGAAGTTTAAAACAATCTAACAATTGCATATTTTTGACGAGCATACTTTAATCTTATTTTGAGTTTGTACTATCACAAATCATATTTCAATATCTTATGAGTCTTACGAGTCTCTTATGAGCCTTTACTTATGCGTTCTTTAATCTTGTGAGTCCCTTAATCTTGTGAGCTCCTTATGAATTTCCTTTGCTTTCCCTTATTAGATCCTTATGACTAATGCCTACTGTACAAGGAGTAGAGGCCACTAGCTTTACATGTATTTACTAATGCCTACCCTGCTAGGAGTAGAGGCCATTAGCACTAATGCCTACCCTACAACGAGTAGAGGCCAATAGCTTCACATACAAATACACATACACATATACTTTACTAATGCCTACCCTGCAAGGAGTAGAGTCCATTAACACTAATGCCTACCCTACAAGGAGTAGAGGCGACTAGCTTCACATACAAATACACATATACTTTGTTGGTTCACACTTTCACTTTACACTTGACACATACACATGGTAAATCTAGATTGTGCAATACACGTACACATAAAGACTTGTGGTGAACATGGTAGACAATGGAAACACATAATCATATGGCACATAATTTCTATTTCACTTAACCTATCACATACACCTAACATATGCTTTTCTCTTTCATTTAAAACAATTCACATAATCCTTTACACCTGGCACATGCTCGAATTCATCATATAATCACTTGGTTCATTTGGTTGTAACCTTAGAATCATCATAACATACCTAGCATCATAAATCATTGGTTTTTATCTTTGGTTTTCCTCAAAACTTAAGTCTTTTAGCATGCTGTTCTTCTTAACATCATAATATAACAATATCTAATGAAAGCAGAACTAGTTACCCTTTTTATTCGTTGGTTTAAGTCATAGTATCATCACAACTAAATTAGTAGAATTTCTTACTAGTTCATAACTCAAAATAAAGGATTCTATCTTGAATTACAATGAGGATTATGGCATAAAATCTAGTAGATTGAAAGCTATAAGCCATTAATTAATCATAACATGGAGAGTTCTAATTTCTATGCATGAATGAATCATAACAAAGTTGTTAGTAGATTGTTCTACCTTTCCTAGATCAATCCCTTGATCTAATTCACTTGAGAATGTACCGAGGAAGACACCTTAACAGAGAAATTATCTTCTCTTTTGGTTCACAACTCAAGCCAACACCCAAGGTAAGAACGATCCAAGAAGAACCAACCTTCTCTTCTTCTTCCTCTTTTAAAACCCTTCTCCAACTCTCTCTAGGGTTTTGAAACCCTTACCCATGAAATCTTGGGTTTATATAAGGGTTTGGGGGTTGCCAAAACCCCAAATCACCCTTAAAAGATCTCTGGAAGTCGGCTACAGCACAAATGAATAGTTGATTGGTCGACCGGTCAGAAGTTCGGTCAACCGGTTTGGTCACCCTGTTTCCTTTTTTCCTGCCTTGGTATTTTAACTATAACTTTTGACTCGCTTATCAGATTTTGACGATTCAACTTGTGTTAGACTCTTCATTAAAAGGAAAACAACTTTTATGTTTTATAAAAATCCTAATTATGAATTCTTAATGGTCTAAATGGGCCCACAAGTGGATTGGTCCAAAATGACTACTGATTTGACAGCAGACCACCTTTTAGAAACCTCACAATTGACATAACTTACATTCAAAATATGAAAAAAATGCAAAGCATGAACCTTGAAGAGGGCTTCGATATATTTCCAACAACTTAAGAATCACCCAATTCTGATAAGTGACGACAAAACTAGAGCTCCCATAAGCCGAGGGAATGTAAAGACATCGCTCTTTCTCGACACTTAGAGTATGTTATATTCTTATTTCTTCATCCCAACCATCCAACAACAACACTTAACCTAATTTAAGCTATTCTTATCATGTCTTATAAACCAAGTTACATAAATGACCCTCGACCTTTACAAGACTTGTGCCCATGGCACAATTCACAACATTGTGAATTGGGTTCCCGGGGTTCTACATTCACACTTGGGGTATTTTATACCCTAGATGCTTGAGTATTATTAAACTCTTGTTATGAGACTCAACATGCACATATGAAATCCTCACTTCACTTTCCCCAATATCAAGAACACATGGTAGGCCTTATGTCGCGACCCAAACCCCACCCTAGGAGTTAGAGTGAACTTTGGACAACTAAACATGACTTGCTTGACAAACCAACCTGCAAAAACCCACAGAGCATATACAATAGAGGATATAAACAGCGGAAACATACTCTAACATAGCACAGCGGAAGTCTAAACAAACCTCTATGTATATACGAATCCAAGTTTACACAAAGGAATCCAAAAGAAAGTGCGGACAGACCCGCCAAAATACATAAAGGTATATCTCTCATCTCACCCACAGCTAATCCACTCAGAATCTAACACCACCTACTGATAACCCTCTACGGGAGGTTCCTCCAAAGGCTCCTCGACGTACTCCTCTTCCACCCATGGACCAGGAGCACAAACATCAAATAGAGTAGCAGCTCCCTCAGAACCTGCCGACATAAGAAGTACGGCTGAGCATGGAATACTCAGCGGGTACTAAGCACTAACCAACAGTCATAGCATACGGATAGCATACATAAAGCAGGAAACAAATTGCATATATTGAACAGGAACAATTTATATCATACAAGGAAACAAAGCAATTTATAATCATGCTTGTATTTCGTAGAAAACCGATAAAACCTCTTGAAAACATCGTGCACTTGACTTGACTTGAAATATCTTTTCGTACTTGAAAGCTTGTCTTGTCTATCTTGCTTGATTCTTGTATGTCGTGTCATGTCATGCATGTCATGCGTGCTTGCTTGTGATCATGTAACTTGTGAGATATCCTTGTGAGATGCACTTGAGAGGGAAGGGAGACCCTTCTTTATGCAATGCACTTGCGAGGGAAGGGAGACCCTTCTTCATGATATGTATGTACTTGCGAGGGAAGGGAGGCCCTTCTTCATGATATGCACTTGTGAGAGAGGGGAGACCCCTCGTGGAACGTTGGTTCTTGTTTTCTTGTGAAAAGCGAGGTAAAACATATCGTAGGATATGTCCCACCTCTAATCATGTTCTTGAAAACCTCGATAAATCATGTCATGCATGCCGTGCTCGTGGGAACCGTGTACATACTTGCATTTAAATTTAAATATGACATTTGGGTAATTTCACAACACACATAACATCAATGATTTAGCAATGTAATATTCAAATCAGTTAAGGAAAGTAAGAAACACACTATCATGGTCCCTAGCAATATTCATAATTTATTGGGCATGCATTTCCGAATTTACAACTCACTTTATTCACTTTGGCATTTCATCAAACATGGTGTGTCCATTATGGATTTACCCTACAACATGCTTTTCGAGGTGGGTTTTACTCAAATCATACATGTATGTTCATTATTTGGAACAATGCCCTTCCCCATTTGTTCATCACACACAACCATTGGCATCCAGTCGCCCATTCCATCTCCATTCACCATTCACAACCATCCATCTCATAGCACATGTGTAAGTGAAAGAAAATAAAGAGAAATGAAGGGAAAAGAGGATCTATAACTAGGAGGGTAGCAAGAAGTACCGACCTTGAAGAGATAAGGAAGAAATCCCTCTTCCAAAAGACTGTGAGTTGCTGCCCTAGCTTGGAACACGAGCTGCGAACGAGCTTGAGCCGAGATCTTGAAGAAAACCGGACTGGAAGTGATCTAGGGTTTCAAAACCCTTTGATTTCTCTCCAAAATGGAAACCCTAGGTTGGAATCGCCTTCTCCCCTTTCTCCTATTCTCTCAAACTCTCTAAGTGTCGAATGATGCCCTAAAGGCTCGGGTTAGACTCTTAAGGTAAGAGTGGACCGACAAAAGACCATAATACCCTTACTGGAATTTCTGTAAAAACACGAATGCTGAACACGTTGATTTGTGAACAGTGCTGAACACGTTGTGCTGTGAACAGTGCTAACTCGTAGTGCTGTGAATAGTGCCAACTCGTTGTGCTGTGAACAGTGCCAACTCGTTGTGCTGTGAATAGTGCCAACTCGTTGTGCTGTGAACAGTGCCAACTCGTTGTGCTGTTGTGAATAGTACCAAACACGTTATCCGTTGTGAAGGGTGCCGAACCCGTTGTCACGTTGTGCCGTGCATAGTGCTGAGCTCGTAGTCCGTTGTCTTATGTACAACGTGCCCGTTGTGCTGTACAACGTACCGTTGTCTGTTGTACAACGGATACGTTATCTGCTACGCGATGGATGCACAATGAATACGCTATCTGCTGCGCGACGGATGCACAACGAATACGTTATCAGAGCTACGCCCTTAGCGCCTTCCGAGCTACGATTTCCTACAGGTCCAGACTGTTTTGGCCATATCTTTTGACTCGTTCGTCCGATTTAGACGATTCAACTTGCGTTGTGTTCGTACTTCGAAAAGGAACATTTCTAACATTTTAGAATTTCCAATTTCTTCCTTAATTATTAATTATACCTCTTTAAAGGGAAAAATGACAACGAGAGTGTCATTCATTAACTGTAAAAAGGTCCGGGGCTCTACACCTTAGGCCTTTACATGCACTGTACACTAACACTAGTCACTTGAACAGTGCATGTGAAATCTGGGGTTCTACATCCTCCCCCCCTTATTGTAATTTCGTCCTCGAAATTAGGATGATACATAGTTAAAATTGGCTTGGATTTATAGCCAAAGGGGTTTGCCAAAAACCCCCACACCCTTAAAATATCTCAAAAGGGTTGGTTCAAGGCAAAAACACCATTATCGGTCGACCAGTAGAGAGGATCGGTGACCGGTCAAAAATACCATCTCTGTCTAAATCTCCCATACAGATTTTCATCCATTCGGTCGACCAGTGGCTGTTCGGTCGACTGGTAGCAAACTCAGTCGACTTGTTTACCTTGTTTCTTGCCAATTTTTTCTGCTTCTTCCATTTTCCACACTTACCATATTTCCTTATAACCCATGACTTACCTAGGGTACTTATTGTAGAGCCCTGGACTTTTTCATGCTTAATGCATGGCACTTTCGTAGCCAATTTACCTTTAAAGTAGTACAATTAATAAATAAGGAAGAAATTGGAAATTTTGAGATGTCAGAATGTTCATTTTCAAAGTATGAACCCAACGCAAGTTGAATCATCAAAATCCGACGAACGAGTCAAAAGATATGGCCAAAACAGTTTGGACCTGCAGACCACCAATCGCTCGGTCCATAGAGTGATCGATCAGTCCAAAACCGATCGGTCGGTAGCTATCGACTGGTCAAGATTTTTGTATGGGAAAATTTTCCAGAGTGTAAATTTTTAACCGATCGCTCGGTTATGAAACCGATCGATCGGTAGGTAACCGATCGCTCGGTATCGACCACCGATCGATTGGTGTATCGTGTTTTACAGAAATTTCAGTAAGGGTGTTTCAGTCTTTTGGCGTTTCACTCTTTACTCTTAAGGGTTGCCCGAACCTTTAGGGCTCATTTACAACACTTAGAGACATTTGAGAGTTAGAGAAAGAGGAGAGGGCGATTTCTAACCTAGGGTTTCCATTTGGGGAAGAAATCAAAAGGGGTGAAGACTTAGATCAACCTCAAGCCCATTTTCTTCAAGATTCAAGCTCAAGAACTCGTGGAGCTCGTGTTCCAAGTTAGGGCAGCGCCTCACGAGTGTTTTTGGAGGAGTTTTATTCCTCATTGATCAAGGTCGGTACTTCTTGCTACCCTGCTAGTCATAGTTCCTCTTTTCCTCCATGTTTCTTTGTTTTCCTTCATCTATACTTGTGCTATGAGTTGGCATGTGTGGATGTTGTGAATGGAGATGGAATGGGCGATTGGATGCCAATGGTTGTGTTGTGATAATGGAAATGGGGAGGGCATTGTATCCATAATGAACAACATATATGATGGAATTATAACCCACCTAGAAAAGCATGTTGTAGGGTTAACAAATAATGAACATACCATGTTTGATGGAATGCCAAGGTGAATAAAATGAATAATAAATTAAGAAAATGCATGCTTAAAGTTTATGGAAATTGTTTGGGTTATGATAGTTTGTTTTCGCGTTTTCCCTGAATTGTTTAATTTGTGACTTGTTTAAATGGTGATGTGTAATGTATTGTGAAATCCCCAAACACGTCATATCTAAATTCAATTGCAAGTATGCACACGACTTCCATGAGCATGGCATGCATGACATGATTTATCGTATTTTCAAGAACATAATTAGAGGTGGGACTTATCCTACGATATGTTTTACCTCGCTTTTCACAAGAAAACAAGAACAAACATTCCAAGAAGGGTCTCCCTTCACTCACAAGTGCATTGCATAAAGAAGGGTCTCCCTTCCCTCTCAAGTGCATTCCATAAAGAAGGGTCTCCCTTCCCTCTCAAGTGCATCTCACATGGATATCTCACAAGTGTATCTCACAAGTTACATGATCACAAGCAAGCACACATGACATGCATGACATGACACGATCTACAAGAATCAAACAAGATAGACAAGATGAGTTTTCAAGCACGAAAATGGTACTTTAAGTCAAGTCAAGTGCACGGTGTTTTCAAGGGTTTTATCGGCTTTTATGAATACAAGCATGATTATATACTGCTTTACTTTATTGTTATGATATGAATTATTCCTGCTTTATATGTGTGAATTGTTTCTTGCTCTATGTATCGCTATCTGTATGCTATGACTGTTGGTTAGTATTTGGTACACGCTGAGTATTCCATGCTCAGCCGTACGTTTATGTCGGCATGTTCTGAGGGAGCTGCTACTCCATTCGATGTCTGTGCTCCGAGCCCTTGGGTGGAGGAGGAGTACATCGAGGAACCTTTGGAGGAACCTCCAGTAGAGGGTTACCATTAGGTGGGTGTAGATTCTGAGTGATATAGCTATGGGTGAGTTGAGAGAGATATGTCCATGTATTTTGGCGGGCATGTCCGCACTTTCTTTTGGTTGCCTTTTTGTATAAACTTGGATTTACGTATGTATATACATAGAGGTTTGGTAGACTTCCGCTGTACCATGTTAGAGTATGTTTCCGCTGTTTTTATCCTCTATTGTATATGCTCTGTGGGTTTTGCAGGTTGGTTTGTCAAGTAAGGCATGCAAGCCATGATTAGTTGTCCAAGATTCACTCTAACTCCTAGGGTGGGTCTCGGGTCGCGACACTTATACCCATGCTTTCAACACCCAATACACACACAACACCAATCACACCTATAAGTTCATACATCACAAGATATTGCACACATATTTGTATAGTGACATGTTCTACCATCATATTTGAACTTAACACTGGGTTCCTACTTTTTCGATTACTGCATCTCATGACTATAGTCCTAAGAGTAATAACACAATGCAAATCTAATTTGAATCAAGCTCCTTGAATAGTTCAATGAGCATATAGAGCTTATATAGCGCATTGTATATATCAGAGTATACAAATAATAGTATAGGCATACCATAAAAATTCAATGCTAAGCTCTTCGATTCGGTTAAGGTATTAACCTATTACAAACTTAAGACATTACCCGGCTTAAGACTAGGACTAATGAATTGTTGACCCCCTTGAGTTGTTTAAGCAATTTCCTTTGAATCCTTGTGACATGTATGATGCTTCTAGGATCTATATGATGCATATAAGATGTTCATGATGCTTATGATATGTATAAGGTGCATGCTATGTGTGATGCACATGCTATGTATGATGCTCATGCTCTATGTGATGCACATGCTATGTATATGCTTTTGTATTTGAGCCCAAAAACATCTTTGGAGTTTATAATATATTTATCACTTTGTACTGAGCATAGGGTCTAGAACGTGCTGCAGAATTAACGTGCATCTGTATCTAGAACTTTTGGACTGAGCACTGAATCTAAAACGTGCTGCAAAATTAACTAGCATCTGCATTTAGAAACGTACATCAAACATCCATGAGCTTGTCCAAAATTATACTTATATTTATTTATTTATTTATCATTATTTTTCTTTCTTCCCTACTCATGTAAACTTATATTCATACCATGATGCGTGACTTGTGCTTGTTTGTGATAAAGATGCACAACTAAGCATAATTTAATAGATGCAATTATACAGAATTCACATAATAGCATATATATCGCAACCTAGGTCCATAGTTTCGCAAAGACTCTAAATCCATTAGACTTGTAAGGCTAAAGTGGATCCATAGTCTCACCCAAGAAATAATTACCTACTGAAACCTATTGCATTTGTTCCGATACCGATGTCACGATATCAGACCTATAACTAGGACATACTCCAACTCAAAGTAGAACTACCTAACTTGGAAATCAGGCTTGAATACAACCATTAAACTAGCATGTAAGTCTTATAATAGCACACATCAATACATCCGAGTACACATGTAATAGTATAAACATACAGTTGAGGTTTTCCTAGCGTAAGACACTAAGTTCGGTTGAGATTTCAATCGGTTTTGACTAAAACTGACCAATCAGTCTGCACTTGGAATACGACTCTTTTCTTAAACGTAATGCCTTGGTTACGTCACGGTATCAAACTCTAAGTGACCCTAAAGAACCTAATACCTAGGCTCTAATACCAAATCTGTCACGACCCAAAATCCCCCTTAGGAGTTAGGAGACTTTTAGCTCGTGACCGCCATGTCATACCATCCTGTGATGACACATAATGCGTGCATATCATCTTGCAAGAAAATACAAGGTATGGTAAAAGGCGAACCTGAAAATTTCTTAATAACTTAACTGTATTCCAAGTGCATACAAGTGCGACAAATCAAAGTGGACATACCCACTTAGTTAAATATACATGTCTCTCCCTCTCATCATTCAAAGCAGTAAGTGATAATAAATGAGATTATTAATCCTAAGGCCTTCCATTATCAATAAGACTAGGTATTAATTAGCCTGAGTTTTGTCTTGCCAAAAGGTATTGACATAATTCAGTCTGAATTAAACTCCTAGAGCCATATTTCTATTGTAGATAAGTTTGTGTATGGTCTGATAAGAATTGTCAACTAAAATGGTGGCACAACCTTACTTGATTATATGACGAACTAGAATAATGGGTTTCACTTAAACAAGGAAACATGATGGTTGAAACAGTGACAGTCATGTTGTCCTTGGAGGTCGCAAGGAAATTGGGAATCACTGAGTTACATAAGGAGTTATGCATGAGATGTTTAGTGATGGATAGTTACTATCCACTTTGTAGTGTATGTGTAGTATTATCCTAAAATGAAAGATTGCATGTGTATTATGAGGATCCTAATACTCATCTGAAATAAATAGTTTATTTCCTAATTTCATATAATGAAGGGAATTATAAAATTTGAACAAAGATGAGAGGATCATTGTTGATTAAAATCCTAAAAATCTGATGAATATATGTGCAAAAAATAATGTAATAATTTATGCTTATTTTATTGTGTAGATAGCCATAAATCCCATTTCCAAGATTCTAGAAGAGAATCGATTGACTGGTCCAAATTTTGTGGACTGGAAAAGAAACCTTGATATTGTGCTTATCTCTTAGAAGATAACTTATGTTCTCACTTTTGATTATGCAGAATTTGATGAGGCAGTTCAAACCCTAGATCAGGTTGAAAAAGCCTCAAAGTGGCATAAGTCAAATAGTTTGACCAAATGCTACATGCTTGCATCTATGCCGAATGTCCTTCAGCAACTGCATGAGGGCTTTGCTACAGCTAAAGATATATTGACTAATCTCAGGGAGATGTTTGGGGAAAAGAATAGAACTGCTAGGCAGTTGGCTATGAAATGACTGATGGGAACCAAGATGTCTAATGGTAGCCCAGTCTAGGAGCATATTGTCAAGATGATGGGGTTCATTAATGAACTCTTGACTCTTAGAGCAGATCTTGATCAACAAAGTCAAATTGATGTTATTTTGATGTCGCGACCCAAAACCCACCCTAAGAGTTAGAGAGAATCTTGGATGACTTATCATGACCTACATGACATGCTTGACAAACCATCCTGCAAAACACTCAGAGCATATACAATAGAGGACAAAATAGCGGAAACATACACTAACATGGCATAGAGGAAGTCTAACAAAACCCTCTAGGTATATATATAATCCAAGTTTTTATACAAAAGTGTAACCAAAAGAAAAGTGCGGACATGCTCTCCAAAATACATGGGTATAAAATCTCTCGTGCTCACCCACACTCACTTAGAATTTACCACCTAATAATAGCCCTCTCCATGAGGCTCCTTAGCAGGGACCTCCTCGATGTACTCCTTCTCCACCCATGGGCCAGGAGCACAAATGTCAAAAGGAGCCGTTGCTCCGCTAGTACCTGCCGACATCCAAAGTACGGCTGAGCATAGAATACTCAGTAGGTACCAATTACTAACCAACAGTCATAACAATATAATAATGGAAATAAAGTAGGAAACAGTTCATATCATAACAGGTAAGGTAAACAGTTTATATTTCATGTTTGCATCGCATCAAAGCCGGGAAAACTCTTGAAAACATCGTGTGCTTGACTTGACTTGAAAATACTCTTTTCGTGTTTGAAAACTTGTCTTGTCATGTTCTATCTTACTTGTCTTGTCGGGTCATGCTTTTCTTGTTATGTGTGTCATGTCGTGTCATGCTATGAAATTAAAATGCTCATGCTTGCTTGGAATTTAAACATGCTCATGCACTTGGGATGTCAGTGGCCTTGAACAACTTGAAGGGAGGGTGGTGTAAACCCCATCTTTTGTGAAATATGGAACAAAGAAACTTGAAGGGAGGGAAGTGTAGAACCCCGGAAACGAGTTCACTAGGCTGTGAATAGTGCTGTGAATAGTGCTATGAATAGTGCTGTGAATAGTGCCTTCAAGGCCTAAAGCTGTAATGGAATTATGGCTTCATGTTTTAAAATGAAAGGAGGTTTCAAATAAATAAAAATATGTGCGGAAAGTGTTTTAGGGCATTGGGATGGAAAACAAACAAGAGTATAGAATACTCTAAGTGTCGCAAAGAGGGATGTCGAGAAATGCCCTCAACTTGAGAGAACTCTAGTTTTCTCATTCGAGATCAGAATCGAGTGATTCTTGAGCCATTAGAAAGATATCAACATCCTCTTCGAGGTTCATGTTTATCACGTTTCCATATTTAGAGTCAAAGTTAGGTCAAATGTGGGTTTTTAGGCATTTTTCTGTTGAAATTCCTGACTAGTCAGCTTTATGGCAACTTTGGACCATGAAGAAAGAAGAATTAGGAGTTTTGAAAAACATGAAAGTTACTCCCATTTCAAAGAAGAGTCCAACGTAAGTTGAATTGTCAAAATCCAATTAGCGAGTCAAAAGTTATGATCAAAATACCATAGCGGAAAAATGAAGGGATGAATAGTACAAGGGTAAATCCAGTTTGGGACGGATAGATCCATCAATTCCATGCACTGATAGATCTATCCATGGTCATGACCGATAGATCGACCAAGCCTACATTTGTATGGGTTTTTTTGGCCAGAGAGGATCTTTTTGATGGATCTATCGGTGCTCATGACCGATAGATCCATCAGTGCATTGTTTGCCTAGTAACCGACCTCCTAAGATCATTTAAGGGTCATTGGCCTCACTCCCTTGGCCTATTTAAGCACCATTTCATAGGTGTTAGGGTTTCCACAACCCTCAGCAAGTTTTGGGAGAAATTTTGAAAGAGAAGAGAGGAAAGTTTGGATTTTTTCTAGGGCTTGTGCTAGGAGTAAAGAGGTGAACTAGGATTTGCTTCTGAAGCTCGGAGCTCGCCTCCACAAGCCTTCTAAAGCTTGGATCTTGTTTTCCTCAACCTTCCTCAAGCTTGGGATTGATTCAAAAGCTTCTTCAAAGCTTTCTTTTGCCTTCAAGTAGAATTCTAAGTGAGAAACCGTAGGGATCTGATTATTGAAAGGTAGAACAATCTACTAACTACTTTGTTATGATTCATTCATGCGTAGAAATTAGAACTCTCCTTGTTATGATTCATTAATGGCTTATGGCTTTCAATCTACTAGATTTCATGCCATAATCCCTATTGAAATTCAAGATAGAATCCTTTACTTTGTCCTATGAACTAGTAGGCAATTCTACTAATTCAATTGTGATGATGCATGACTTAAACCAATGAATAAAAAGGGTAACTAGTTCAGTTTTCATTAGATGTTGTTATATTATGATGTTAAGAAGAAAAGCATGCTAAATGATTTAGGTGTTGAGGAAAAGCAAAGATAAAAACCAAGGATTTGTGATGTTTCTAGGCCTTAACCCAAAGCCTGAAAAACAGGTATTCTTACTGCTTAGTAATTTTTTGATGATTCAACTGAGAAAAGCATGAGTAAAAGACTGAGTTTTGGGGAAAACCAAGAAGAAAACCTATGTATTTTGATAAAGACCAATCGAAAATCCTACTAGTTATGATATGATGATTCTATAAGTTCAAACCAAATGAACCAAGTGATTTTATGATTAATTCGAGCATGTGCCACACTTAAATGATTATGTGATTTGTTTTTAAATGAAAGAGAAGCATATGTTAAGTGTAAGTGATGGGTTAAGTGAAATAGAATGTGCCATGTGATTATGCGTTTCCATTGTCTACCATGTTCACCACAAGTGTTTATGTGCACTTGTATTGCATGATTGAGATTTACCATGTGTATGTGTCAAGTGTAAAGTGAAAGTGTGAACCAACAAAGTGTATGTGTATTTGTATGTGAAGCTAGTGGCCTCTACTCCTTGTAGGGTAGGCATTAGTGCTAATGGATTCTACTCCTTGCAGCGTAGGCATTAGTAAAGTGTATGTGTATATGAATATGAAGCTAGTGGCCTCTACTCTTTGTAGGGTGGGCATTAGTGCTAATGGACTCTACTCCTTGCAGGGCAGGCATTAGTAAAGCGTATGTGTATTGGTATGTGAAGCTAGTGGCCTCTACTCCTTGTAGGGTAGGCATTAGTCAAGTGCAAGTGTTTGTAAAGATTGAAAGCAATGAACTCGTCTCTAAGGTGTTCTGAGAAGGGAATCACCTTGATAAGTATTGAACTCATCTCTAAGGTGTTCCGAGAAGGGAAACACTTTGTTTGAAAAGAATGTCTCAAAGTCATGCTCTTAAAGCCTTGTTTAGAAGTATGTTTTGAAAAGCTTGCACAGTATATGTTTTGAAAAGTATCGTGATTTCTGCTCTACAATTTTAAAGTATGTTGGTTTTACCTGTTTGTTTTTAATTACTTGCTTTACTATGACCTGAAAAACATGTTACGATTTCTGTTTATAACATTGTTAGTTAGTAGTTTGTACACACTGAGTATTCAATGCTCAGCCGAACTGTTAGTTCGGTAGGTTTCAGGTTGAACGATCGTGCTACAGAACCAAGGGTCGAACGGGAGCTTGCTGGGGATCAGCATGCAGGTGATAAGGGCCTCGACATGTGGCCTTGAGTTTTGAGAGAGAGAGAGTGCCATGTATTTTGGGGACTTTGTCAGATTTGGGTTATGTGACCTAAGTCATGATTAAATGTACATGTCATTTACATTTTAGTTTTAGTTGACTCTTGTACTTGGAATATAGTTGATGTTATAAGAAATTTTCAGGTTCGCTTTTTAGTATGCCTTGTATGCTCTTATAGGATGGTATGTACGCCTTATGTGTCATGATATGATGGTATGACACGGCGGTCACATGCCTAAAGTATCCCTAACTCCTAGGGGGTATTTTGGGTCATGACAAGAAGTGCAAACCCCCCTCTTTTACGAAATACAATAAAATAAAAATGCATGTTTGTAGGCACACTAACATCTTGCTTGACGTGTTCTTGTTCATGTCAAAAGCGAGGAAAAATATATCTTAAGATATGCCCTACCTCTAATTACCAACCCTTACGTTTGGCCTTGTCACGGTATTCGTGAATCGAGAATAAAACCATTGTCTTGAAAAAAACTCGATAAACCATGCTTGACTCATATATACATGCCGTGCTTGTGAGGTTGTGTACATGCTATAGCTTGGAAATAAACTTGGCATATTGAATTTCATAGTATACAATTCATCAAAATAAGCATTCACTTACCCCATGCCGTTCTAGAAAGCAATTAAACACACTAGCATGAAAACCTAGAATTTTCACATGTCTTGAAGCATGCTTTTCTTGATCAATAATTCATCCAATCCATCCATCATCCATGTGTGTTCATTATTTGGTGAAATGCCCTTCTCATTTTATTCGTCACACACAACATCCATGGCATCCATCACCCAACATCCATCTCCATTCATGCATTCCATTTAATAGTATGTTCATAATTTAGGGAAAACAAGAAAGAATGTAAGAAAAAGGGGAAAACATGACTAAGAGGGTAGCATAGGGTAGAACCTTCAATAGATGAGGGAAAACCCTCCAAAACGTGTGTGGGTCACTACTGAGGTTAGAAGAAACCCCTTGCTTGATTTTGGGGAAGATCACCCTTGATCTTAGTCTCCTTTTTCTTCAATCTCAAACCCACTTGGCAAATCCAATCCCCAATTCTTCCCTCTTCTTCTTTCTAATCTCCCTTAGGTCTTCTTTAGGTTTAGGGTAAGCCAAAACCCCCAAATAAGAGGAGAAACCCTAAAAATCCTGAAATAAAATTTTGGGTTTGCGATCTATGATCGGTCGTAGCATATCTACGACCGATCATGAATCTGCTATGATCGGTCATAATGATTACAGAGAGTTTTGCCCATTTCTGAAATTCTACGATCGATCATAGATTTTCTATGATCGATTGTAACTTCACCTACGATCGTTCATAGGGTCTGTGCGATCGTTCGTAACTCTTACAGAAAATTTTCCAGATTTTCCTTCTTTGGTATTTCGGCCATAACTTTTGACCCGTTCGTTGGATTTTGACAATTCAACTTGCGTTGGACTCATCATTCGAAAAGGAACATTTTTGATGTTTTAGAATATTTTAATTCTACTTTATTCATAGACCAAATTGTCCCCAAAGTTAACTGATCTGCAATTGAAGTTCAGCAATCTGGATTTTCAATAGATCCTACTTAGGAAATCCAACTTTTAATTCAAGAAAATGACACTAAGGCTTTAATACATGACAAAAATATCCGGGGTGCTACACTTGAACTCTCTCCTGAAATCCTTTTCAGCTTTTGTGTTGAATTACAACATGAACAAATTGGAGACTGCTCGACCAGAGCTCTTAAACATGTTGCAAGGAGCTGAGGACCTTATGAAGTGTACTAAACTCTACGCAAATGTGGCAGAGGGAATTGGACCTTCGAGGCCTAGGCCTAAGGGCAAAGGCAAGAAAAAGAAGAAATCCAATTTCTTCAAGTTCCTCAAAGGCAAGAAAGAAAAGAACAAGAAAACATCTTTTAAGAAGAAGGACAAGGATAAGAATCAAAATGTCTACTTCTATTGCAAGAAACCAGGTCACTGGAAGAGGAATTGCAAAGTTTACTTAGCACCCTTTAAGGACAAGCCTTTGGAAGGTATGTTCGAATCTTTCATCATTGAATCCAACTTCATTGTTGGTTCCTCTAACTCTTTGTGTGTAGATAGGGGATCTACCTCACATATTTGTAATATGTTACAGGGGTTTCAGGAGAGTAGAAAGCTCAGTGATGGGAAAGTCAAGATAAGGATGAGAACATAAGCAAGTGTTGCTGCGATTGCCATCGGGAATTATGTTTTAGAATTTGTTTTAGATATGATTTTAGTTTTAAAAGACTGCTTATATGTGCCAGACATGCGTAGAAATTTGATTTCTGCTTCTAGTTTAATCGTTAATGGTTATTCAGTGCATTTTGATACTAATGTAGTTATCAAATACAATAATAGTTTTATTGTTTCCGGCACATTGTAGAACCCCGGAACTTGTGTACATGAATGGAGAAATATACCTGCATAGCTAAGGGCCTTCCATGTATTTTGAACTTGAAATTAATAAGAAATAATTATTAACAAATTAAGCATGGTATATGAAAGGGGTTAGTACCTAAAAAGGATAAAAACAAGGTTGGAAACACCTCAAAGGGTCTAAGGGGTTAAAAAGGAGAAAATTAGGACGTGCGATCGATCGTAGGCAAGGTGCGATCAATTGTAGTCAGAGGAAAACTGAGTGAAAACTTTAAGGTGCAAGTGCGATCTGTAGAACCCCGAATCTTCATTTCACTAAGTAGTGAATAGTGCTCAAGTGTGGTTTTGTACACTAATGAGCCTTGTGTTAATATACGTGATTGGATTTATGGCATGCATGTTTCAATAGGTCTACATATCCTTAAGGAGTGCTGTCTCGACCCAAAACCCACCCTAGGAGTTAGAGTGAATCTTGGACGACTTGTCATGACCTACATGACTTGCTTGACAACCAACCTGCAAAATACATGGAGCATATACAATAGAGGACAATAATAGTGGAAACATAACTACAAAGCACAGTGGAAGTCTAACCAAAAACCTCTAAGTATATATACATGATCCAAGTTTTGTACAAAAAGAAACCAAAAGAAGGTGCGAACATGCCCGCCAAAATACATACATATAATCTCTCAAGCTCACACCCACAGATCACCTAGAATCTACCACCTAGTAGTAGCCATCTACAGGAGGTTCCTCCGTAGGTTCCTCAACGTACTCTTCTTCTACCCAAGGGCCAGGAACACAGATATCAAAAGGAGCAGCCGCTCCACTATCACCTACCGACATGAGAAGTACGGCTGAGCATGGAATACTCAGCGGATACCAAATACTAACCAACAGTCATAGCATAGCAATAGCAATATATAAAGCAGGAAGCAGTTCATATAGTAACAGGAAAGTAAAGTAGTTTATATTCATGCTTGCATCACAGAAAAGCTGATAAAACCTCTTGAAATCATTGTGCACTTGATATGACTTAAAATACCATTTTCGTGCTTGAAAACTTGTCATGTCTGTCTTGCTTGATCTTGTCTAGCGTGTCATGCCATGCGTGTTATGCGAGCTTGCTTGAGATTTAACATGCTCATGTACTTGTGAGATGCACTTGAGAGATGCACTTGAGAGGGAAGGGAGACCCTTCTTTAATGAGATGCACTTGAGAGGGAAGGGAGACCCTTCTTTCATGATATGTACTTGTGAGTGAGGAGAGACCCCTTATGGAAGGGAGGGAAGTGTAAACTCCCTCCTATGAAATGCTTGTTCTTGTTCTCTTGTGAAAAACGAGGTAAAACATATCGTAAGATATGTCCCACCTCTAACATCCTCGTTCTTGAAAATCATCGATAAACCATGTTATGCATGCCGTGCTCGTGGAGTCGTGTGCATACTTTCATTTGAAATTAAATATGACATTTGGGGATTTCAACAATACATAGAATATCACAACTGAGCAAGTAATAATTTATGCAATTTAAGGAAAGCGAGAAATCACACTATCATATGCCCTAGCAATCTCATAAGCATTTAAGCATGCATTTCTTGATTTATCACTTGGTTTCTTCACCTTGGCATTTCATCAAACATATGGTGTGTACATTATTCGTTAAAGCCTAAGCCATGCTTTTCTAGGTGGGTTTATATTTACAACATCCATGTATGTTTATTATTGGCACAATACCCTCCCCATTTCATTCATCACATCACATTCACTTGGCATCCTTCGCCCAACATCCATCTCCATTTGCACATACCAACTCATAGCCTAGGTATAGATGAAGGAGAACAAGGAAGAAGGAAGGAAAAGAGAAAACCATGACTAGGAGGGTAGCAAAAGGTACCGACCTTGAATGGAATAAGAAAACCCTTGTTCTTGCCGAGGAAGGACGCTGCCCTAGCTTGGAGAACGTGTTTCTCATGAGCTTGAGCCTTGGAGTGAAGAATCCAAACCTTTTGACACGATCTTTTGTAACCGAACCCTTGATTTCCTCCTTCAAGTTGAAGCCCTAGGTTAAGAAAACCTCTTTCTCCTCTCTCACTCTTCCAAAATGCACGATTGAGGGTTTATGAAATCCTCAACCCACGAACTTGGGTTTATATAGCAAAGGGGATGGTCAAAGACCATTATACCCTTAATGATCTGCTTAAAAGGACCAAACCACACAAATTCGTAAGGGAGCGGTCGACCGGTCATGACGAGCGGTCGATCGGTCCAAAAGACCCTCTTTGGAAAATAACCCCATACAAAGTTAGTGCGATAGCGATCGACCGGTGGTTAGAGCAGTCGACCGGTAGGCAAGCGGTCGATCGGTCATATCAGCGGTCGAGTGGTAGGCCATCGGTCGATCGGTCCTTGGAGCGGTCGACTGGTTGATCTGTGTTCTACCTATTTTGCTGATTTTTCTCATTTTTCCTACTTCGGTGTTTTGGCCATAACTTTTGACTCGTTTGACAGATTTTGACGATTCAACTTGCGTTGGATTCGTCTTTTGAAGGAAAACATTCCTGAAATTTTAGAATTTCTAATTTCAGCTTTATTTATGGACCAAATTATCCCCAAAGTTGAATGATCTGCAAATGGAGTTCAACAAACTAGATTTTAATATATCCGACTTAGGAATCCTACTTCTTAACACTTAAGTTCTTTAAAACTTCTCATTTCATAGAAATTGGAGATTACAAAGGCATAACGCCTTGACACAAGTTCTAACACATGTACAAAAGTTTCGGGGCTCTACAAGTGTGGTTAAAGCATAAAAAGTGTTGGAAATGTGATTGGAGAAGATCCAAGTAGTGAAAATAGGGTTTTGCAGCAAAACAGGGGATCACTGATCGCTCGGTGATAACCACCGATTGACCGGTCCCACACCGATCGCTTGGAAGCTATCAAATGGTTAACTAATTTGTATGGGGAAAAATTTCAGAGAGGGTGTTTTCAACCGATCGCTTGGTTGATTGCTCGGTCTGTACCACTAATCGATCGGTTATACACAGATTTTCTTCATTAAGGGTGTTTAAGACTTTAGCCACTACCCCTTGGCCTATATAAGTGCTTGTTCGTGCCTTAGGGTTTCAAAAATCCTTTGTGCACTATTTTGAGAGATTTTAAGAGGGAGAAGAAGGGAGAAGCTAGGTTGTTGCTCAAGCTTGAAGGAAGATCAAGATCATTCCTTCCTTTTGGTGGTTTTTAACCAAGAACTCAAGGTTCTCACTTGTTCCAAGCTTTTGGAATCAAAATTACTGATTTCACCAAGATAGATACACTCTACTACCAATCTTGTAATACTACTAGTGATAACATGTTGTTCTTCTCATTCTACACTATATATATATCTTGATTTGTTTGGTATGAAAGGTTGTTTTTATACTTGGAAGTAAGTTATCACTATTATGCACTCTATGTGTTTGTGTAAATGCCTCTAAGGGTTTTTGGGTGTTAAAACATGTTATCTTTCTCATATGCTCATATGTTTGCATGTCTCGCATGAATCGAGGTTTTTCCATGGATTACTCAAAGTACGAAAAGGGTTTTGAATGAACGACTTATATGAATGATTCTAAGCAACTCCATGATTTGTCTAAGATCGGTTCACAAGCTCAAAAGGATCATACTAAACTCACAAGAACTCTATGATAGGCTCTAAGATCGGTTCTAAAGCTCTAAGGATCACAAATGAAATGCTCTAAGATCTCTATGAACTCTACGAACTCCAAGAACTCACAAGGCTATGATTATCGCATGACTCACACGGTTTTGGTTTCGGATTTCATCATATGTACTATTCACGGTTTCTACACTATGATATACTTTAAGGGTTTCATTCTCCATGACTCGCATGCTCTATGCTATTATTGCTTTATTGTTAGTAGCTTGTATACGCTGAGTATTCCATGCTCAACCGATATTTGTTATCATCGACAGGTGCTCGGGTTCCATTCGACTTATGTGGTACGGAGCCTTGGGTAGAGGAAGAGTACTTTGACCCGGAGCCTTCTATGGACCACTATCAGGGTGACGGCTCATTAGATAGGCGTCATGACTTCGATTTCTATTGACGACAGTACTTAGAAAGACTTGATATTTTGTTAAGTGAGAGTGGGACTTGTCCACTCCACCATTTTGGATTCTTATACAGTTGTATTTTGTTGGTTCAAACTTAGACCAAGTGATAGGAGTATTTAGTTATGCTTTTGGATTCTACTATGTTTAGTTATGTATTGCTTCCGCTGTTCATTGTAATCGTTTCCGCTATGTATGTTGTGTACTCTTGCAGGTTTCTATGTGTGCCTTATGTATCATATTGGAGGTATGATACGGCGGTCATGAGTTAAAGTATCCCTAACTCTTAGGGGGTATTTTGGGTCATGACACGATCGATCACATATACGAAAAAATTGATAGAAAGGTTCGGGTTCAAGTGTGATAGATCATTCCCAGGTGTGATCAATCGCACCGGGATCTACGATCGATCGCACGAAGGTGCCAGATTTCGGAATTAAGGGTTTGCAACCCTTTGCCTCTAAATAGGGGATCAATTGGGGGTTTTGGGTTTAACCAAAACCTAGAGGAGAGATTGAGAGGAGAAGGAAGAGGATTTGGAAGTTTCCAAAAAGGGGTTGGATTGAAGATCAAGAAGAGCTCAAGATCAAGCAAGGATCCTCCACTCAAGGTGGTATCTCCTTCTTCCTCAAGCTTGGATTCCAAATCAAGGGGGTTTTCTTCAAGATTTGGAGTTAATCGTAGCACCCCGGACTTTTCCATACTTAATGAATAGCACTTTCGATGCCAATTGGCTTTTCACGTGGTCTAATTAATAAAAAAGAAATTGAAAATTTAGAAATGCCAAAAATGTTCCTTTTCGAAAGACGAATCCAATGCAAGTTGAATCGTCAAAATCTGACTAACGAGTCAAAAGATATGGCCAAAACACCAAAGTGGAAAAATGAGGAAAATCAGCAAAATGGGAAAAACACAGACCAACCAGTTGACTGCTCCAGCCACGGTTCGAACCGTAGCCTACCGGTCGACTGCTTTAACCACAGGACGACCGCTATCGCACTAATTTTGTATGGGGGAATTTTCCAGAGAGGGGGTTTTGGACCAATCAACCGCTCTAGTCAACCGGTCGACCACTAGCCTACCTGTAGAGCCCCGGACTTTTTCACTTTTAATGCATGGCACTTTCGTAGCCATTTTGCCTTTAATATAGTACAATTAATAAATAAGGAAGAAATTGAAACTTTCGAAACATCAGAAATGTTCCTTTTCGAAGTATGAACCCAACGCAAGTTGAATCATCAAAATCCGACGAACGAGTCAAAAGATATGGCCAAAACAGTTTGGATTTGTAGAGCACCGATCGCTCGGTCCATAGAGCGATCGATCGGTCCAAAACCGATCGATCGGTAGCTATCGACTGGTCGAAGAATTTGTATGGGGAAATTTTCCAGAGAGTTGATTTTTGGTCGAGAGCTCGGTCAATACACCGATCACTCGGTAGGCAACCGATCGATCGGTCATAAACACCGATCGCTCGGTCTTCGCATTTTTGCAGAATTTTATTAAGGGCGTTTTCGTCTTTTGGGTGTTAAACCCTTTCCTATATAGGATTACCCGAGCCTTTAGGGCTCATTTACCACACCTAGAAGATATTAGAGAGGAAGAGAGAAGAGAAGGGTCTTCCTAACCTAGGGTTTGATTTTGGAGAAGAAATCAAAGGGTTTGTGAACCCTAGATCACCTCAAGCTTGGATTGCTTCAAGATTCCGATTCAAGCACGCGGGGAGGAGTTTCTCCAAGCTAGGGCAGTGCCTCACGAACGTTTTTGGAGGAGCTTTCTTCCTCATTGTCAAGGTCGGTACCTTGTGCTACCCTCTTAGTCATAGTTTCCTCTTTTTCTTTTCTATTCTTTGTTTTCTCCCAATTATGACTATAAAATGAGTTGTAATGTGTGAATGGATGGTTGTGAATGTGAATGGGCGATTGGATACCATGTGAATGATGTAATGAATGAGAAAGGGGAAGGGCATTGTATCCATAATGAACAAACATGTAGAGCCCCGGACTTTTTCATGCTTAATACATGGCACTTTCGTAGCCAATTGGCCGTTAAAGTATTACAATTAATAAATAAGGAAGAAATTAGAAATTCCGAAAAGTTAGAAATGTTCCTTTTCGAAGTACGAACCCAACGCAAGTTGAATCGTCGAAATCGGACAAACGAGTCAAAAGTTATGGCTAAAACAGTTTGGACCTACAGACCACCGATCGCTCGGTCCATGGAGCGATCGATCGGTCCAAAACCGATCGCTCGCCTATCGACTGGTCAAGATTTTTGTATGGGAAAATTTTCCAGAGAGTGAAATTTTAACCGATCGCTCGGTTATGAAACCGATCGATCGGTAGGCAACCGATCGATCGGTCATTAACACCGATCGCTCGGTACTCGCGTTTTTGCAGAAATTTCAGTAAGGGTATTATGGTCTTTTGGTCGGTTTGCTCTTACCTTAAGAGTCTTGCTCGAGCCTTTAGGGCATCATTCGACACTTAGAGAGGTTGAGAGAATAGGAGAAAGGGGAGAAGGCGATTCCAACCTAGGGCTTGTCTTTGGAAGAGAAATCAAAGGGTTTTGAGACCCTAGATTACTTCAAGCTCGGCTCTTCTCCAAGATCACGGCTCAAACACTCGTGGAGAGCGTTCTCCAAGCTTGGGCAGCAGCTTCACGGTCATTTTGGAAAGGGGTTTCTCCCCTCATTGTTCAAGGTCGGTACTTCTTGCTGCCCTCCTAGTTATAGTTCCTCTTTTCCCTTTATTTCCCTTTGTTTTCCTTTATTTACACATGTGCTATGAGATGGATGGTTGTGAATGGTGAATCGAGATGGAATGGGCGATTGGATGCCAATGGTTGTGTTGTGATGATCAAAATGGGGAGGGCATTGTTCCAATAATGAACATACATGCATGATTTGAGTAAAATCCATCTAGAAAAGCATGTTGTAGGGTAAATCAATAATGAACACACCATGTTTGATGAAATGCCAAGATGAATGAAAAGAATAATAAATAAAGAAAATGCATGCTTAAACATTTATGGAAATTGCTTAGGTTATGATAGTGTGTTTTCCCGTTTTCCCTAAATTGTTTAATTTATTACTTGTATATATGGTAATGTGCAATGTATTGTGAATTCCCCAAAATGTCATATTTAATTTCCATCGCAAGTGTGTACACGATTACACGAGCACGGCATGAAACGACGTGATTTACCGATGTTTTCAAGGACGAGATGTAGAGGTGAGCATATCCTACGATATGTTTCACTTCGCTTTTGGCAAGGACAAGATGATCATGCATTGCATAGGGAAGGGTCTCTCATCCCATCGCATTACACGCATGGCATAGCATCTCATGACACTCAAGGCATGGCATGACACGCATGGATGCTAGTTGCGACGGGCTATGAACGGCAACTAGGCATACACATTTCGCATGGATGCTAGTTGCGACGGGCTATGAACGGAAACTAGGCATACACATTTCGCATGGATGCTAGTTGCGACGGACTATGAACGGCAACTAGGCATATCATTCAGCATATAGGATACTAGTTGCGACGGACTATGAACGTCAACTAGGCATATCATTCAGCATATAGGATACTAGTTGCGATGGGCTATGAACGGCAACTAGGCATGTGAACATGTTTAAATTCCAAATAAGCAAGCATGATACACGCATAGCATGACATGGCGCGCATGATACAAGCATGACAAGCATGACACGGTAAATAAGTTCCCAATTACGCGAAGGGTATTTTAAGTCAAGTCAAGTGCATGGTGTTTTTCAAGGATTTTATCGGCTTTTCATGAACTGCAAGCATGATTATGAATTTCCTTATTTCTTTGTATGATATTAATTGTTCCTGATTCATATATATCTATATTGTTTCCTGGGTATGCATTGCTATCTCTTGCTATAACTGTTGGTTAGTATTTAGTAGCCGCTGAGTATTCCATGCTTAGCCGTACTTCTTATGTCGGCAGGTTCTGAGGGAGCTGCTGCTCCATTTGATGTTTGTGCTCCTGGTCCATGGGTGGAGGAGGAGTACGTCGAGGAGCCTTTGGAGGAACCTCCCGTAGAGGGTTATCAGTAGGTGGTGTTAGATTCTGAGTGGATTAGCTGTGGGTGAGCATGAGTGATTATATCCATGTATTTTGGCGGGCATGTCCGCACTTTCTTTGTTTTGATTTCTTTGTATTAAAACTTGGACCATGTGTATATACTTAGAGGTTTGTTAGACTTCCGCTATTTCTTATAGTTATGCTTCCGCTGTTATCCTCTATTGTATATGCTCTGTGGGTGTTTTGCAGGTGGTTTGTCAAGCAAGTCATGATTTAGTCGTCCACGATTCACTCTAACTCCTAGGGTGGGTTTTGGGTCGCGACAAAACATGTATGATGGAATTATAACCCACCTAGAAAAGCATGTTGTAGGGTTAACAAATAATGAACATACCATGTTTGATGAAATGCCAAGGTGAAAGAAATGAATTGTAAATTACGGAATTTCATGTTTAATTAATTGTGGAAATTGCTAGGACCTATGATAGTGTGCCTTCTTGTTTTCCCTAAATTACATGAATATTAAATTGCTCAAAATGATTGATGTTCTATGTATTGTTAACTCTCCAAATGTCATATTTAGATTTAAATGCAAGTATGTACACGCTTCCACGAGCACAGCATGCATAACATGAATTTACCGAGGCTTTCAAGAACGAGGTTGAGAGGTGGGACATATCCTACGATATGTTTTACCTCGCTTTTCACAAGAAAACAAGAACAAACATTCCACGAGGGGTCTCCCCTCACTCACAAGTGCATAGCATAAAAGAAGGGCCTCCCTTCCCTAGCAAGTACATACATATCATGAAGAAGGGTCTCCCTTCCCTCACAAGTGCATTGCATAAAGAAGGGTCTCCCTTCCCTCTCAAGGCATCTCACAAGCGTATCTCACAAGTACATCTTACAAGTGTATCTCACATGTTACATGATCACAAGCAAGCACGCATGACACGCATGACATGGCATGACACGTACGACACGCTCGACAAGATCAAACAAGACAAACATGACAAGCTTTCAAGTACGAAAAGGGTATTTCAAGTCAAGTCAAGCACACAACGATTTCAAGAGGTTTTATCGGCTTTTTACGAAATGCAAGCATGATTATAAATTGCTCTACTTCCTTGTATGATATGAATTATTCCCGTTTTACATATATGAATTGCTCCTGCTTTATGTATTGCCATTTTTATGCTATGACTGTTGATTAGTATTTGGTACCCGCTAAGTATTCCATGCTTAGCCGTACTTCTTATGTCGGCAGGTGATAGCGGAGCGGCTGCTCCATTCGATGTCTGTGCTCCGAGCCCATGGGTGGAGGAGGAGTACGTTGAGGAACCTTTAGAGGAACCTCCGGTCGAGGGTCACTATTAGATGGTAATAGATTTTGAGTGATATAGCTGTGGGTGAGTTGAGAGAGATATATCCATGTATTTTGGCGGGCATGTCCGCACTTTCTTTTGGTTTCCTTTTTGTATAAACTTGGTTCATGTATGTATATACGTAGAGGTTTGTTAGACTTCCGCTGTGTTTTGTTATATGTTTCCGCTATTATTGTCCTCTATTGTATATGCTCCAGGTCTTTTGCAGGTTATTCTGGTCAAGCAAGTCATGCAAGTTATGATTAGTGGTCCAAAGTTCACTCTAACTCCTAGGGTGGGTTTTGGGTCGCGACACTACCGATCGACCGCTCCTATGACCGGTCTACCACTCTTCGAGTACTTGGCCTATTTGGTCTGTTTTAGCCAAGATTTTGAGGGCAAGATGGTCATTTGACCACCATACTTTCTATATAAACCCCAAATGAAGGGGGATCCAGACAAAAATTTATGCGAAAACTGGATCTCCTAGATCTTAACACCATAAAAAGCATCAAAATTATTTAAGAGTTTTAGTCATATCACCTCAGTGAATGTTTTTCACCGGTGAAGCTTAATCCACTCGAACTCAAAACCCTTTGTAGAGATTTCTTCTAAAAATTACTAGAAGCTCGATCCTTGTTCTTCGCTATCCCTACAAAGCTTTAGAATCTCCTTTGGAATTATAAAAGCAAGAGGAAGAAGATGGATCAATGGTGTAGACCTTCTATCACCAATAATACTAAGGTTCAAAACCCTAGATTTGCAAAACCTAACTAGGACCACCAATATAGCTCACGAAAATCCCTAGGGGTCTCTCCTAGGGCTCACGGTTTGGAGAGAGAGAGGAGATGAGAGAAAAAATTCTGGAGAATTCTACTTAATGGTCTAGGGTGTTGGGGTATTTATAGACTAAGATCTTATCCTAATCCTACTCCAACTTGATCTTATCTAGTAGGATTTATTAATTAACAATAACTCTTATTATTAATTAAATAAACTCCTACTTAATCTATAACTACTTTAGTTGTAGTAATCCTATTAATTAAAGAGTCCCTATTTTAAGAAGATTCCTTAATTAAAAGGGATAAGTCAACATCCTACACCAAAGTAGGAAACCTAGTCAAACTAGGAATCCACAAGGGGGGCATGAGCTTCTATAGGGCGTAGGATTTGAGGAGTTAAAACTCCTTGTTGTAATCTAATTACAATAACATCTTAATCCTAATTGCAATTCAACACTTGGATTTTAATTCCATAATAAAAGGAATTATATTTCAACAATTATTCAATTAAACAAGTCCTAATCCAATTAGGATTCCTTAAGTGGGTGCCCCAGCCTAGGGTTTAAACCCATGGGCTTTAGCCCATATTAAAGGTCCATTTTAATGGGTTTATGGATATGGGTCAAACCCATTTTCTCTTTAATTATATTAATAAAATAATTACTAAAATAATCCCTCAGTTTAAATTAACAATTAATTTAAACAATAGATTAACTATTAATCTATTGAATTAAATGATTAACTTTTAATCACTTAAAATAATTGATTACTTTTTAATCAATTATTGAGCTTGTATTTCTTATGTGAGCACCTGCACAGATTGCTCTGGGACATTCTTACCAATGTTATCCCATTGACCCTAAACAGGAATTACATTGGAATTGCAAGTGACGTGAGATATCCATGTTGCAATTGAATCCCAGTGTATGAACTTTAACCATTACGGATCCCGCCACATGAACTTTTAAATTTGATTTATCCTTCCAAATACATTATCCCTAATGGGCCTTTGAGATTGACATACTATCAAACCCATAGCACATTGCAAATCATCTGGGTTTCCAAGACTTATGATTAAGCCATGAGAAACAATTTCTCGTGAAAAAAATTTTGAAAAAATCCTTTTATAAGTATAATACCTTTTAATAAATGTATATTTCAAAACATATTTTGTTTTCAAAATCACCTGCGCAGGATTTGAACTTAATCAACTGTCTTACTTGGAACTTGGATAATCTCTCAAATTAATGAGCAAGAATTTCTTGTTTGAAATTCATCATGACTCGAACAACTTTCTGACTATCCAACTATCACTGTATTGTATTCCATAAGTCAAAAAATACATCGGTGGAATCAAAACAGTCAGATTACTGCCCAGTCATAGATGAACTCATCAGATCTGAGGATCATAGAAACCGTTCAATGTGACTGAGAGACCAACTATCTGATAGTATGTTTATGCAAGAGGTCTCTCATTGAATGCAATCAGTCAGTGTACATTTAAGCACCTATATGCTGATGTGTAGTCTCCACTACAATAGTTCGAGATAGAACTACATCTCAACTATTGAGAACATCTTAGCATTCTGGCAGCCATATAAGTGAAGTGCCCAGCTTCACCCATAGTTGTGACTATATAAAGTATAAGAAACAGGAAAGTTATATCTACCTGTGATAATCTAATCACATAACTTTCCTACAATATATCCTATGGACCTTTATCGATATCTCATATCATACAGATCATCTCATGATCATGTTCAATTACCCAAAATGAATACACAATAGATTAAGAAGAAGCATTTATTAATCAAATTAATAAGGTTCTAACAATCTAAATGACTTTTTTGGGCATCATGTCCAACAATCTCCCACTTGCCCTAAAAGTCACTGTGCCATAGATTTCAATCACATACTGTCTAAGTGTGTTACAAAAACTTATCTGATAAAGCCTTGGTCATCGGGTCTGCAACATTAAGTTGAGACCTAATCTTTGTAACCACTACATCTTGCCTGTCAATGATCTCACGAATGAGATGATACTTCCGCTCCCCATGTTTCATCCTTTTGTGGTTCCTATGTTCTTTGCTATGAGCTACTGCACCGTTACTATCACAGAAGAGAGTGATAGGTCTGTGTGCTGAAGGAACATTTCCTATCTCTTGCAAAAACCTTCTGAACCAGACTGCTTCTTTTGCTGCTTCTAAAGCTGCAATATATTCTGTTTCTGTGGTGGAGCCAGCAATACTCTTCTGCTTTATGCTGTGCCAACTGACAGCAGCTCCACCCAGTGTAAACACATACCTAGATGTGGAAGCTTTATTTTCCGGATTAGATTGGAAATCGGAATCAGTATAACCTAGTCCAACCAAATCTTCTGATTGAAAGGTAAACACATAATCCATAGTCCTTTTTAGGTACTTCATAATGTGCTTCACTGCAGTCCAATGATTAACACCTGGATTGCTTTGGAACCAACTAACAACTCCCACTGCATGACATATATCCGGTCTAGTACATAACATGGCATACATGAGGCTCCTAATTGCCGAAGTATAAGGGCACCTCTTCATCTACTCAATCTCATCAGCTGATGTAGGGGCCATCTTTTTAGACAAAGTGACACCATGTCTAAAAGGAATGAGTGTTGTCTTACAATCACTCATACTGTACCTAGACAATATCTTGTCTATGTAGAAAGTTTGGCTCAATCCCAACATTCGGCATTTTTCAGCTTCTTGAAGCTTGTTTCAAACCATATATCGACTTGTTGAGCTTGCATACCATGTTCTCATGGTTAGGAGTAATAAAGCTCTCTGGTTGCTTCATATAGAAGTCTTCATCATTCCATTAAGGAAAGTAGTTTTGACATCCATTTTCCATATCTCATAGTCATGGTGTGCAGCTAGAGCTAGCAATATCCTGATGGATTTAATCATAACTACAGGTGAAAAGGTATCCTCATAATCAACTCCTTGAGTTTGAGTATAACCTTTTGCAACAAGTCTAACTTTACAGGTCTCAACTGTCGTGCCCTAAAATACCCCCTAGGAGTTAAGATACTTTGGCAACGTGACCTACACTTAAACTCACCTGCAAAGAGTATACAAGGCATGCAAAATAGAGAACTAAAATTTCTTCAATCACTTAACGGTATTCCAAGCAAAAATTGTCTACAATAACTGAATATAAAATAGAACATGTACATGACTCCTTAACTTGAGTCCCAACTCAAGTGATACAATTGTACCCTAGACATAAGAACCCCAAAATACATGTTTCTCACCCTCAACCCAACCGTAGGGTCACAGGCCAACCCCTAACATCTGGGTGACAAACAGAGCAATCTCCCATTCTCCCTAAGTCGCCTCTACTCAATGAACCGGAGTCCATCTATTGTATAGTCTACCTGCCGACATCAAAGTACGGCTGAACATGGAATATTCAGCGAGTACAAGCTACTAACCAACAATAGCAATAACAAAAAAAAATAACATACTTCATACAGTTCATCAGTACATTTCAACAATCAGAGTGCGGAAGCAATAAAAAATAACAAATATAATCTTGAACATCATATTTAAACTCACACCTCGGGTTCATGCTATTTCCCTTTCTTGTGATTCATTTAATTTATATTGTACCTTTTATGCTTCTTGTGGGTTCTTTACATGTCTTATGAGGTTCTTCTTGTTGGCTAGTACCCGAACTATGAAATGGACGGACATATTAGGTTCTTATCTGGTTCTTGTCTCGCGAGTATCATGCGTGTTTTCTTGTCGACTTGCTTGTGAATTTCCTTATTTTCCTTGGAACAGATGATAATGCCCGTACCTGGTCTGAGTACATTATCACCCTTCCATTATTTCTTGATTCTTGCTTGGAGACAGATACTAGTACCCATACCTGGTCTTAGTATACTAGTATCCTCTCATACTTGTTGGAAACAGATGTTAATGCCTGTACTTGGTCTTAGTCCATTAACACCCTTTCATATTACCTTGGAAACATATATTAGTGCCCGTACCTGGTCTTGGTACACTAGCATACTTACATATTATTCTTGTCTTGGTAACAGATACTAGTGCCCGTACCTGATCTTAGCACACTAGTATCCTTTCATGCTTGTCATTTTACTTGGAGACAGATGCTAGTACCCATACCTGGTCTTAGTATACTAGCATCCTCTCATACGTGTTGGGGAACAGATGTTAGTGCCCGTACTCGGTCTTAGTACACTAACATCCTTCCATGCTTTGTGATTCTTGCTTGTCATGTTTTCTTGTGAGCCAGGTCTGACATATCCTAGGGATATGCCCTACCCTTGACATTCATATTAGTTTAATTTCTGAGCTAGAGGTTAGCACCCGGACATCCCTGGGCTACCAACCTCCTTGACATATGCTTATTTCTTGTTTTATTTATCATGTACCAATACTCGTGAAAAACCCAGTTCATGCAAACATGCGTGCGTGTGTGTAGCAATTGTAGTAGGCATGATGACATACTTGAGTAGGAGGATCACATGAGCGTAGCTTTTTAATTCTTAATATAATCCAGTGGGAAGATAGATAGCATGTACAGTCACTAGATCAAGGTAGGCATTTAGAAAGATTAACTCAATTCATACTTTCATAATTCCAGTTCACATTTAAGCATTCTATCAAACACTTGGTAGGTATCACATTTATAGTCTTTTGATTTAAGTTTCTTAGTGCATATTTTTCAACAAACACAAGGGTGTATTCATTATGTTTGAAAATGCCCTTCCACCATTATCCATCACACTACATACATCACCCCATAAGGCATCCATTCGCCACAATCTACCATCCATTCGCACATTCCCACCCTTCATTCGTTTATCTTGTTTATTATAAGAATTACATCATAACTCAATAAAAAGGGACAAACAACATATAAACTCATCATGTTGACGAAGAAATAGTGGTTATTAATAAGGAAGTTAGTAGGGTGTACTAACCTTGAAACAAAAGAGGAAACCCTTGAGAATGCCGTGGAAGACCTTGGCCTAGCTTGGAGAAGGAGCTCCACACGTGCTTGAGGGTGGATTTGAGAAATCCAAGCTTTTGGGATGATCTTGGGTTCCCAAAACCCTTAATATCTCTCAAGATGCAACCTTAGGAGAAAACCCCTCTTCCTCTCCTCTACTCTCTCTCAAAATGCTGCCCTAAGGGTTTATGAAACCCTTAGGCTCGAGCAAGCCTTTATAGGCAAGGTGAAGATGCCCAAAAGATGAAAAAGCCCTTAATGAAATTTTTGCAAAACGCGATAGACTGAGCGACCGATCGATCGGTTGCCTACCGAGCGATCGATGTTCTTGACCGAGCGACCAGTAAAAAACAAGCTCTCTGGAAAATTTTCCCATACAAAAAAGTTAACCAGTCGATAGCTACCAATCGATCGGTTTTGGACCGATCGATCGCTACAATTGACCGAGCGATCGGTGCTCTACAGGTCTCAACTGTTTTTGCCATATCTTTCAACTCGTTTGTCGGATTTTGATGATTCAGCTTGCATTGGATTCGTCTTTCGAAAGCGAACATTCCTGACATTTCAAAATTTTCAATTTCTCCCTTATTTATTAATTAGACTACTTGAAAGGCCAATTGGCTACGAAAATGCTATTTATTAAGTATAGAAAAGTCCAGGGTGGTATATTCTCCCCCCTTACAAAAATTTCGTCCTCGAAATTTGGATGATACTAAATCAAGCCGGGACACTTCTCTCATATGCAAGCTTGAACTTGTCACCTAGTTACACTAAGGACACACTAATCCCACACAAGACTAGGCACCTGCTTGTTGGCAAAACACTCAGGTTTTCATGTTACTAAACACCCATGAAAAGTAAGAAACTTCCATACCATAACATGATATGTGTATAGACGTAGGCAACATACTAAACAAAACATTACATCATCCTTTACAAACCACAATTTATATCTCTCGGCATTCATGCAACATCATTAGGTGCCTGAGCACCTTACCCTGAGATAGCAAAAACTTGACCCTTATTAGCCTGACGTAGGGACTGTATGGGATGCTGAGGCCTTGAAGCTTGAAAGGACTCCTGTTGCGTAGGTAGTCGATCTGGGAATCTAGTCCCTGGGTTTGAGCGCGTGGCCGACGGCTTGGACAATCTCTAATCCGGTGTCCCGTGTCACCGCAATGGTAACATGCTCCTGTATGAGCTCGACAATCCCCAGTCACGTGTTTCCTCTTACATAACTGCAGAACTCGAAGGTAAATGTAGAGATGTTGGTGGCATCTGTCGAGTGACTTGCATAGTAATAGGGTGAGGGGCCTGAGGTGCAATAGAATGGCTCTGCACCTACGTAGGTCCAGAGAATGGGTATGGACTCGTTCTGGCCCTCCTCTCCGGCTTTGTGGAGCCACTGGACTGGCCTCTCAACAATTCTCTCCTCTTGTAGAATTCCTCAACATTTGTTTATGCCAGTTGGGCCTTATCCACCACTTCGGCGTAGGTCTCATGCTTGAACATGGAGACCCTGTCTTTGATGTAGGCCTACAATCTCCTTTCAAATTTCCTGGCCTTCATTGCCTCTGTGGCTATCAGGTATGGAGCAAACCTCGACAATTCGGAGAACTTGGCTTCGTACTTTTCCACTATAATGTTCCCCTGCTCCAAGGTAATGAACTCTAGTTCTTTCTTTTCATTAACTCTTACCGGGAAATATTTCTTGTGAATACCTCTAAGAACTCTTCCCAAGTCCATTCTTGACCCGCTCGAGTCAAGTCCCTCGTTCTAATGGCGGATCTGCACCAGTGATCGGCCTCACCTTCCATCATAAAGGCGGCCCATGCAACTTTCTCTGCCTTCATAGGCATTAAGACGGAGAACAACTTCTCTAACTGCCTGACCCATGCTTCTGCAACCAATGGGTCTGTGCCACCATAAAATGCTGGGGGCCTCATCCTCCGAAATGCCTCTATTCCTGTAGCATGATGCGCAACAGTAGGAGTGGGGGTAGAGGGTTGCCTAGCTGCAAGCATCGCTAGTGTCTCTGCTATAGATCCCAAGACTTGAGTGAGATCCGGCTGCTCATCCCCCGATGGAGGAGGAGATGCTCCACCTCTCCTAGTGTGGTATCCACGACCCCGATTTCCACGTCTCATGGTTTACTCCTGAGAACGATAGCAAGGCATGAGTCTAACTCGGATACTATTATCATTCAAGCATAGCATTTCCATAATAGCAAGTATTTATTGAAGTATAGAATATACATCAAAACATGCACACCATAGTATAATAGTACACTCTGAGGTTCCTAGTGAGGCTAAGAGACGAGGTCGGTTGAGTTGCAACCGATTATGGTCTAAGACTAACTTGTTGGTCGGCGCTCGAGAGCACTCACTTCACCTGAGTATAATTTGAAGTCAAACTCCTAACAATTTAATGGGCCTATATTAAATCGATCATACACTTAAGACCTTAACCCATTTAAGACTAACACTAATGAGGAATTTTTTTTTTACATAATTGAGTTATTTTAAGTGATATTTTCTTAATCTTGGTGACAAGTATGATGTTTCTAAGATCTACATGATGCAAGCATGATGTGTATGATGATTATGAATGTATGAAGTGAATGATATGAAGGATGCTCATGAGATGCGTGAAAGTGCATGATGCTTATGCAATGCATGGAGTGCATGCTATGTATGAATGTGCATGATGCTCATGCCATGTATGAAATGTATGCTATGTATGATGATTATGCTATGAATGTAGTGCATGCTATCCTTGGAGCCGATGATATATTTATCAGTTGGGACTGAGCACTGGGTCTAGGACGTGTTGCAAGTGATGCGCATCTGTGCCTAGAAGCGTGCATCAAGCATCCCTGAGTGTCTCTTAGAATATATTGATATTTATACATGTTCCTATTTGTCATGGGGTTACATGAATTTACATGGACTTATCGTCATACCGTGGTGTGCGACTTATGCTCGTTTGTGATGTAAGACACATTAGTATAGTCGAACATTTCAAATTACACCGGATACACATAATAGTATATATATACATCAAATTTTATGGGCCTACATTTGCAACGACTCTAAATATACTAGACTTGCAATACCTAGGAGCATCCTATAGCCTCTATTGGGAAACCATTCCCTATAGAAACCTACGATTTCCTATAGAAACCTATTACCACAATGTATGACGAGGGACCTACCATCCCCTTGTTAACGAACACCTAGGCTAGCCTTCAGCCTGAATATCACATCACTCATGGATCTAATTGGGAAACCCATTCATCAAGCATTGGTTTTCACTTAGCATATAACATATAATATGCACATCATATATATCATATAATACTACATAACAATTCAACACATAATCATATAAGTATATAAAATTTTCGGTTTTCTAGCGTAAATGTACTCTAACTTCGGTTGGAATCAACCTGTTCTGGACTAGGACTAAGGGATTAGTCCACACTTGGAATACGACTCTTTCCTTGGACCTAATGCCTTGTATTTGTCATGGTACCGAACTCTAAACGACACTAGAAACCTAATGCCTAGGCTCTGATACCACTTCTGTCGCGCCCCAATATACCCCCTAGAAGTTAGGATACTTTGGCAATGTGACCTACACTTAAAATCACCTGCAAAGAGTATACAAGGCATGCAAAATAGAGAACTAAAATTTCTTTAATCACTTAACTGTATTCCAAGCACAAATTGTCTACAATAACTGAATATAAAATAAAACATGTACATGACTCCTTAACTTGAGTCCCAACTCAAGTGATACAATTATCCCTGGACATAAGAACCCCAAAAATACATGTCTCTCACCCTCAACCCAACCCTAGGGTCACAGGCCAACCCTTAACATCTGGGTGACAAACATAGGAATCTCCCATTCTCCCTGAGTAGCCTCTATTCAATGAACCAGAGTCCATCTATTGTATAGTGTATCTGCTGACATCAAAGTACGACTGAGCATGGAATACTCAGCAAGTACAAGCTACTAACCAACAATAGCAATAACAATAAAATAACATACTTCATACAGTTCATCAGTACATTTCAACAATCAGAGTGCGGAAGCAATAACAAATAACAAATATAATCTTTAACATCATATTTAAACTCACACCTCGGGTTCATGCTTTAACTAAACCATATTTCCCTTTCATGTGATTCATTTAATTTACACTGTACCTTTTATGCTTCTTGTGGGTTCTTTACATGTCTTATGAGGTTCTTCTTGTTGGCTAGTACCCGAACTATGAAATGGATGGACATACTAGGTTCTTGTCTCGCGAGTATCATGCATGTTTTCTTGTCGACTTGCTTGTGAATTTCCTTATTTTCCTGGGAACAGATGATAATGCCCGTACTTGGTCTTAGTACATTATCACCCTTCCATTATTTCTTGATTCTTGCTTGGAGACAGATACTAGTACCCGTACCTGGTCTTAGTATACTAGTATACTCTCATACTTGTTGGAAACAGATGTTAATGCCCGTACCTGGTCTTAGTACATTAACACCCTTTCATATTACCTTGGAAACATATACTAGTGCCCGTACCTGGTCTTAGTACACTAGCATAATTTCATATTATTCTTGTCTTGGAAACAGATACTAGTGCCCGTACCTGGTCTTAGTACACTAGTATCCTTTCATGCTTGTTATTTTACTTGGAGACAGATGCTAGTACCCGTACCTGGTCTTAGTATACCAGCATCCTCTCATACATGTTTGGGAACAGATGTTAGTGCCCGTACCTGGTCTTAGTACACTAACATCCTTCCATGCTTCGTGATTCTTGCTTGTCATGTTTTCTTGTGAGCTAGGTCTGATATATGCCCTACCCTTGACATTCATGTTAGTTTAACTTGTGAGCCAGAGGCTAGCACCCGCACATCCCTGGGCTATCAACCTCCTTGATATAGGCTTATTTCTTGTTTCATTTATCATGTACCAATACCCGTGAAAACCCAGTTCATGCAAGCATGCGTGCGTGTGCGTAGCAATTGTATTAGGCATGGTGATATACTTGAGTAGGAGGATCACATGAGCGTAGCATTTCAATTCTTAATATAATCCAATGGAAAGATAGATAACATGTACAGTCATTAGATCAAGTTAGGCATTTAGAAAAATAACTCAATTCATGCTTTCATAATTCCAGTTCACATTTAGGCATGCTATCAAACACTTGGTAGACATCACATTTATAGCCTTTTGATTTAAGTTTCTTAGTTCATATTTTTCAACAAACACAAGGGTGTATTCATTATGTTTGAAAATGCCCTTCCACCATTATCCATCACTCCACACGGCATCCATTCGCCATAATCTACCATCCATTCGCATATTCCCACACCTTTATTCGTTTATCTTGTTTATTATAGGGATTTCATCATAACTCAATAAAAGGGACAAACAACGTACAACTCAACATATTTGAGGAAGAAGTCAAGGTTATTACTAAGGAAGTTATTAGGGTGTACTAACCTTGAATAAGAGGAGAAAACCCTTGAAAAATGCCGTGGAAAACGCTGCCCTAGCTTGGGGTGGGACTCCACACATGCTTGAGGGTGGATTTGAGAAATCCAAGCTTTTGGGATGATCTTAGGTTCCAAAACTCTTGATTTCTCTCAAGATGCAACCCTAGGAGAAAACCCCTCTTCCTCTCCTCTACTCTCTCTCAAAATGTTGCCCTAAGGGTTTATGAAACCCTTAGGCTCGAGCAAGCCTTTATAGGCAAGGTGGAAATGCCCAAAAGACGAAAAAGCCCTTAATGAAATTTCTGCAAAACGCGATAGACCGAGCGATCGTGTTATGATGCGATCAATCGGTGCCCTACCAAGGGATCGGGCTGTCTGACTGAGCAACCGGTCAAAAAACAAGCTCTCTGGAAAATTTTTCCATACAAAAAAGTGTAACCCAGTCGATAGCTACCGATCGATCGGTTTTGGGAATCGATCGTCTTACAATTGAACCGAGCGATCGGTGTGCTCCTGCAGGGTCTCATCTGTTTTGGCAATATCTTTCAACTTGTTGTAGGATTTTTTGACGATTCAACTTGCGTGGATTCGTTTTTTTGAAAGTGGACATTCCTGATGTTTCAGAATTTCCAATTTCTCTCTTATTTATAATTACACTATTTTGAAAGGCCATTTGGCTACGAAAATGCTATTCATTAAGTATAGAAAAGTCCGGGGTGCTACATCAACGTTGCCACCAGCACCCTTCTTCCTTTTGTAAATCCATTTGCATCCAATTGGCCTTATACCATCTGGTGGATCTACTAAAGTCCAAACACTGTTGTCATACATGGAATCTATTTCAGCATTCATGGCTTTATTCCATTGAGATGCATCTACATCCAATGTAGCTTCCTGATAAGTATTAGGATCTTTATCCTCATCATCAGGGGTAACTAGATAAACTTCATTATTGTAATACTGAAGTCTATCCGGTGGTCTAGAAACTCTTTCAGACCTTCTTAGTGGAACAGAATTAGGAGAAATTAAAGTAGAAGGATTAGGTTCAGTTTGGATACTGACTGTGTCGTCTTTCATCTCATGAAATTCAACTTTCTTAAGGAGATCCATTTCTTCCTCCAAGAAAGTGGCATGAAGCCTAACAACTATTGTTTGGTCTGCCTTGGAGTAGAAATAGAAACCCTTAGTTTCTTTTGGATATCCTACAAAATTCTATTTCTCTGTCCTAGATTCCAATTTAGTGGGTTCGAGTTTGCGAACATGTGCAGGACAACCTCATACCCTTAGATGTTGTAAACTAGGTTTTCGTCTAGTCCACAATTCATAGGGTGTAAACGGAATAGACTTAGATGGAACCCGGTTTAGAATATAAATGGCAGTTTGTATAGCATATCCCCAAAGATATGAAGGAACATCGGCATGGCTCATCATAGAGCAAACCATATCTAATAAGGTCCGGTTTCTTTTTTCAGAAACTCCATTTTGTTGAGGAGAGGCAGGACTTGTCCATTGCGAGATAATCCCATTATCCCTTAAGTAATCCATAAACTCGTTGGTGAGGTATTCACCATCTCGATCTGATCGAAGTGTCTTTATGGTTTTGTCAGTTTGATTCTCAACTTCTAATCTGAATTCTTTAAACTTTTCAAAGGTGTCAGATTTGTGTTACATCAAATACACATATCCATATCTGGAATAGTCATCGGTAAATGTGACAAAATACCGGTATTGACTTCGTACAACAATGTTAAATGGACCACATATATCACTATGTATTAGTCTTAACTTTTCTTCAGCTCTTCCTACCTTTTTAGGGTAAGGCTTCTTGGTCATCTTCCCTTCGAGACAAGACTCGCATGTAGGGACTAGTTCTACCTTGAGGAAGTCAAGGGGACCATATTTTACTAACCTCTTGATCCTATCAAGATTAATGTGACCAAGTCTCTTGTGCCAAAGATAAGTAGACTCAGTGCAATATCTCTTCATTCCAGACATTCTAGATGATGAGACATTGTCACTTTGCAGACATTCATTATTTACCAATGGAAATATTAAATAAAGACCATTAATTAGATTACCAGTTATCAAGACCATTCCATCTTTCTTAATTTCAACAATTGAATTAAAATTGATAGAGAATTCATAAATAAGATTCTAGATACTGAAATCAAATTTCGATATGCTGAAAGCACATAAAAACAGTCTTCTAAAATTAATGTATTTCCATTAGGTAAATAAAGAGTAAACAAGCCGATTGATTTCACTGTAACATTTGCACCGGAGCCAACTTTAAGCTTCTACTCCTGTTTGGTCGGCTTTCTGGTTTCTTGAACCCCTGCAAAGAATTGCAAACGTATACAGTGGATCCAGAATCCACACACCAAGAGTTACGAGAACCGTCCAGAAAGTTAGACTCAACAGTAATATGTACTTCAAAGCATCTCATACCTTTAGTACTTCCACTACCCTTCTTAAGAGTTGCGAGGTAAGTCCTGCAATTCCTCTTCTAGTGACCTATTTTACCACAATAGAAACATTTTCCATTGCCTTTGCTTTCCTTGCCAGCTTTCCCTAAAGAACATTTGGCAACTCTTGCCTTACCCTTATTGTCTTTAAACTTTCATTTGTCTTTCTTCCATTTTCTAAACTTTTTAGATTTCTTGGAGGTATCACGTTTATTAACGATTAAAGTTTCACCTTTAGTTGACTTTTTGATCAAATCTTCTGCAGCTACAAGTGAGTTCATAAGCTCACTTAGTGACATTTCACTCTTGTTCATGTTATAATTTAACACGAACAAATTGAAGGACGGAGGAAGTGACTGCAGAACAGTGTCAACTTGAGTGATGGCATTCATCTCTCCACTAAGAATTTCCAGTTTATTCAATAAGCCCATCATCTATATGATGTGCTCCCTGACTGGAGTTCCCTCAGTCATCTTGGTGTTAACAAGGGATTTCAACTTTACTTGTCGAGCTGACCTATTTTGCTCACCAAACATCTCATGAAAGTTTTACAAAATGTCAGGAGCCTTATCCATGTGTTCATGCTGGCTTTGCAAAATGTTAGACATCGAAGCCAGTATGTAACACTTGATCATCTGATTGGACATCTCTCATTGCTCTAACTCAGCCTTTTGAGCTGGTGAAGCATCGGAGGAATTTCAGGCTTAGGTGTCTTAAGACATAGGTCAAGGTTATCCATGAAAAACACAATTCTAATCTTTCTTTTCCAGTCTACATAGTTAATTCCTACTAACTTTTATCACGAAGAATTTTAGTTAATGGGTGTAGGCCTGTCATGATCTAATCAAATGACAAATAAGACAGTATTAGGGATCTATTGTATTCATTAATACCAATTAGATTATGGGTCTGTTTCTAATGGTATTGCCAATTTGGGAAGAATTAATTGGCATCCAAAACCTAGATGCTGGCTTAATGTGATCCTGCCTTTGGGCACATCATCACATCGCTTTGAATAGGCAGATAGAAACTATCTTCTCTAATTTCGCAGATCTCATCTTGTGAATTCTGGAGTATTCGATCTGCTGTCTGATCTATAAGGGATGTTATACTCACGCTTTGGCGTTATTGTATAATATCTCTTATTCATGTGCCCACCTACCATGAACCTAATAAACCCCTACTGAAAGCTCACGCTTTGGCATTATTGCTCCCACTATTTGCTTATTATTTTTCACCATGTTCACTCATAGGTGAGAGGGATTGGGCCCGACATTTGGCCTGTTAGCTTACTCACACTCTCCACTATAGGATTACATAGTGTATGGTAGAAGATCATAATACTTAGGGACTTGTCCCCAGTCTTATATACACATGATATATCAAGAGCAATTATTTCAACAGAATAATTAAACATATAAATAGATATCATCTCATGATAAAATAAGTAGTAGTTATCATCTTAAAATATTAGTATACAAGATTAATCGTTATGGGTCAATAAATTAAAATGCATGGATGCAAGAGAATGTGATAAGAATAAAGGTAGCTCGCAAACTCCTTCGCGATCTCTTCCTTTATCATCTTATGTAGAATTTAAATGGCATTAAGTAGAATTTAAATCGCAGCATGTCCACCAATGCATTAAATAGAATTTAAATGGCATTAGGGAAACCAGTATTCTATTCGCCCTTTTCAGGGAAACCGAATGAATCTGCCCTTTACAGATTGCCAAAACCTACTACATATTAACCTCTAGTATGAATGCATGAATGATAAACAATTTATCATATATTATGACCCATAACTATAATCTCATCTAAAAAAGATGCTACATGGTGATGGAGTACTTTTTCTTATTTTTAAAAGGATTTAAAATTTGATAACAATTATCAAATCGCCAGATAAAAATCTATATCTTATATAGATGAAACCCCGAAAAAAATAAACAATTATATTTTCCATAAAAAATTTTCATAATCAAATAATGCAATTTAGGAAAAATTTGAAAGCCTCTTGGAAAATTAATTTAGAAAACTCCTTTCCCTGCTTTAGATTTTTGACTAAAGTTTTGACCCTCAAAAGATTGATTATGGAAAATCTTTCTTCACGAAAGTTGTAGATCTTTTCGATAGCTTCGAAACGATGTACTGACAGATCTAAATTGGACTTATGGTCATAAAGTTATAGCCAAAATACTGAAACTGTATCATTCTTCTAATCAAATACAAATCCGAAAATCCTTGAATCAATTTAAATCGAAATAAGCTTTAATCTCCAAGAACGTTAAGCAAGGGTGTCAAACACCATGAGATTTATTAATTAATGATCAAATCATTTAAAAATAATTTCAAAATAAACTCTTTGTTTTGAATTTAATTATATCACATATAATACTAGTTTTTAAAATTTATTTAATTATCAAATCTCATTCAATAATATAATAAATATTTATTTATTCATCTTATGAACAAATAAAATAATAAAAACTACGAGCAACATTAAATAGATCTAAATTAATTCATCTCATGAATTAAATCATCCATTTAATTACCTTATCAAAATAAACAAAAAATACTCCTAACCATGAGCTCTGATACCAATTGAAGGGGGATCCAGATAAAATTTTTGTGAAAACTTAATCCCCTAGATCTTAGCACCATAAAAAGCATCAAAATTATCTAAGAGTTTTAGTCATATCACATCGGTGAATGTTTTTCATTGGTGAAGCTTAATCCACTCGAACCGTTAGAACTCTTTGTAGAGATTTCTCCTAAAAAATAGTAGAAGCTCGATCCTTGTTCTTCGCTATCCCTACGAAGCTTTAGAATCTCCTTTGGAATTATAGAAGCAAGAGGAAGAAGATGGATCAATGGTGTAGACCTTCTATCACCAATAATACTAAGGTTCAAAACCCTAGATTTGCAAAACCTAACTAGGACCACCAATATAGCTCACGAAAATCCCTAGGGGTCTCTCCTAAGGTTCGCAGTTTGGAGAGAGAGAGGAGAGGAGAGAAAAAATTCTGGAGAATTCTACTTAATGGTCTAGGGTGTTGGGCTATTTATAGACTAGGATCTTATCCTAATCCTACTCCAACTTGATCTTATCTAGTAGGATTTATTAATTAACAATAACTCTTATTATTAATTAAATAAACACCTACTTAATCTATAACTACTTTAGTTATAGTAATCCTATTAATTGAAGAGTTCCTATTATAAGAGGATTCCTTAATTAAAAGGGATAAGTCAACATCCTACACCAAAGTAGGAAACCTAGTCAAACTAGGAATCCACAAGGGGGGGCATGAGCTTCTATGGGGCGTGGGATTTGAGGAGTTAAAACTCCTTATTGTAATCTAATTACAATAACATTTTAATCCTAATTGCAATCCAACACTTGGATTTTAATTCCATAATAAAAGGAATTATATTTCAATAATTATTCAATTAAACAAATCCTAATCCAATTAGGATTCCTAAGTGGGCGCCCCACCCTAGGGTTTAAGCCCAGGGCTTTGGCCCATATTAAGGGTCCATTTTAATGGATTTATGGATATGGGTCAAACCAATTTCCCCTTTAATTATGTTAATCAAATAATTATTAAAATAATCCCTTAGTTTAAATTAACAATCAATTTAAACAATAGATTAACTATTAATCTATTTAATTAAATGATTAACTTTTAATCACTTAAAATAATTGATTAACTTTTAATCAAATATTGAGCTTGTATTTCTTATGTGAGCACCTACACAGATTGCTCTGGGACATTCTTACCCTGGCTTATCCAATGTATCCCATTGACCCTAAACGGGAATTACATCGGAATTGCAAGTGACGTGAGATATCCATGTTGCAATTGAATCCCAGTGTATGAACATTTACCATTACGGATCCCGTCACATGAACTTTTAAATTCGATTTATCCTTCCAAATACATTATTCCCAATGGGCCTTCGAGATTGACATACTATCTAACCCCTAGCCCATTGCAAATCATCCGGGTTTCCAAGACTTATGATTAAGCCATGAGAAACAATCTCTCATGAAAATATTTTGAAAAAATCCTTTATAAGTATAATACCTTTTAATAAAAGTATATTTCAAAACTTATTTGTTTTCAAAATCACCTACGCAGGATTTGAACTTATCAACTGTCTTACCCGAACTTGGATAATCTCTCAAGTTATGACCATGATTTCTTGTTTGAAATTCATCATGACTTGAACAACTTTCTGACTATCCAACTATCACTGTATTGTATTCCCTAGTTAGAAAATATGTTGGTGGAATCAAAACAGTCAGATCACTGCCCAGTCATAGATGAACTCATCAGATCTAAGGATCATCGAAACCGTTCAATATGAATGAGAGACCAACTATCTGATAGTATGTTTATGCAAGAGGTCTCTCATTGAATGTAATCAGTCAGTGTACATTTAAGCACCCATATGCTGATGTGTAGTCTCCACTACAATAGTTTGAGATAGAACTACATCTCAACTATTGAGAACATCTGAGCATTCTGGCAGCCATATAAGTGAAGTGCCCAGCTTCACCCACAGCTGTGACTATATAAGGTATAAGGAACCGGAAAGTTATATCTACCTGTGATAATCTAATCATATAACTTTCCTACAATATATCCTATGGACCTTATCGACATTTCATATTGTATAGATCATCTCATGATCATGGTCAATTACCCATAATGAATACACAATAGATTAAGATGAAGCATTTATTAATCAAATTAATTAGGTTCTAACAATCTAAATGACTTTTCTGGGCATCATGTCCAACGAATCCGTGGGTGAGGGTTTAATAAACCCTCAAGGCTTATATTGGGAGATTTAGAGAAAGGAGAGAAAGGAAGAGCTCGGGTTTTGCTCAAAACCCATCTCAAGCAAGGATTTGCTACTCAAGGATCTAATTCTCATCTTCTCTCAAGTTCTCCTCCAAGTTTAAAGGCTAGTACACCCTACTAACTCCCATTAGCAATAACCTAGGTTGTCCATTTTTGTTGATGAGTTGTAGCATCCCGAAACTTTTCTATATTTAATGAATGGTACTTTCGTGCCTAATTGGTCTTCCTCGTAGTCTAATTAATAAATAAGGGAGAAATCAGAAATTCTAAAATGTCAAAAATGTTCATTTTTGAAAGACGAATCCAACGCAAGTTGAATCGTCGAAATCGGACGAACGAGTCAAAAGATATGGCCAAAACAGTTCTGACCTGTAGAGCACCGATCGCTCGGTCCATTCAGCGATCGATCGGTCCAAAACCGATCGATCGGTAGTTATCGACTGGTCAAAAATTTTGTATGGGGAAATTTTCCAGAGAGCATGTTTTTGACCGGTCGATCGGTCAGAACACCGATCGCTCGGTAGGCAACCGATCGATCGGTCATAACCACCGATCGCTCGGTCCTCGCGTTTTTGCAGAAATTTCTGTAAGGGCTTTTTCATCTTTTGGGCGTTAAACCCTTACCCATAAAGGCTTGCTCGACCATTTGAACCCTCATTCACTACACTTAGAACATTTAGAGAGAAAGGGAGGAGAAGAAGAGGGTTTTCACCTAGGGCTTCCATTGGAGAGGGAAATCAAAGGGTTTGACAACCCTAGATCATCCTCAAACTTGGATTGCTTCAAGTTCAAGGCTCAAGCTCGTGGGGGATCTCGTTCTCAAGCTAGGGCAGCATTCTCCAAGGTATTTCAAGAGGGTTTTCTTCCCCAAACCAAGTCTCCCTCAAGAAAAGGTTTCCTCCTTTCAAGTTGGAGCTCAAATCAAGGTTCCTACCAAGATCAAGCCTTGATCTAAGGTTAGTACACCCTACTAACTTACCCTAGCAATAATCTAGGTTTCTATATGGAATGTGATCCTTGTTATTAGGTTTCTTCTTTATGAAATGTATTATCCCTAATAATGAACATAAACAAGATAAGGAAGAATGGTATGGATGTTTGGATGGGTATGGATTGAGGCGATTGGATGCCGAAGGAATGATGTATGATGTGTGGGGGTGAATTGGAAAATGGAGGATGGGCATTGTACAAATAATAAACTTACCCTTGTGTGATTGAATGGAAAATATGCATAAAAAGGAAGAAGATGAACTACTAAGGAACAATGTATGTTATGTGTTTGACAAAATGCCGAATCTATAAAATCATGACTTAAGGGAAGAAAATGCTTTAAATACTCAAATGCCATGTTAATTACTCGAATGCTCACATGAATATATTATGAATGGAATTGTGATGCCATATCTCTCTTGTTATCCTCATTCCACTATTGTCACGATTGACACGTACACGAGCACACATGATAGCATGAACCGAGATTTCAAGAGCATGTGCATATAATAACCAACAAGAAAATATTGCATGTCAAGAAGGTTGGTAGCCCAGGGAGATACGGGTACTAGCCTCTGGCTCACAAGAAAACCCCTAAAATACCTATTGTCAAGGAAGTTGGTAGCCCAGGAAAAATTCGGGTACTAGCCTCTGGCTCACAAGAAAACTAAACAAGTAATAAAAATCACCTATTGTCAAGGAGGTTGGTAGCCCAGGGACATTCGGGTACTAGCCTCTGGCTCACAAGAAAACCATATATATCAAGGAGGTTGGCAGCCCAGGGAGATTCGGGTGCTAGCCTCTGGCTCACAGTTACAAGATGCAAGTTTACAAGATGATGACAAGACATTCATGCATGCACACATACATGATTTCCACGAGGCATACCGAGACATGACCTGGGTTTCCAAGCACGAGTTTTATCGAAGTTTTTGCATTCATGCATGCACGTTATGATGATTGTATTGTACCATGCCTCCTGCTATTTCTCTTGTGATGCTATTACTGCCGTGTACTGTATTCCTGTTGAGGTGCTTATTATTATTATGGTTAGCTAGTAGCTTGTACTCGCTGAGTATTCCATGCTCAGCCTTACTTTTATGTCAGTAGGTATTGAGGGAGCCCTCGACCTGGAGCCTTGGGTCGAGGAAGAATATATAGAGGAGAGAGAGTCGTCTATCCCACTGCAGTCTCAGGCGGACCGAGACCTTGACGTGTGGCCGTACATCGACTACTGTTGAGGGGAGAATACGAGAGGGTGCTTATGTATTTTGACATTTTGATAGGTGGGCCTGTCCACCTTAGACTTAGACATGTTTTGTATATATGTTCACTTAGAATACTATTTTCAAAATCTTAGAAGAAAATAAAAAGTTAGCTTACGCTTCCGCATTTATGTTTAGCTTCGCACTCTGATTATCATTGTTTAGTACTATAATTATCTTATTCATTACAGGATGGTTTGGCAGGTATGTATAGTCACACCTAAAGTATCCCTTAACTCCTAGGGGGTATTTTGGGGCGCGACATGATTCTTGATTCCATGTTTTGCCTCCCTTTTGAAAGGGCTATTTCTATAAAATGTAAACAAAATAATAAGGAATGTGGTGATGTGTGGATGGATGAGGGGTTGAGCCGATTGGATGCCCGTATGGATGTTGTGTGATGTATGAAAAGGAAAATGGTGGAAGGACACTCTACAAATAAGAAACTTACCTTGATGATTTGATGGAAAATATGCACTAAAAAGAGTAGGATGAACTACTAAGGAAATGTTGCATGCTATGTGTTTGACAAATTGCCTAAACTATGAGTAAATGAATTAATGAAAATAGGAATTGTGTAAATCTTCTTATGAATGATCAATTGCTCAAATGCGCTATATGTTACCTACATTGTCATACAATTATGCTAGAAATCAAAATGCTATATTCATGTGATCCTCCCATTCAAACATGTCACATGGTTGCCACTGTTGACAAGTACACAAGCACGCATGCATGCATGAACCTGGTTTTCCATGAGTAGCTTTATATGATAAATCCAACATGAAAACAAGTACATGACAAGGAGGTTGGTAGCCCGAATGAAGGGTGCTAGCCTCTAGCTCACAAGTGAATAAAACAAGAACACGTTAAGGAGTTTGGTAGCCCAAGTGAACGGTGCTAGCCTCTGGCTCACAAGTGAAAGAGAACAAGTACATTTCAAAGAGGTTGGTAGCCCAAATGAAGGGTGCTAGCCTCTGGCTTACAAGAGAATGAAATGTCAAGGAGGTTGGTAGCCCAGCGATACAAGACAAGATAGTATTACTTTAATTGATATTTCGTATCGTGTTCACTGTTGTTATGCTTTCCTTATTGTTATGCTTAGCTAGTAGCTTGTACTCGCTGAGTATTCCATGCTCAACCGTACTTTATGTCGGTAGGTTCCGTGGATGTCGTCGACCCTAAGCCTTGGGTCGAGGAAGTGTACGTAGAGGAGAGGGAGCCACCTATCCCGTTGCAGTCTCAGGAGGATAGGGATTTGGATGTGTGGCCATACCTCGACTACTGTTGAGAGGAGAGTCCAAGAGAGTTTTTTTGTATATTTTGATATTTTGATAGGTGGGCATGTCCACCTCTAACTCGATATGTTTTGTATATGTTAACTTGGAATACTATTTTGGAGTTGTAGAAAGAAAGAAAAAGTTAGTTCACGCTTCCGCACTCATGTATAGCTTCCGCGCTCTGACTTTCATTGTTCTTATATCATGTTTAGCCTTGTTCATTACAGGATGGTTTGGCAAGTACGTACAGTCACCTCTAAAGTATCCCTTAACTCCTAAGGCGTATTTTGGGGCGCGACATAATCCTCAAAGGTTAGTACACCCTTCTAGTTAGCTTAATAATAACCTAGGGTTTCTTTAGTGATGATTGTGGATTGATTTTCTATATATTCTTTTTCTTGAATTCTATCATGTTTTCTAAATTATGAAGATTAAAGTGAATGGAAATGGATGTGTTGTCGTGACCCAAAACCCACCCTAGGAGTTAGAGTGAATCTTGGACGACTTATCATGACTTACATGACTTGCTTGACAAATCATTCTGTAAAACACACTGAGCATATACAATAGAGGACATAAAAGCGGAAGCATAATTAACATAGCACAGTAGAAGACTAACCAAACCTCTAAGTATATATACATGATCCAAGTTGTGTACAAAGTGTAATCAACAAAAGAAGGTACGACATGCCTGCCAAAATACATGGATAAAATCTCTCGCTCACCCACAGTCACTCAGAACCTACCACCTAGTAGTACTCGTCTACATGAGGTTCCTCTATAGGTTCCTCAACATACTCCTCCTCCACCCATGGGCCAGGAGCACAGATGTCAAAAGGAGCCGCCACTCTACTATCACCTGCCGACATGAGAAGTACGTTTGAGCATGGAATACTCAACGGGTACCAAATGCTAACCAACAGTCACAGCATAACAATGACGATATATAAAGCAGGAAACAATCCATATAATAACCGGAAAGTAAAACAATTTATATTCATGCTTGCATCACATAAAAACCGATAAAACTCTTGAAAATCATCGTGCACTTGACTTGACTTAATATACTCTTTTCATGCTTGAAAACTTGTCATGTCTATCTTGCTTGTCTGTCATGCGTGTCGTGTCATGCATGTCATGTCATGCGTGCTTGCTTGGAAATTTAAACATGATCATGTAACTTGTGAGATGCGCTTGTGAGATGCACTTGGGAGGGAAAGGAGACCCTTCTTCAATAAGATGCACTTGAGAGGGAAGGGAGACCCTTCTTTCAATGAGGTGTACTTGTGAGTGAGGGGAGACCCCTCTTTCACTGTTGAAGGGAGGGAAGTGTAAGCTCCCTCGTGTGCAATGCTTGTTCTTGTTCTTGTCAAAAGCGAGGTAAAACATATCGTAAAATATGTCCTACCTCTAAAACCTTATTCTTGAAAACATTGGTAAACCACGTCATGCATGCCGTGCCCGTGGAATCGTGTACATCCTTTCATTTAGAATTAAATATGACATTTGGGATTTCAACACTACATAGAATATCATTAACTTAAACAAGTAATTATGCATGCCATTTAGAGAAAGCAATTAATCACACTATCATAGACCCTAGCATTTCCATACACTTTAAATCATGCATAACTTGATTTACAACTCATTTTCTTCACCTTGGCATTTCATCAAACATGTGGTGTGTACATTATTTGTTAAAGCCTATTTCATACTTTTCTCGATGGTTTCATGTTCACAACATACATGTGCATTTATTATTGATACAATTCCCTTCCCCATTTCATTCATCACAACACATCCACACGGCATCCATCACCCATCATCCTCTATTCATGCATCCCATAGCATTTACATACTTAGATAGTAGAGAAAAATCATAAAAAAAAGAAGAAAAGAAAGAACAATCTGAACTAGGAAGGTAGCATAAGGTACCGACCTTGAAAAGGATTAGGAAGAACCCTCCAACCGTCCATGTAGATGCTGCCCTAGTGTAGAGCCCCAGACCTTTTTACAGTTAATGAATGACACTCTCGTTGTCATTTTTCCCTTAAAGAGGTATAATCAATAAATAAGAAAGAAATTAGAAATTTCTGAAACATCAGGAATGTTCCTTTTCGAAGTACGAACCCAACGCAAGTTGAATCGTCAAAATCGAACGAACGAGTCAAAAGATATGGCCAAAACAGTCTGGGCCTGCAGGCAATTGTAGCTCGGTTTTGCGCTGAGGACGTGGCTCAGTTATGTGCTGAGGACGTAGCTCGGTTATGCGCTAAGGACATAGCTCGGAATACACTAAGGACATGCTCAGACAACGTACTCCGATAACGTATATGTTGTGCGTCCGTTGTACAGCTCACAACGGGTACGTTGTACAGCACCACGGGCACGCTGTACATGAGACATCGGACAACGAGCTCAACACTAGGCACAACACAACGGACAACGGGTTCGGCACCCTTCACAGCACAACGAGTTGACACTATTCACAGTACAACGAGTTGGCACTATTCACAGTACAACGAGTTGGCACTATTCACAGCACAACGAGTTGGTGCTATTCACAGCACAACGTGCTCGGTTCTCGCGTTTTACAGAATATTCAGTAAGGGCATTAGGGTCTTTTGGTCGGTTCACTCTTACCTTAAGAGTTTAACCCGAGCCTTTAGGGCTTCATTTTCGACACTTAGAGAGATTGGGAGATAAGAAGAGAGGTGAGGGCGATTCCAAAACCTAGGGTTTCCATTTTGGAGAGAAATCAAGGGTTTCGAGACCCTAGATCACTTCAAGTCTGGTTTTTCTCCAAGATCTCGGCTCAAGCACTCTTGGACAGCGTTCTCCAAGCTAGGACAGCAGCTACACAATCGTTTTGGAAAGGGGATTTCTTCCTCACTTGATCAAGGTCGGTACTTCTTACTACCCTCCTAGTTATAGTTCCTCTTTTCCCTTCATTTCTCTTTATTTTACTTTGCTTACACATGTGCTATGAGATGGATGGTTGTGAATGGTGAATGGAGATGGAATGGGTGACTGGATGCCAATGGCTGTGTGTGATGAACAAATGGGGAAGGGCATTGTTCCAAATAATGAACATACATGTATGATTTGAGTAAAACCCACCTAGAAAAGCATGTTGTAGGGTAAATCCAAAATGAACACACCATGTTTGATGAAATGCCAAAGTGAATAAAGTGAGTTGTAAATTCGGAAATGCATGCCAAATAAATTATGAATATTGCTAGGGACCATGATAGCATGTTTCTTGCTTTCCCTAACTGATTTAAATATTACATTGCTAAATCATTGATGTTATATGTGTTGTGAAATTACCCAAATGTCATATTTAAATTTAAATGCAAGTATGTACACGGTTCCCACGAGCACGGCATGCATGACATGATTTATCGAGGTTTTCAAGAACATGATTAGAGGTGGGACATATCCTACGATATGTTTTATCTCGCATTTCACAAGAAGATAAGAACCAACATTCCACGAGGGGTCTCCCCTCACTCACAAGTGCATATCATGAAGAAGGGCCTCCCTTCCCTCGCAAGTACATACATATCATAAAGAATGGTCTCCCTTCCCTCGCAAGTGCATTGCATAAAGAAGGGTCTCCCTTCCCTCTCAAGGCATCTCTCAAGGCATCTCACAAGTGTATCTCACAAGTTACATGATCACAAGCAAGCATGCATGACATGACACGACATACAAGAATCAAGCAAGATAGACAAGACAAGCTTTCAAGTACGAAAAGATATTTCAAGTCAAGTCAAGTGCACGATGTTTTCAAGAGGATTTATCGGCTTTCTACGAAATGTAAGCATGATTATGAATTGCTTTACTTCCTTGCATGATATAAATTGTTTCTGTCTAACATATATGAATTGCTCTTGCTTTATGTATGCTATCCGTATGCTATGACTGTTGGTTAGTGCTTAGTACCCGCTGAGTATTCCATGCTCAGCCGTACTTCTTAGGTCGGCAGGTTCTGAGGGAGCTGCTACTCCATTTGATGTTTGTGCTCCTGGTCCATGGGTGGAAGAGGAGTACGTCGAGGAGCATTTGGAGGAACCTCCCGTAGAGGGTTATCTGTAGGTGGTGTTAGATTCTGAGTGGATTAGCTGTGGGTGAGATGAGAGTTAGATTTATGTATTTTGGCGGGCATGTCCGTACTTTCTTATGGTTACCTTTTGTATAAACTTGGATTTGCGTATGTATATACATAGGGGTTTGGTAGACTTCCGCTGTGCTATGTTAGAGTATGTTTCCGATGTTTATATCCTCTATTGTATATGCTCTGTGGGTTTTGCAGGTTGGTTGTCAAGCAAGTCATGATTAGTCGTCCAAAGTTCACTCTAACTCCTAGGGTGGGTTTTGGGTCGCGACAGAAGTGGTATCAGAGCTTAGGCTTTAGGTCTCTAGGGTCGCTTAGAATCGAATACCACGGCTTGACAAGAGCATATGTCAGGAAACAAGTTAGGAAGAAAGTAAGTCGGAAGAGAGTCTTGATCCAAGTGTAAGACTAAACTTTAGTCTTAGTCTAAAATGGTTGTTTCAACCAAGTACGAGTCCTAGGTACGCTAGAACGCTAAAGTATAAGTATAATGTGATGAATACTTTGATGACTTGATGTGAAGTATATTAGTATTATACAATTAATACAAATTGAAGTATTGTGAAATGGCATTGAAATAAACTGTGGTTTCAAGTTAGACTCATGTGGTGTTATTATTCTCCGGACTTTAGTCATGAGACAGAACACACGGGGTCGTGGACCACATACCAGAGCTTCCTCTTCTTCACGGGATGAGGATGAGCAGCCGGACCTCTCTCAGGTCTTAGGCTCTATTGCTGAGACACTAGCCATACTGGCGGCTCGGCAGGCTATACCATCATCGGCGGCACCTACTCCACCACCCGCAGCTCCAGTACATCGTACCGCTGGAGTTGAGGCATTCAGGAGATTGAGGCCTCCACCCTTCCATTGGAGTGTGGACCCTCTTGCTGCGGAGGCATGGATCCTCCAGATGGAGAAGATCTTTGCGGTTCTCTCACCTACAGAGGAGGATAGAGTAGCATGGGCAGTTTTCATGCTAGAGGGTGAAGCCCACCATTGGTGGTTGTCCGCATTGAGGACGCGAGATTTGACCATGCAGGGTCAACCTTGGACTTGGGAGGAGTTCAAGGATACTTTTTACAAGAAGTATTTTCCGATTGGAACTCGGGAAAAGAAAGAGAGAGAATTCATCAACCTTGAGCAAGGTTCGATGTTTGTGGCCGCTTATGAGGCCAAGTTCTCGGAGCTATCACGCTTCGCGACACATATGGTTGCCACCGAGGCAATGAAGGCGAGAAGGTTTGAGCAAGGACTCAAGGATGTCATCATGGAGAAGGTTTCGGTTTTTAGACATGCTACCTACCCTGAAGTAGTAGACAAGGCCTTATTGGTCGAGGCCAGTTCAGAGACAGTGTCCAAGAAGAGGGAGTTGGCGAGAGGCCAAGCTAGTAGTTCAGCACCTCCAGAGAGGCGGGCTCGTTATCAGTATACGTGGCCAGCACCACCGATGAGGCCATCTTATGCGCCTCCAGCTCCACGGCAGTATGTGCCTCAGGCACCGAGACCTCAGGCTCTTCCGGCCCCACGGCCTGTTGCACCTCAGGCGATGAGGTATGCTCCACCTCCGACTTTTACACACGAGGTCTGCACTTCATGCGACCGAAGGCACCCCGTAGGAGATTGCCGAAGAGCATCAGGTGGATGTTTTCATTGTGGTCGCCAGGGCCATATGATCAGGGATTGCCCCAGTCGGCATTTACCAGGCCAGTCTCAGGGGATTAGGCCACCAGCACACCCGGCAGGATCATATCAGGCGTCATCTCAGACTACCCGGTCTACACCTCAGTCTCGCCAGGAGAACCAGGGGCGAGTTTTTGCCTTGACAGAGGGTGATGCACTTGCATCTGACGATGTGGTGCAAGGTACGCGTTTGGAGTTATTTTCTTTATTCGTGATTGTTATGTTATGCTCTATTCTCTATGTACGTACTTGGCATGTTCTATATGTATATATACCTATGTGTATACACTGTTGATGCTTGAATTGACGTAACTAGCTAACATTTCAGGAACCCTACTAGTCAATGAGTATTTGGCTCGAGTGTTGATTGATACCGGGTCTACTCATTCATTTGTCTCGTCGAATTTTTCAGAAGGCTTTTCTGTAGAGCCAAGTCAGCTAGAACCGGAGTTAGCCATTTCGACTCCTCTCGGCAAAACAGTATTGGCAGATAAAGTGTATAGAAATAGTGTGGTCCAAGTTGGAAGCCACGAGTTGGCAGTTGATCTCATCGACCTTGGATTCCAAGACTTTTATGTTATATTGGGAATGGATTGGTTAGCAACACATCATGGGCATGTAGCTTGCTTTGAGAAGATGGTACTCTTCAAGCTGGTAGAAGGAAAACCATTTCACTTTCGAGGGTTGAGGAGTAGAGACATTGCCCGCTTTGCGGCGTTGAGCTTAGCTAACCCCGAAGCAAATGACTCATCGACTATTCCGGTTGTGAGTGAATTCCTGGATGTATTTCCAGAGGAGTTGCTAGGATTACCTCCAGACAGGGAGATTGAGTTTGTGATCGAGCTTGCACCAGGCACAGCTCCTATTTTCAGGGCTCCGTATAGAATGGCCCCTATTGAACTCAAAGAGTTAAAGATCCAGTTGGAAGAATTACAAGGTCTTGGTTTCATTCGACCAAGTGTCTCACCGTGGGGTGCCCCGGTGTTGTTTGTTAAGAAGAAAGATGGCTCGATGTGGATGTGCGTCGATTACAGGCAATTGAACAAAGTTACTATAAAGAATAGGTATCCCTTGCCTAGGATTGATGACTTGTTCGATCAGTTGAAGGGAGCAAGATTTTTCTCGAAGATAGACCTTCAATCGGGTTATCACCAATTGAAGATTAAGGTGGAAGATGTTCCCAAAACTGCTTTCAGGACTCGGTATGGACACTACGAGTTCTTGGTGATGCCTTTTGGACTCACGAACGCGCCGGCAGCCTTTATGGATTTGATGAACCGGGTGATCCGGCCATATCTTGATAGGTGCGTGATTGTATTTGTTGATGACATTTTGGTCTATTCCTAGACACGGGAAGATCACACACGCGACCTATGCCTTGCTTTGGAAATGCTAAGAGAGCACAAGCTATATGCCAAACTTAGCAAGTGTGAGTTTTGGTTGGAAGAGGTGGCATTCCTAGGCCACGTTGTTTCCGCGGAAGGCATATCGGTGGATCCAAAGAAGATAGAGGCAGTCATGAGTTGGGCGAGGCCCAAGAGTGTCACGGAGATACGTAGCTTTCTTGGGTTGGCAGGCTACTACAGGAGATTCCTAGAGGGTTTCTCTAGCCTTGCAGCACCGCTCACTTACCTGACAAGGAAGAACGCCAAGTTTGTATGGAGTGATAAGTGCGAGATCAGTTTCACGGAACTGAAGAAGAGGCTTACTACAGCCCCTGTCCTTACTGTGCCATCTGGACCTTATGGGTATGAGGTGTATAGTGATGCCTCACACGTTGGACTTGGGTGTGTACTCATGCAGCACAAGAAAGTCATTGCCTATGCATCGAGGCAATTGAAGGAGCATGAGAAGAATTACCCCACGCACGACTTAGAGCTTGCCGCAGTCGTGTTTGCACTCAAGATCTGGCGACATTACTTATACGGGGTGGAAATCTATGTGTATACGGACCACAAGAGCCTCAAGTACCTCTTTTCCCAAAAGGAATTGAATCTAAGGCAACGGCGTTGGATGAAATTTTTGAAAGACTATGATTGTACGATTCAATACCACCCGGGTAAAGCAAATGTAGTGGCTGATGCTTTGAGTAGAAGACCTCAGGGGTTGTTAGCACACATGTTGGTTCAAGAATGGAAGCTACTAGAAGATTTGGAAAATATGGACATCAGTGTGAATAACTCTGTCCGTGGTCCTACCTTGGCAAATGTTACGGTTCGACCATACATTATAGATTTGATCCAAGAATACCAAGCCACGGATGCTGAATTGTTGGCTTATCGGGACAAGGAAGTTGCTAAGGGTAGTGAGGACTTCTCTCTCACTAGTCGGGGTGCTATCACATTCAAGGGAAGGATGTGCGTCCCAGCCAATGCAGATCTTCGAAGAGAGATTTTGGATGAAGCACACCGTTCGAAGTACACAGTGCAACCAGGGGGTACAAAGATGTACCGGAACCTCAAGAGTCACTTTTGGTGGCGGAATATGAAGAGGGATGTTGCGGAGTATGTAGCACGATGCTTAGTGTGCCAACAGGTGAAGGCAGAGCACATGCGGCCCGCACGTCTATTACAGTCCCTTCCGATTCCCGAGTGGAAATGGGAGAACATATCCATGGATTTCATAGTTGGCTTGCCAAAGACGGCAAGGGGCTCAGATGCGATATGGGTAGTAGTGGATCGTTTGACGAAGTCCGCTCACTTCTTACCGTACCGAACTACTTTCAACTCTAGTCAGTTAGCCGCTTTGTACATCAAGGATGTGGTGAGGTTGCACGGAGTGCCCGTTAGTATTGTGTCAGATCGGGATCCAAGATTCACATCACGATTCTGGAAAAGCTTCCAGGAGGCTATGGATTCCCGATTTGATTTCAGCACCGCTTTTCATCCACAGATGGATGGACAAACCAAGAGAGTGAACCAAGTCATTGAAGACATGCTTCGGGCTTGTATGTTGGATTTCAGAGGCAGTTAGGAAGAGCACTTGCCTTTGGTTGAATTCACCTATAATAACAGCTATCAGGCAAGTATCCAAATGGCACCATTTGAGGCCTTGTATGGGCGAAGTTGTAGGTCTCCTCTCTATTGGGATGAGGTAGGAGAGAGGAAAGTACTTGGTCCGGAGTTGATTGAGCAAACTGCAAACACAGTTAAGATCATTTGGGATCGATTGAAAGCCGCTCAAAACCGCCAGAAAAGTTATGCGGACACACGCCGTAGGGACTTGGAATTTCAAGTAGGGGATCAAGTTTTTGTGAAAGTATCTCCTAGCAAAGGGATCATGAGATTTGGCAAGCGAGGCAAGCTCAGTCCTCGGTATGTTGGGCCTTTTGAGATTATCACACGAGTTGGTGAGGTTGCTTACAGGGTAGCTCTCCCACCTCACATGGCCGCAGTTCACAACGTCTTCCACGTGTCTATGCTTCGGAAGTACATTGCGGATCCTTCGCATGTCATAGACTTGGAACCGTTGGAGATTCGAGAGGACCTCACCTTGATTGAAAAGCCAATTCAGATTTTGGATCGAAGAGATCAGGTGCTTCGCAACAAGACAATCCCTTTTGTTCTTGTGCAATGGCAACACCATGCTCGGGAAGAAGCTACATGGGAGCGTGAAGCCGAAGTCAAAGCAAAGTACCCAGAATTAATTGAATGAGTTCTGTATTGGTTTTGTGTATGACTTGTAATTTTGTTTTGATTTGTAATGCAAGTATCGTCTGAATTTCGAGGACGAAATTTTTGTAAGGGGGGGAGGATGTAGAGCCCCGGACCTTTTTACAGTTAATGAATGACACTCTCGTTGTCATTTTGCCCTTAAAGAGGTATAATCAATAAATAAGAAAGAAACTAGAAATTTCTAAAACGTCACAAATGTTCCTTTTCGAAGTACGAACCCAACGCAAGTTGAATCGTCAAAATCGGACGAACGAGTCAAAAGATATGGCCAAAACAGTCTGGGCCTGCAGGCAATCGTAGCTCGGTTTTGCGCTGAGGACGTGGCTCGGTTATGTGCTGAGGACGTAGCTCGGTTATGCGCTAAGGACGTAGCTCGGAATGCACTAAGGACGTGCTCAGACAACGTACTCCGATAACGTATATGCTGTGCGTCCGTTGTACAGCTCACAACGGGTACGTTGTACAGCACCACGGGCACACTGTACATGAGACATCGGACAACGAGCTCAGCACTAGGCACAATACAACGGACAACGGGTTCGGCACCCTTCACAGCACAACGAGTTGACACTATTCACAGTACAACGAGTTGGCACTATTCACAGTAAAACGAGTTGGCACTATTCACAGCACAACGAGTTGGTGCTATTCACAGCACAACATGCTCGGTTCTCGCGTTTTGCAGAATATTCAGTATGGGAATTAGGGTCTTTTGGTCGGTTCACTCTTACCTTAAGAGTTTAACCCGAGCCTTTAGGGCTTCATTTTCGACACTTAGAGAGATTGGGAGATAAGAAGAGAGGAGAGGGCGATTCCAAAACCTAGGGTTTCCATTTTGGAGAGAAATCAAGGGTTTCGAGACCCTAGATCACTTCAAGTCTGGTTTTTCTCCAAGATCTCGGCTCAAGCACTCTTGGACAGTGTTCTCCAAGCTAGGGCAGCAGCTACACAGTCGTTTTGGAAAGGGGATTTCTTCCTCACTTGATCAAGGTCGGTACTTCTTACTACCCTCCTAGTTATAGTTCCTCTTTTCCCTTCATTTCTCTTTATTTTACTTTGCTTACACATGTGCTATGAGATGGATGGTTGTGAATGGTGAATGGAGATGGAATGGGCGACTGGATGCCAATGGCTGTGTGTGATGAACAAATGGGGAAGGGCATTGTTCCAAATAATGAACATACATGTATGATTTGAGTAAAACCCACCTAGAAAAGCATGTTGTAGGGTAAATCCATAATGAACACACCATGTTTGATGAAATGCCAAAGTGAATAAAGTGAGTTGTAAATTCGGAAATGCATGCCAAATAAATTATGAATATTGCTAGGGACCATGATAGCATGTTTCTTGCTTTCCCTAACTGATTTGAATATTACATTGCTAAATCATTGATGTTATATGTGTTGTGAAATTACCCAAATGTCATATTTAAATTTAAATGCAAGTATATACACGGTTCCCACGAGCACGGCATGCATGACATGATTTATCGAGGTTTTCAAGAACATGATTAGAGGTGGGACATATCCTACGATATGTTTTATCTCGCTTTTCACAAGAAGACAAGAACCAACATTCCACGAGGGGTCTCCCCTCACTCACAAGTGCATATCATGAAGAAGGGCCTCCCTTCCCTCGCAAGTACATACATATCATAAAGAAGGGTCTCCCTTCCCTCGCAAGTGCATTGCATAAAGAAGGGTCTCCCTTCCCTCTCAAGGCATCTCTCAAGGCATCTCACAAGTGTATCTCACAAGTTACATGATCACAAGCAAGCATGCATGACATGACACGACATACAAGAATCAAGCAAGATAGACAAGACAAGCTTTCTAGTACGAAAAGATATTTCAAGTCAAGTCAAGTGCACGATGTTTTCAAGAGGATTTATTGGCTTTCTACGAAATGAAAGCATGATTATGAATTGCTTTACTTCCTTGCATGATATAAATTGTTTCTGTCTAACATATATGAATTGCTCCTGCTTTATGTATGCTATCCGTATGCTATGACTGTTGGTTAGTGCTTAGTACCCGCTGAGTATTCCATGCTCAGCCGTAGTTCTTATGTCGGCAGGTTCTGAGGGAGCTGCTACTCCATTTGATGTTGGGCTCCTGGTCCATGGGTGGAAGAGGAGTACGTCGAGGAGCCTTTGGAGGAACCTCCCGTAGAGGGTTATCTGTAGGTGGTGTTAGATTCTAAGTGGATTAGCTGTGGGTGAGATGAGAGTTAGATTTATGTATTTTGGCGGGCATGTCCGTACTTTCTTGTGGTTACCTTTTGTATAAACTTGGATTGCGTATGTATATACATAGGGGTTTGGTAGACTTCCGCTGTGCTATGTTAGAGTATGTTTCCGATGTTTATATCCTCTATTGTATATGCTCTGTGGGTTTGCAGGTTGGTTGTCAAGCAAGTCATGATTAGTCGTCCAAAGTTCACTCTAACTCCTAGGGTGGATTTTGGGTCGCGACACCTAGCTTGGAGAACGTATCCCTCACTTGCTTCATGTTGGATTTGAAGAATCCAAGCTTTGAAGGTGATTGTGGGTTCTCAAAACCCTTGATTCCTTCTTAAGTGAAAACCCTAGATTAGAACCCCCTTTTCTTCCCTCTCCCTTTCTCTCAAAATGCCTAAGTGTGGTGAATAAGACGCCCAAGACTCGAGCAAGCCTTAAAAGGCAAGGGTGTAACGCCCAAAAGACGAAAAAGCCCTTAATGAAATTTTGCAAAACGCGATATACCGATCGATCGGTGGTTAATATTGAGCGATCGATCGCCTACCGAGCAACCGGTGTTTTGACCAAGCGATCTGTCAAAACATGCTCTCTGAAATTTTTCCCCATACAAAAAAGTGCACCAGTCGATAGCTACTGATTGATCGGTTGTGGACCGATTGATCGCTAATATGGACCGAGCAATCGGTTCTCTACAGGTTTTGACACTAAGTCCATTTTTCACCCATTCCTACTACTTGGACTTATCCTACTTCCCTTTTGACCTCTTCTAAACATGACTAGGACCCTTTCAAGGCTATATAACATTATTAATTATTTTATTTAATTAATTATAGCATTCTTGCAAAATTCTCAAAGGTTTCCAACTTTTCATATCATGAAAATGGGGATTACAAAGGCATCATGCCTTGACACACTTTCCAAGGCATATACAAAAAGTTCCAAGGTTCTACATGTGTGAAGTGTATGGATGGATAGTAGAGGCGATTGGATGCCATGTAGGATATGGATGTTATTGTGTGATGGAAATGGAGAAGGGTAATGTACACATAATGAACGCACACAAGGTGTTGATGAAATGTTTGACAAGGAAATGTGAAATAAAATGGCCTAAAGAAATATTGAATGTCAAGTGTTTGATGAATTGCATGTATGGAATTTGATAAACTAAATCAAGACTATGAAAGCATGACTTATGGAGTTTTCCCAAATGGTAATTTGATCAATGATCTATGTGTTTTCTCAACTTCTCGCATGACTATAGAAAGCTTTAAAATGTTATATGTTATTCCTTGAATTATTCATATCTTATGATTGCCACAAATTGCTACACACAAGCATGCATGCATGCATGAACCGAGTTTTTCTATTATAAGTATATGAGTAACAACCAAGAATAAAACAAGTGATTTACGACACACATGATCAAGCCGAACTTTGGGTCGGTCAAGGATAGGGCATATCTAAGGATATATCATATCTGGCTCACAAGAATATGGAAGGATGTTAGTGTACTAAGACCAGGTACGGGCACTAAGATCTGTTCCCAAGTAAATACGAGAGGGTGTTAGTATACTAAGACCAGGTACGAGTACTAGCATCTGTCTCCAAGTAAAATGATAAGCATGAAAGGATACTAGTGTACTAAGACCAGGTGCGGGCACTAGTATCTGTTTCCAAGATATGAAGAAATATGAAAGTACGCTAGTGTACTAAGATCAGGTTATATGTTTTGAAGATAAATATGAAAGGATGTTAATGTACTAAGACCAGGTACGGGCATTAACATCTGTTTCCAAGAAAGTATGAGAGGATGCTAGTATACTATGACTAGGTACGGGTACTAGTACATGTCTCCAAGCAAGAATAAAGAAATATAAAAGGATGTTTAGTATACTAAGACCAGGTACGGGCACTATTATCTGTTTCCATGCAAGCAGGATTACAAGAAACTCACATACAAGTTAATAAGAAAACACGCATGATTCTCACGAGACAAGAACAAGACAAGAACGAGTTTAAACACAACAATCAAGTTTTGAAAACGTGAAAAGATATTTTCAAGAATAAGTATGAATGATGAACACGGGTTTTAAGAGGAGTTTTTCTCATTTAGTTCCATGCATGTCATGATCATTGTATTATTTTAAATTGATGTTATGAATTGCTTTCCGTTATTGCTATTGTTAGCTAGTAGCTTGTACTCGTTGAGTATTCCATACTCAGCCGTACATATTGATGTCGGCAGGTACCTAGTTCAACATATGTGCTCTAGGTCCTTGGATCGAGGAGGATCATGGTGAGGAGGAGCCTCACATGGAACCAATGGTAGAGCCTCAGGTGGAGGCAAGAGACCTAGATAGCTGGCCTTACCCGGATGACTATTGAGAGAGAGAGACTTTCATGGTTTATTATTTTGATAGGTGGGCATGTCTACCTTTACTTGATATGTTTTGTATATAAACTTGGAATACGGACCATTCATAGAAAAGAAAAATTTTAGTTTATGCTTCCGCATTGATTTAGCTTTCGCACTCTGTATCATGTCTCCCCTATATTATGTTATGCCTTGTTCATTACAGGATGGTTTGTCAGGTTAGGTATAATTACACCTAAAGTCTCACCTAACTCCTAGGGGGGATTTTGGGGTACGACAGAAGTGGTATCAGAGCTTTAGGCATTAGATTCCTTAGGGTCATTTAGTACTTGATACCTTGAGTAAACCAAGGCACTAGGTTCATCTAGGTAGTCGTATTCCAATTGTAGACTAACAAGTTAGTCTTAGTCCATAACCGGTTGAAACTCAACGGATCTTGTGTCTTAGCTTCGTTAGGAACCTCAGAGTGTATTATTATACTATGGTGTGTATATCTTGATGTATATTCTATACTTAGATAAATACTTGATGTTATATAATTTCAATGCTTGAATAATGATGGGATCTGAGTTAGACTCATGCTTTGCTATTGTTCTCAGGATTAAATCATGAGACGTGGTAATCGGGGTCATGGATACCACACTAGGATAGGTGAAGCAATCTCCTCCTCCATCGGGGATGAGCAACCTAACTTTACACAAGTCTTGGGGTCTATAGCTGAGACCTTAGCTATGCTTGCAGCCAGGCAACCTACCACTCCTCCTCTTGCTGAAGCACTAGTCTTTACTCTTTCAAACAAAGCACAAGCAGGGATAGAGGCATTTCGGAGGATGAGGCCTCCGATATTTATGGTGGCATTGATCCATTGGTTGTTGAAGTATGAATCAGGCAACTGGAGAAGTTGTTTTTAGTGTTGTTGCCTATTGAGGCGGAGAGAGTCACCTAGGCCACCTTCATGATGGAGGGTGAGGTTGATCACTGGTGGAGATCCACCAACAGAATACCCGAAAGGACTGAGAAGTGTCTATTTATAGGATACCCAAAAGAAACTCATATATATTATTTCTATAATCCTAGCGAACAAAAGATGTTTCTAAGCAGGAATACTATTTTTCTAGAAGAGGATATGATTCTCAATAGAGAAGATGGAGTTAGAATAGATCTTGAGGAGCAAAATCAGGATAAAATGACCATGGTTAAACCCATCTTAACTGAACCTTTAATACACAACAACCTAAGAGAACTACAAGGATTAGTCGACCTCTAGATAGATTCTCTTATCAGCATGAGGTATATTCTATGGAATCAGATTCCTTAGATGATGATCCTTACACTTATCAATAAGCAATATATGATATTGATTATGAAATTTGAATAAGGCCATGGAATCTGAAATGGACTCCATGTACTCGAATATGTCTGGACCTTGGTTGAAAATGAAAGTATTCCTCTTTTTAATTTTAGAAAAACAGTTCTTAGGGGGCAGACATTGAATCCCAAGATCTGACTAAGATTCTAATTGATTTATTCAATGAGAGTTAAAATCGGAATCACCTTTGCGAATTTAAAATTGTTAAGTCAATTCCACGATAGACTGCTAGACCGGCAAAACTTCACAAGTGTCAAGTCTCTTTCGCAATCCACATGGACCTTCTTTTTCTTTAAAACTTCTCTAATGGAAGCTAATACCCCTTCCAAATTTTCAGCTCTAGGATCTTGAAATAAAGATCTAATCTTTATGATCAAGATTGGTTCTTGATCTTCTTCTTGATATTCAAAAGCTAGAACCCAATAGAAGAAGAAAAGGGTGGCTAACCGTACAACTCTAGAGAGAGAGGGGCGTGAGATTGAGGAGAGGAGAGGGAGAGAAAATCTAGAAATTTTCTTGTGTCCAAAGCCTTGAACGTCCACCCATATATATAGGGTATCTTGTGTTGCTTACAACCCAAGTCTCCTAATCCTTATCCAATAAGGATTCCTCAATTGTTTCCCTTATTGATTTCCCTAATTAATTAAGATTAATCATTAATAGAAAAAGACCTTATCCATTAGTAACCAACTAACCATATCCTTATTCTAATCCAATTAGGATTCCTTGATTAGTAAGAAACTAATAGAATCCCTATTAAATAGGGAATCTTTAATTAGTAGCTAACTAACTAACTAACCAACCTTATTCAATAAGGAGTTATAAGTTAATAACTAATTAATTAAAGGTTCCCCTTGAAGTGGGCATCCCACCCTAGGTGGGCCCCACTTCCACACGCCCCTATGAAAAACTCTTATGGTCTCTCTTGATCCTTTGTCAAAATCCCCAATGGATCCTACCCATTTGATTTTTCACATCTAATGTGATTCCACCTTATAGAGCTTCACTATACCATATAGTGATCACTTAGAGAAATTAATTAATTTAATTAATAATTAAATTAAATACTTTAAGAAGTTCCTTATGTGTGGGATCTAAAGGGATCTCTTATTTCCGGTTGTGGGACCAAGTACTCAACCTTTTTGATTAAAGCATTGTTACTAGGAAACACCTTTCCTACACTCCATTAGGATTATAAAATTTTATCTATATCTCTGGACTTCCACCAATCACAATAATGTCCATTAACACAATGTGATTAACCTCTAGAAAATAAAGAATTATTTGTAGGTATTTCTATCTCAAGATTTGTTTACAGATGCGTCCCTCCACTTCCAATATTGTTATAAGCTTACGGGACAATATCTAATACTGTCATTAATCCCTAGATTATATTGAGAACCCATTCTCTTTGATACTTTTAGTCAAACTTGGGCTTTCAAAATATTTTAGAAATTCTTTAAAAGAAACAATAATAATAATTACATTTCTTTTATACAAAAAATAAACTTCTCAATAAAACCATTTCATCGATAAATACTAGCGCTGGGTTTTTCAAGTCCGATTTTGACAAGTATCAACTCAATATAATTACTTTGTAAGAGTAGTGGAATCCATGTTGAGCGTATACACACTTCTTCTAATATAGCGTACATAACCCAACGAGCCCGTATTTAGTCCGGTGTGTGGGACATTGACGATTGGCTACATCAAGCTATATAGGCAAATACTAGAGAAGATGTCGACCTCTCAGGTTAAGGACAATCTGTTAACTGGACTACCCTAAATATAAATGATCGTCAATTAAATAAACCTTGTATTAGCTACAATTCCGTAGAATAGTGACTAGTATGGGGTGTCGAACCACAGAGGACTGCGCTGGTTTGATTGCTTTTATCTCTAGATTAATTGTGAGTCAAGGGGTAAGAAGTTGATTTGGTTGGATTGATTTTTAACCTAAGAATGGAAATTAAACTATCAAATTCTATTTTAACTAATTAAACTAAGAGTTTTTTTGATGAAATAACAGTGAGAGAAGATCTAGGGTGCTCGAATCCACCACTAGTTGCATAACTGGTCTCTAATGTATTTATTCAAGTCCATCACAATGTAAACAATAAGGATGAGAGTGACTACAAGACTCCACTCATCCATCTAGAATGATTCAAGGGATTAGACCCTAGGCATATCCTATCTTCGGTTAGCACGAGTGATACACACTAAACTAGGGTTGTGAAATCACTCGTCTTCCCTTAGCATAAAATATCCTATGATTTAATTCCTCGACAGTAAAAACCATTGCATAAAATCCACATCAATAATCACAGAAAATTAAGATGGATGATTTCAATTTCAATATAATAAAACCTAAGACAAGGATAGAATCACACTGAAATCGAATATAATCAATAAACTTTGGTTATTAATAACCCTCTTATTATGCAATCATTGTTTACAAGTGAATGAACTAAAATAAAATACAGAGAGACACAGTTACTTGGCTAGGGTTTCATCTAAACCCTAGAAAAAGGAATTAGTTCATAGCGAGAGTAAGGGGCACCGAGCAATCCATCCTCCAACCTTCACAGATCTCCAGAGCCTTCTCTCCTTCAAATTTCCAGAATTCAGAACCCTTTTGCAGGGAAGGAGGTTTTCCTTTTTATAGAGAGAGTCCCCATGAATTATAGCTTTAGAAACATCCAAAACAAACTCAAAAATCCCTTTTTCACACTTTCCAACATCACCAAAACGGAGTCCGCCGATCGATCGGCCAAGAGGCGCTGATCGATTGGTGGTTACAGAGCTCCCAAAATGACGTCTGCCGATTGATCGGCCAAAGTGGCTTCGATCGATTGGTGGTTACAGAATTTGTAGAACCCCAGATATTTTTAACATGTATTTAAGCCTTAAGATGTGTTTTCTTAAGTTTTGGGTGCTTGGAATGAAGGAGTAGAGTATGTGAATACTCTAAGTGTCAAAAAGAAATTATGGCTTAACAATACCCTCAACTTTACGTAACTCTAGTTTGTTCATGACTAATCAGAATAGAACGATTCTTAAATTTTTGAAAAGGTATTTGAACCCTCTTCGAGGTTCATGTTTACCATTTTTCTTAATTTTGAGTCGGGGTTGAGTCAAAAGTCCAATTTCCAAAGTCGGGACTGTTGAAAATCTGGGCTGTCGAAACCCATTTACAGACCAGTCAGCTTTCGAGCAATTTTTGGTAAATTAAAACTCAAAATTTGGAATTGTACAAAACTAAAAGTTGTTTCCCTTTGAAAGAAGAATCCAATGCAATTGAATTGTCAAAATCGGACCACCGAGTCAAAAGTTATGGCCAATTTACCGAAGTGCGTTTTTACAGAAAACTCGCTCGAGCGAAATCCAAACCCGCTCGAGCGAGATTGACCAAAAACGAGTTTTTGAGGCCAGGGAGTAACCCGCTCGAGTGAGATGGAAGCCCGCTCGAGCGAGATTGCCCAAAATGTTTTTTTTGGATTTTTTCACTAACCTAACACTATATATACCCAATTTTTCGGGGGTTCAAGGTATCTAACACTTAGAGAGAGACTTTTTGAGAGAAAAAGAAGGAAACCTAGGTTTCAAAAGGGGGATTGTGTTGGAGACCAATGAGGAGATCGAATCATCACTTCTCAAAGCTTTCACAAGCTTGAACCTTCTTCCTTGAGCATGGATCTCCATTTCCAAGCTCAAGCTCGTGTTAGATCCTCCTTCCACACTAAGATTTGATCCTTGCAAAGTAAGTGAAACTACTACCTAACTTTGTTATGATACAAAGAGTAAGTAAAACTATTATCTAGCTTTGTTATCATGTAATAGTGAAAGTATGATTTTGAATGTGATGTTAGTGATTCTACTACCTAACCTTGTTATTATACAAAGATAGAAAAGATGAATAAAGGGTGATTTAAATAGAGATTAACTTTGCTATAATGCAAATAGTGAATGTATGATTTAGGATAAACTAGATTGTGATCAAGTGAGTAAATAAGGGTATATGATTTGGGGGTTTTTCTATAACAAGGATGAATATGGCTATACTTGTAAGTAAAACCACTATCTAACTTTGTCATCATACTAAGATTGAATATGGGTGATTTTAGTCTTTGTTATGATGCAAATAACACATATGGGATTTTGGTGAACCACATTATGAACAAATGAGTAAATAGGGGTTTATAAATTGGGGGTGTTGCAATACAAGAATCAATAGGGTTATACATGTGTGAGATCATTATTATTCCCTAAATAAATCATGATTTTTAGTATGATGTGATGAAAATGACATGGTCTTAATGATGTGATGAATTAGGCTAAAAGCTATAGTCTTGATGTTGTGATGAAATGTATGGAAATATATTATGTTTTAGAATTATCCAATGATACTACAATGCTACTATGACTTGTATGAACCTATATGAATTGTTAAGGCTTTACATTTATACACAATGATGCTCACAAGCACACCAAGCACGATAAATTATGCATGATCGAGTTTTTGCATAAGCATGTATTTCAAGAGTCATGAACAAGATTTTTCAAAGGCATTCATAAGAAAGAAGCATAAGCATTTGACAAAGCCAAACTTTGGGTTGGTATTCTAAGATCGGTTACTTCATGCTCACAAGGATCAAGTCTAAGATCTTGCATAAACTCCACGGATCATAAGTCTTGCAAGGCTTCTCAAGAACTCATAAGAAACTCACAAGTCTAAGATCTTGCATATGTCTCAAAGGATCATAAGCTCACAAGAAAGCTCACACGAAGCTCACAAGCTCACAAGAAGGCTCACAAGGAAGCTCATAAGCTCACAAGAAAAGTCATAAGAACTCGCAAGCTCACAAGAACTCATAAGAAAATACGAGACTCACAAGCATTCATACGAACTCATAAGCATGCATGAGATGGTTTGTTTTCCATGAAATAAACAAGTTTTACGAACGGTTTTCCATGACGGAGTTTTCAAGCATGAACTCGTGATTCGTAATCACTCACGCACTTGTATGTAATATTATGATTATTATTCTTAGAGGGTACTTGCATGTGGTATTTTGTTATTTTAACATTGTTAGCTAGTAGTTTTGGCTCGTTGAGTATTCCACGCTCAGCCGTACATGTTATGTCGGTAGGTACACGGACTCCCTTTGACATCTGTGATCAAGGGCCTTGGATAGAAGAGCATTATGGCGAGGAGGAGCCATATGTGGAGCCTCAGGAGGAGGCAAGGGACTTAGACCACTGGCCCTTTCAGGGTGATTACTGAGAGAGAGAGTATTACCATTTTGTATTTTGATAGGTGGGCATGTTCACCTTTACTCTTGATTATGTATGAACAAACTTGGAATACAGTTGATATATATAGAAAAGAAATTTTTGGGTTACGCTTCCGCACTTTGATTTTAAGCTTCCGCACTACTTTATGTTCCATTATATATGCCTTGTGTGTTTTGACAGGATGGTTTGGTATCAGATATAGCACATCACGAGCCAAAGTATCCCTAACTCCCAGGGGGTATTTTGGGTCGCGACAGAGGTGGTATCAAAGCTTAGGCATTAGAGTCCCTAGGGTCATTTAGTACTCGATACCACGATTTAAAACAAGGCATTAGGATTTAGGAAAGAGTCATATTCAAAGTATAGACTAATCTTTAGTCTTAGTCAATAATCGGTTGAAATCCAACCGAACTTAGTCTTCTACGCTAGAACCATATATTTTATACTTATCAATTACAATGTATACCTTGATGTATTACTATTATGTACCTTATGAATTTGAAATGAGCTTGAAATTATGATTGAAATGAAGTTGGTTTCCAATTTAGACTCATGTTCTACTACTATTCTCAGGATTATCATGAGACGTGGTAGTGGACGGGGTCGCGGTTACCAAACTCGGGGCAACAGTAATGGAGGAGACCCTCCCTCGGGTGATGATCAACCCGATATATCTCAGTTACACCCACCTCCTCCACATCACACTTCGGGACTCAAGGCATTCCGAAGGCTACATCTACCTACCTTCTATGGGAGCATAGACCCCATAGTTGCAGAGGCGTGGATTATGCAACTAGAGAAAATATTTTGTGCTCTTCGTTGCATCGATGAGCAAAGGGTGGATTAGGCTACCTTCATGATGGAAGGAGAAGCCGACCATTGGTGGAGAGCGGCATTGAGACAGAGAGATACGGCTAGGGCGGGAGAGCCGTGGACTTGGGGGGAATTTCTTGATGCCTTTTATGGGCAATACTTCCCCAAGATTTTCAAGCAACAGAAAGAAATGGAGTTCATGTCCCTAGTGCAAGGGAATATGAGTGTGGCCGAGTATGAAGCTAAATTTGTTGAGTTGTCCCGATTCGCACCGCATTTGATCACGACGGAGGAGATGCGAGTCAGAAAATTTGAGAATGGGTTGAAACCCTTTATCAAGGATCGAGTCTCCATTCTTCAGGTGGTGTCTTGGAGAGAGATTGTGGAGAAGGCAAGGATCACCAAAAATAACTCAGAGGAGTTTCTGAAGAGAAGAGATAGTGGCTTTGGGAGAGCCATACTGAAGGGTCAGTCCAGTGGCTCAGCACCATCGGAGAAGAGGGCCAGGATGTCCCCGTATCCAGCTCCTAGGCCTACATAGACTCAGAGGCCTCCTTTTGCACCGCCAACACTTCGTCCTGCTACTTCACAGGCACCTCGTCCCGCTTTTGCTCCAGGCACCAGATATGTGCTACCTGCATCCTCTTCATCTTTTGAGGAGTGCGATTATTGTGGTCGGAGACACCCGACTGGAGAGTGCCGGAGAGCATCGGGAGGATGTTTTCATTGTGGTGAGCAGGGCCATATGATTAAAGATTGCCCATGCTGACAGTCACGGGTTCAGCCCCAGGGGAGCAGGCCCCCAGTCCGGTAAACTACTCCGCAGGGGTCATCACAGGCTTCTGCATCTAGGCCGCATGGCCCACTCAGACCACACAGCCACCTCGCTAGGCAAACATGGGCCGGGTCTTTTCCTTAATAGAATGGGACGCATAGGCATCTGACGATGTTATGCAAGGTACGCAAAAAATTATAAATCTTTAAGTATGAATTGATAATTATAAAATCTTCAAGTATGAATTGATGTTACATATTGTGTATGTACACTTACATGTATATCATGCTATCTATACTTTATGTGTGTTTTGCTTGAAATTTATTGATGTATCTAATTGCAATGCACAGGCGTATTGCTAGTTAACGAGTGTCTAGCTCGTGTGTTGATCGACACGGGATCGACACATTCCTTTGTGTGACCTAGCTTTGCCAAAGGTTTCGCGTTTGAGCCAAGTCGCCTACATCATGAGTTAACCATTTTGACTCCCTTTGGCAAGTCAGTTGATACAGACCGAGGATACCGGAACTGTGTAGTGCAAGTTGGGCAGTATGAATTACCGATTGACCTGATCATCCTTGAGTTCTAAGACTTGGACTTTGATGTTATTCTCAGGATGGATTGGCTAGCTACACACCACGGGCACGTGGCTTGTTTTGAAAAGATGGTGAAGTTTAAGCCGGAGGGCATCAAGCCATTCCACTTTCGTGGACTACGAAAGAAAGATATAGCCCATCTAGCGGCTCTAAGTCTTGCAAATCCAGAGGCACGAGACTCCTCAGCCATACTGGTTGTGAGTGAGTATTTAGACGTATTTCCCGAGGACTTGCTGGGATTGCCTCTAGATAGGGAAATAGAATTTGCAATAGAGCTTGCTCCAGGAACGGCTCCAATTTCTAAGGCTCCATACAGGATGGCCCCAATTAAACTGAAAGAATTAAAGGAACAAATAGAAGAGTTGCAACGGCTTGGTTTCATCCAACCAAGTGTGTCACCATGGGGAGCACCGGTACTTCGTGAAGAAGAAGGATGGGTCGATGAGGATGTGCATCGACTATAGACGGTTGAACAAAGTCACCATCAAGAATCGATATCCCTTGCACGAAATAGATGATTTGTTCGACCAATTGAAAGGAGCAAGGTTCTTCTCCAAGATTGATCTGCGGTCTGGCTATCATCAGTTAAAGATCAAGGCCGAAGATGTGCCAAAGACTGCCTTTAGGACTCGGTACGGGCACTACGAGTTCCTAGTTATGCCTTTTGGCTTAACGAATGCACCGGTAGCGTTCATGGATTTGATGAACTGGGTGTTCAAGCCTTATCTCGACCAATGTGTTATCGTCTTTGTTGATGACATCTTAGTGTATTCTCCGACAAGGGAGGATCATGATCGAGATCTTCGCCTTACACTTGAGACTCTTCGAGAGCATAAACTATACGCCAAGTTGAGTAAGTACGAATTTTGGTTGGAGAAGGTGGCGTTCCTTGGCCACGTAGTATCTGCCGAGGGTATTTCAGTGGACCCAGCAAAGATAGAAGCGGTGATGAAATGGGAGAGACCCAGAAGTGTTACCGAGATACGCAGCTTCATTGGTTTGGTAGGATACTATAGGAGATTCGTAGAGGGATTCTCCACCTTAGCGGCACCGCTCACGTATTTGACACGGAAAAATGCTAAGTTCACTTGGAGCGATAAGTGCGAAGCGAGCTTTACGGAGTTGAAGAAGAGGCTTACTACTGACCCTGTTCTCACAGTGCCATTTGGGAGTTGAGGTTTCGTGGTTTACAGTGACGCCTCGAATGTTGGGCTAGGATGTGTTCTTATGTAGTGCGGGAATGTCATCGCCTACGCTTCCCGGCAATTGAAAGAGCATGAAAAGAACTATCCTACTCACGATTTGGAGTTGGCCGCGGTGGTTTTCGCATTAAAGATTTGGTGGCATTACCTTTATGGAGAAGAGTTTGATATTTTCACGGATCATAAAAGCTTAAAATACATATTTTCCCAAAAGGAGTTGAATATGAGACAACGCCGATGGATGGAATTCTTGAAGGACTATGAGGTGTTCGATCCAGTACCATCCGGGTAAGGCTAATGTAGTAGCAGATGCTTTGAGCAGGAAGTTTACTGGACTTATAGTACACATGATGGTGCAAGAGTGGAAGTTGATAGAGGATGCTTCTAACCTTGATATTAGTTTCAGCGTTCCTACCTTTGGGCCAGTAATGGCTAATGTCACCGTTAGGCCTTACATATTAGCCATGATCCAAGAATTACAAGAGTTGGATGCCGAGCTACTTGCGTATAGAGACAAATCAGTTTGCAATGGCAGTAAAGATTTCACAGTGCAAAGTGATGGGACAGTAACATTCAAGGGAAGGATATGTGTTCCAGTCGATGAGAAACTCAAACTAAAATCTTAGATGAAGCTCACCGATCTAAGTACACTGTGCATCCTGGTGGTACAAAGATGTATAGGAACCTCAAAGGACATTTTTGGTGGCGGAACATGAATAGGGAAGTTACCGAGTATGTGTCAAGATGCTTGGTATGCCAACAGGTGAAGGCCGAGCATATGAGGCCAGTAGGGCTTTTACAATCCCTCCCTATTCCCGAGTGGAAATGGGAGAACATCTCCATGGATTTCATCACTGGGTTACCAAAGACAGCAAAGAAATCGGATGCAATATGGGTAGTGGTTGATCGTTTGACAAAGTCCGCCCATTTCTTGCCTTATCGGACTACGTTCAACTCGAGCCAACTTGCAGAATTGTATCTCAAAGAAGTGGCTCGATTGCATGGGGTGCTAGTCAGCATTGTTTCCGACAGGGATCCAAGATTCACTTCCAGGTTCTGGAAGAGCTTTCAGGGCGCTATGGGTTCCCGTTTGGACTTTAGCACCACCTTTCATCCTCAGACAGATGGAAAGACCGAGAGAGTGAACCAAGTTATAGAGGACATGCTTAGAGCTTGCATGTTGGACTTCAAGGGCAGTTGGGAGGATCACTTGCCGTTGGTTGAGTTTGCCTACAATAATAGTTATCAGGTAAGCATCCAAATGGCTCCTTTTGAGGCCTTGTATGGTCGAAGTTGTAGATCTCCCTTATATTGGGATGAAGTTGGAGAGAGAAAGATTTTGGTCCCAGAATTGATTGAGCAAACCGCGAATAAGGTCAAGATTATCAGGGAGAGATTGAAGACAGATCAGGATAGGCAAAAGAGCTATACCGACACCCGTAGATGAGATCTTGAGTTCCGTGTTGGCGGTATGGTATTTGTGAAAGTTTCGCCGATGAAGGGTGTTATGAGTTTGGTAAAAGAGGAAAGCTTAGCCCGAGGTATGTGGGCCCGTTTGAGATCGTCACCTGAGTTGGTGAAGTTGCATACCAGGTTGCTCTACCCACTCACATGGTGGCGGTTCACAGCATTTTCCATGTGTCCATGCTTCGAAAGTATATCCCGGATCCTTCACATGTTATAGATTTTGATCTGCTGGAAATCCGGGAGGACCTCACCTTACTGGAAGAGCCGGTTCAAATTTTGGACCGTAGGGATCAAATTTTGTGCAACAAGGTTATTCCCTTGGTTCTTGTTCGATGGCAACATCACTCTAGGGAAGAAGCTACATGGGAACACGAAGCCGAAGTAAAAGAGAAGTACCCTCATTTGTTTGTGTAAGGGATGTTTCTGTGTAAATTTTGCTTTCATCATCCCTATGTATTGCTCTAATTTCGAGGATGAAATTCCTATAAGGGGGGGAGGATGTAGAACCCCAGATCTTTTTAACATGTATATAAGCCTTAAGATGTGTTTTCTTAAGTTTTGGGTGCTTGGAATGAAGGAGTAGAGAATATGAATACTCTAAGTGTCAAAAAGAAATTATGGCTTAACGGTACCCTCAACTTTACGTAGCTCTAGTTCGTTCATGACTGATCGGAATAGAGCGATTTTTGAATTTTTGGAAAGGTATTTGAACCCTCTTCGAGGTTCATGTTTAACATTTTTCTTAATTTTGAGTCGGGGTTAAGTCAAAAGTCCGATTTCCAAAGTCGGGACTGTTGAAAATCTGGGCTGTTGAAACCCATTTACTGACCAGTCAGCTTTGGAGCAATTTTTGGTAAAGTAAAACTCAAAATTTGGAGTTGTACAAAACATGAAAGTTGTTCCCCTTCAAAAGAAGTGTAGAGCCCCGGACCTTTTCACATTTAATGCATGGCACTTTCGTTGTCACTTTGCCTTTAAAGAGGTATAATTAATAAATAAGGAAAAAATTTGAAATTTCGAAACATCAGAAATGTTCCTTTTCGAAGTACGATCCCAACGCAAGTTGAATCGTCAAAATCGGATGAACGAGTCAAAAGATATAGCCAAAACAGTCTGGACCTACAGGCAATCGCAGCTCGGAAGGCGCAAAGGACGTAGCTCGGTTATGCGCTAAGGACGTAGCTCGGTTATGCACTAAGGACGTAGCTCGGAAGGCACAGATAATGCATAGACAACGTACTCAGATAACGTATACGTTGTGCATCCGTCGTGCAGCAGACAACGTGTACGTTGTACAGCTCAACGGGCACGCTGTACATAAGACAACGGACAACAACGTGTTCAGCACTGTCCACAACGGACAACGTGTTTGGCACTATTCACAGCTCAACGAGCTCAGCACTATGCACAACACAACGGACAACGTGTTCGGCACTATCCACAACGGACAACGAGCTCAGCACAACGAGTTAGCACTATTCACAGCACAACGAGTTGGCACTGTTCACAGCACAACGTGTTTGGCACAGTTCACAGCACAACGTGTTTAGCACTGTTCACAGCTCAACGTGCTCGGTTCTCGCGTTTTGCAGAATATTCAGTAAGGGCATTAGGGTCTTTTGGTCGGTTCACTCTTACCTTAAGAGTTTAACCCGAGCCTTTAGGGCTTCATTTTCGACACTTAGAGAGATTGGGAGATAAGAAGAGAGGAGAGGGCGATTCCTAAACCTAGGGTTTCCATTTTGGAGAGAAATCAAGGGTTTCGAGACCCTAGATCACTTCAAGTCTGGTTTTTCTCCAAGATCTCGGCTCAAGCACTCTTGGAGAGCGTTCTCCAAGCTAGAGTAGCAGCTACACAGTCGTTTTGGAAAGGGGTTTCTTCCTCATTTCTTCAAGGTCGGTACTTCTTGCTACCCTCCTAGTTATAGTTCCTTTTTCCCCTTTATTTCTTTTGATTTTCTTTCATTTACACATATGCTATGAGATGGGTGAATGGTGAATGGTGAATGGTGAATGGAGATGGAATGGGTGATTGGATGCCGATGGTTGTGTTGTGATGATTAAAATGGGGAGGGCATTATTCCAATAATGAACATACATGCATGATCTGAGTAAAACCCATCTAGAAAAGCATGTTGTAGGGTAAATGAATAATGAACACACCATGTTTGATGAAATGCCAAGGTGAATAAAGTGAGCTGTAAATTAGGAAATGCATGCCTAATAAATTATGAATATTGCTAGGGCCTATGATAGTGTGTTTTCTTGCTTTCCCTAAATGATATGAATATTACATTGCTCAATCATTGATGTTATATGTGTTGTGAAATTACCCAAATGTCATATTTAAATTTAAATGCAAGTATGTACACGGTTCCCAAGAGCACGGCATGCATGACATGATTTATCGAGGTTTTCAAGAACATGGTTAGAGGTGGGACATATCCTACGATATGTTTCACCTCGCTTTTCACAAGAAGACAAGAACCAACATTCCATGAGGGGTCTCCCCTCACTCACAAGTGCATATCATGAAGAAGGGCCTCCCTTATCTCGCAAGTACATACATATCATGAAGAAGGGTCTCCCTTCCCTCGCAAGTGCATTGCATAAAGAAGGGTCTCCCTTCCCTCTCAAGGCATCTCTCAAGCGCATCTCACAAGGACATCTTACAAGTGTATCTCACAAGTTACATGATCACAAGCAAGCACGCATGACATGCATGACATGACACGACATACAAGAATCAAGCAAGATAGACAAGACAAGCTTTCAAGTACGAAAAGATATTTCAAGCCAAGTCAAGTGCACGATGTTTTCAAGAGGATTTATCGGCTTTCTACGAAATACCAGCATGATTATAAATTGCTTTACTTCCTTGTATGATATGAATTGTTTCCGTCTGACATATATGAATTGCTCCTGATTATGTATTGCCATTTTTATGCTATAATTGTTGGTTATTATTTAGTACCCGCTGAGTATTCCATGCTCAGCCGTACTTCTTATGTTGGCAGGTTCTGAGGGAGCTGCTACTCCATTTGATGTTTGTGCTCCTGGTCCATGGGTGGAAGAGGAGTACGCCGAGGAACCTTTGGGGGAACCTCCAGTAGAGGGTTACCATTAAGTGGTTGTAGATTCTGAGTGGATAGCTGTGGGTGAGATGAGAGATATGCCTTCATGTATTTTGGCGGGTCTGTCCGCACTTTCTTTTGGTTTCCTTTTGTGTAAACTTGGATTTGTATATATATATATATAGAGCTTTGTTTAGACTTCCGCTGTGCTATGTTAGAGTATGTTTCCGCTGTTTATATCCCCTATTGTATATGCTCTGTGGGTTTTTGCAGGTTGGGTTGTCAAGCAAGTCATGTAAGCCATGATTAGTCGTCCAAAGTTCACTCTAACTCCTAGGGTGGGTTTTGGGTCGCGATAAAAGTGGTATCAGAGCTTAGGCTTTAGGTCTTTAGGGTCACTTAGAATCGAATCCCACGGCTTGACAAAAGCATATGTCAGGAAACAAGTTAGGAAGAAAGTAAGTCGGAAGATAGTCTTGATCCAAGTGTAAGACTAAACTTTAGTCTTAGTCAAAATGGTTGTTTCAACCAAGTACGAGTCTTAGGAATGCTAGAACACCAAAGTATAATATTATAAATACTCTGATGACTTAATGCGATGTATATTAATATTATATCAATAATGCCACTTGAATTATTGTGAAATGGAAATACGATAAATTGTGGTTACAAGTTAGACTCATGTTGTGCTATTGTTCTCAGGACTTTAGTCATGAGGCGGGGCACACGGGGTCGTGGACCACATACCAGAGCTTCTTCGTCTTCACGAGATGAGGATGAGCAGCCGGACCTCTCTCAGGTCTTAGGCTCTATTGCTGAGACACTCGCCATACTGGCGGCTCGGCAAGCTATACCATCGTCGGCGGCACCTACTCCACCGCCCGCAGCTCCAGTACATCGTACAGCTGGAGTTGAGGCACTCCAGAGATTGAGGCCTCCACCCTTCCATGGGAGTGTGGACCCACCCTCTTGCTGCGGAGGCATGGATCCTCCAGATGGAGAAGATCTTTACGGTCCTCTCACCTACAGAGGAGGAGAGATTAGCATGGGCAGCTTTCATGCTAGAGGGCGAAGCCCACCATTGGTGGTTGTCCGCATTGAGGACGCGAGATTTGACCATACAGGGTCAACCTTGGACTTGGGAGGAGTTCAAAGATACTTTTTACAAGAAGTATTTTCCGATTGGAGTACGGGAAAAGAAAGAGAAAGAATTCATCAACCTCGAGCAAGGTTTGATGTCAGTGGCACAATACGAGGCCAAGTTTTCAGAGCTATCACGCTTCGCGACTCACATGGTTGCCACCGAGGCAATGAAGGCAAGAAGGTTTGAGCAAGGGCTCAAAGATGTTATCATGGAGAAGGTTTCGGTTTTCAGACATGCTACCTACCCTGAGGTAGTAGACAAGGCCTTATTGGTCAAGGCCAATTCAGAGACAGTGTCCAAGAAGAGGGAGTTGGCGAGAGGCCAAGCTAGTAGTTCAGCACCTTCAGAGAGGCGGGCTCGTACAGGCCCTTATCAGTATGCTTGGCCGGCACCACCGATAAGGCCATCTTATGCGCCTCCAGCTCCCCGGCAGTATGTGCCTCAGGCACCGCGACCTCAGGCTCTTCCGGCCCCACGGCCTGTTGCACCTCAGACGATGAGGTATGCTCCACCTCCGGCCCCTCCGACCTATACACACGAGGTCTGCACTTCGTGCGGCCGAAGGCACCCGACAGGAGATTGCCGAAGAGCATCGGGTGGATGTTTCCATTGTGGTCGCCAGGGCCATATGATCAGGGATTGCCCCAGTCGGCATTTACCAGGCCAGTCTCAGGGGATTAGGCCACCAGCACGCCCAGCAGGATCATATCAGGCGTCATCTCAGACTACCCGGTCTACACCTCAGTCTCGCCAGGCGAACCAAGGGCGTGTATTTGCTTTGACAGAGGGTGATGCACTTGCATCTGATGATGTGGTGCAAGGTACGCGTTTGGAGTTATTTTCGTTATTCGTGATTGTTATGTTGTGTTTTATTCCTTGTGTACATACTTGGTATGCTATATATATATATATACCTATGTGTATACTCTGTTGATGCTTGAATTGACGTAACTAGTTAAAATTTCAGGAACCCTACTAGTCAATGAGTATTTGGCTCGAGTATTGATTGATACAGGGTCTACTCATTCATTTGTCGTGCCGAGTTTTTCAGAAGGCTTTTCTGTAGAGCCAAGTCAGCTAGAAACGTAGTTAGCCATTTCGACTCCTCTCGGCAAAACAGTATTGGCAGATAAAGTGTATAGAAATAGTGTGGTCCAAGTTGGAAGCCACGAGTTGGCGGTTGATCTCATCGTCCTTGGATTCCAAGACTTTGATGTTATATTGGGAATGGATTGGTTAGCAGCACATCATGGGCATGTAGCTTGCTTTGAGAAAATGGTACTCTTCAAGCCAGTAGAAGGAAAACCATTCCACTTCCGCGGGTTGAAAAGTAGATATATTGCTCGTTTCGCGGCGTTGAGCTTAGCTAACCCCGAGGCAAAGGACTCATCGACTATTCCGGTTGTGAGTGAGTTCCTGGATGTATTTCCAGAGGAGTTTCCAGGATTGCCTCCAGACAGGGAGATTGAGTTTGTGATCGAGCTTGCACCAGGCACAGCTCCTGTTTTCAGGGCTCCGTATAGAATGGCCCCTATTGAACTCAAAGAGTTAAAGACCCAGTTGGAAGAATTACAAGGTCTTGGTTTCATTTGACCAAGTGTCTCACCGTGGGGTGCCCCGGTGTTGTTTGTTAAGAAGAAAGATGGCTCGAGACGGATGTGTGTCGATTACAGGCAATTGAACAAAGTCACTATAAAGAATAGGTATCCCTTGCCTAGGATTGATGACTTGTTCGATCAGTTGAAGGGAGCGAGATTTTTCTCGAAGATAGACCTTCGATCGGGTTATCACCAATTGAAGATTAAGGTGGAAGATGTTCCCAAAACTGCTTTCAGGACTCGGTATGGACACTACGAGTTCTTGGTGATGCCTTTTGGACTCACGAACGCACCAGCAGCCTTTATGGATTTGATGAACCGGGTGTTCTGGCCATATCTTGATAGGTACGTGATTGTATTTGTTGATGACATTTTGGTCTATTCCCAGACACGGGAAGATCACACACGCGACCTATGCCTTGCTTTGGAAATGCTAAGAGAACACAAGCTATACGCCAAACTTAGCAAGTGTGAGTTTTGGTTGGAAGAGGTGACATTCCTAGGCCACGTTGTTTCTGCAGAAGGCATCTCGGTTGATCCAAAGAAAATAGACGCAGTCATGAGTTGGGCGAGGCCCAAGAGTGTCACAGAGATACGTAGTTTTCTTGGGTTGGCAGGCTACTACAGGAGATTCGTAGAGGGTTTCTCTAGCCTTGCAGCACCGCTCACTTACCTGACAAGGAAGAACGCCAAGTTTGTATGGAGTGATAAGTGCGAGATCAGTTTCACGGAACTGAAGAAGAGGCTTACTACAGCCCCTGTCCTTACTGTGCCATCTGGACCTTATGGGTATGAGGTGTATAGTGATGCCTCACACGTTGGACTTGGGTGTGTACTCATGCAGCACAAGAAAGTCATTGCCTATGCATCAAGGCAATTGAAGGAGCATGAGAAGAATTATCTCACGCACGACTTGGAGCTTGCGGCGGTCGTGTTTGCACTTAAGATTTGGCGTCATTACCTTTATGGGGTGGAGTTCTATGTGTTCACCGATCACAAGATTCTCAAGTATCTCTTTTCCCAAAAGGAGCTGAATCTAAGGCAACGGCGTTGGATGGAATTTCTGAAGGACTATGATTGTACCATTCAATACCACCCGGGTAAGGCAAATGTAGTGGCTGATGCTTTGAGTAGAAGACCTCTGGGGTTGTTAGCACACATGTTGGTTCAAGAATGGAAGCTACTAGAAGATTTGGCAAATCTGGACATCAGTGTGAATGACTCTGTCTGCGGTCCTACCTTGGCAAATGTTACGGTTCGGCTGTACATTATAAATTTGATCCAAGAATACCAAGCCACGGATACTGAATTATTGGCTTATCGGGACAAGGAAGTTGCTAAGGGTAGTGAAGACTTCTCTCTCACTAGTCGGGGTGCTATCACATTCAAGGGAAGGATGTGCGTCCCAGCCAATGCAGATCTTCGAAGAGAGATTTTGGATGAAGCACACCGTTCGAAGTACACAGTGCACCCAGGGGGTACAAAGATGTACCGGAACCTCAAGAGTCACTTTTGGTGGCGGAATATGAAGAGGGAGGTTGCGGAATATGTAGCACGTTGCTTGGTGTGTCAACAGGTAAAAGCAGAACACATGCGGCCCGTAGGTCTATTATAGTCCCTTCCGATTCCCGAGTGGAAATGGGAGAACATATCCATGGATTTCATAGTTGGCTTGCCAAAGACGGGAAGGGTCTCAGATGCGATACGGGTAGTAGTGGATCGTTTGACGAAGTCCGCTCACTTCTTACCTTACCGAACTACTTTCAACTCTAGTCAGTTAGCCGCTTTGTACATCAAGGAAGTAGTTAGACTACATGGGGTGCCAGTCAGTATTGTGTCAGATCGGGATCCAAGATTCACATCAAGATTCTGGAAAAGTTTTCAGGAAGCTATGGGTTCTTGAATTGATTTCAGCACCGCTTTTCATCCACAGACGGATGGACAAACCGAGAGAGTGAACCAAGTCATTGAAGACATGCTTCGGGCTTGTATGTTGGATTTCAGAGGCAGTTGGGAAGAGCACTTGCCTTTGGTTGAATTCGCCTATAATAACAGCTATCAGGCAAGTATCCAAATGGCACCATTTGAGGCCTTGTATGGGCGAAGTTGTAGGTCTCCTCTCTATTGGGATGAGGTAGGAGAAAGGAAAATACTTGGTCCAGAGTTGATTGAGCAAACTGCAAACACAGTTAAGATCATTCGGGATCGATTGAAAGCCGTTCAAGATCGCCAGAAAAGTTATGCGGACACGCGCCGTAGGGACTTGGAATTTCAAGTAGGGGATCAAGTTTTTGTGAAAGTATCTCCTAGCAAAGGAATCATGAGATTTGGCAAGCGAGGAAAGCTTAGTCCTCGGTATGTTGGGCCTTTTGAGATTATCACACGAGTTGGTGAGGTTGCTTACAGGGTAGCTCTCCCACCTCACATGGTCGCAGTTCACAACGTCTTCCATGTGTCTATGCTTCGGAAGTACATTGCGGATCCTTCGCAATGTCATAGACTTGGAACCGTTGGATATTCGAGAGGACCTCACCTTGATTGAAAGGCGGGTTCAGATTTTGGATTGAAGAGATCAGGTGCTTCGCAACAAGACAATCCCTTTGGTTCTTGTGCAATGGCAACACCATGCGCGGGAAGAAGCTACATGGGAGCGTGAAGCCGAAGTCAAAGCAAAGTACCCAGAATTAATTGAATGAGTTTTTGTACGAAGTCTGTATATGACTTGTAATGTTCTTTTTGGTTGTAATGCAAGTAGTGTCTGAATTTCGAGGATGAAATTTTGTAAGGGGGGGAGGATGTAGAGCCCCGGACCTTTTCACATTTAATGCATGGCACTTTCGTTGTCACTTTACCTTTAAAGAGGTATAATTAATAAATAAAGAAGAAATTAGAAATTTCAAAACGTTAGAAATGTTCCTTTTCGAAGTACGAGCCCAACGCAAGTTGAATCGTCAAAATCGGATGAACGAGTCAAAAGATATGGCCAAAACAGTCTGGACCTACAGGCAATCGCAGCTCGGAAGGCGCTAAGGACGTAGCTCGGTTATGCGCTAAGGACGTAGCTCGGTTATGCACTAAGGACGTAGCTCGAAAGGCACAGACAACGCATAGACAACGTACTCAGATAACGTATACGTTGTGCATCCATCGTGCAGCAGATAACGTATACGTTGTGCATCCGTCGTGCAGCAGACAACGTGTACATTGTACAGCTCAACGGGCACGCTGTACATAAGACAACGGACAACGTGTTCAGCACTGTCCACAACGGACAACGTGTTTGGCACTATTCACAGCTCAACGAGCTCAGCACTATGCACAACACAACGGACAACGTGTTCGGCACTATCCAAACGGACAACGAGCTCAGCACAACGAGTTAGCACTATTCACAGCACAACGAGTTGGCACTGTTCACAACACAACGTGTTTGGCACTGTTCACAGCACAACGTGTTTAGCACTGTTCACAGCTCAACGTGCTCGGTTCTCGCGTTTTGCAGAATATTCAGTAAGGGCATTAGGGTCTTTTGGTCGGTTCACTCTTACCTTAAGAGTTTAACCCGAGCCTTTAGGGCTTCATTTTCGACACTTAGAGAGATTGGGAGATAAGAAGAGAGGAGAGGGCGATTCCTAAACCTAGGGTTTCCATTTTGGAGAGAAATCAAGGGTTTCGAGACCCTAGATCACTTCAAGTCTGGTTTTTCTCCAAGATCTCGGCTCAAGCACTCTTGGAGAGCGTTCTCCAAGCTAGGGCAGCAGCTACACAGTCGTTTTGGAAAGGGGTTTCTTCCTCATTTCTTCAAGGTCGGTACTTCTTGCTACCCTCCTAGTTATAGTTCCTTTTTCCCCTTTATTTCTTTTGATTTTCTTTCATTTACACATATGCTATGAGATGGGTGAATGGTGAATGGTGAATGGTGAATGGTGAATGGTGAATGGTGAATGGTGAATGGAGATGGAATGGGCGATTGGATGCCGATGGTTGTGTTGTGATGATTAAAATGGGGAGGGCATTATTCCAATAATGAACATACATGCATGATCTGAGTAAAACCCATCTAGAAAAGTATGTTGTAGGGTAAATGAATAATGAACACACCATGTTTGATGAAATGCCAAGGTGAATAAAGTGAGCTGTAAATTAGGAAATGCATGCCTAATAAATTATGAATATTGCTAGGGCCTATGATAGTGTGTTTTCTTGCTTTCCCTAAATGATATGAATATTACATTGCTCAATCATTGATGTTATATGTGTTGTGAAATTACCCAAATGTCATATTTAAATTTAAATGCAAGTATGTACACGGTTCCCACGAGCACGGCATGCATGACATGATTTATCGAGGTTTTCAAGAACATGGTTAGAGGTGGGACATATCCTACGATATGTTTCACCTCGCTTTTCACAAGAAGACAAGAACCAACATTCCATGAGGGGTCTCCCCTCACTCACAAGTGCATATCATGAAGAAGGGCCTCCCTTATCTCGCAAGTACATACATATCATGAAGAAGGGTCTCCCTTCCCTCGCAAGTGCATTGCATAAAGAAGGGTCTCCCTTCCCTCTCAAGGCATCTCTCAAGCGCATCTCACCAGGACATCTTACAAGTGTATCTCACAAGTTACATGATCACAAGCAAGCACGCATGACATGCATGACATGACACGACATACAAGAATCAAGCAAGATAGACAAGACAAGCTTTCAAGTACGAAAAGATATTTCAAGCCAAGTCAAGTGCACGATGTTTTCAAGAGGTTTTATCGGCTTTCCACGAAATACCAGCATGATTATAAATTGCTTTACTTCCTTGTATGATATGAATTGTTTCCGTCTGACATATATGAATTGCTCCTGATTATGTATTGCCATTTTTATGCTATAATTGTTGGTTAGTATTTAGTACCCGCTGAGTATTCCATGCTCAGCCGTACTTCTTATGTTGGCAGGTTCTAAGGGAGTTGCTACTCCATTTGATGTTTGTGCTCCTGGTCCATGGGTGGAAGAGGAGTACGCCCAGGAACCTTTGGAGGAACCTCCAGTAGAGGGTTACCATTAGGTGGTTGTAGATTCTGAGTGGATAGCTGTGGGTGAGATGAGAGATATGCCTTCATGTATTTTGGCGGGTCTGTCCGCACTTTCTTTTGGTTTCTTTTTGTGTAAACTTGGATTTGTATATATATATATAGAGCTTTGTTTAGACTTCCGCTGTGCTATGTTAGAGTATGTTTCCGCTGTTTATATCCCCTATTGTATATGCTCTGTGGGTTTTTGCAGGTTGGGTTGTCAAGCAAGTCATGTAAGCCATGATTAGTCATCCAAAGTTCACTCTAACTCCTAGGGTGGGTTTTGGGTCGCGACAAGAAGAATCCAACGCAAGTTGAATCGTCAAAATGGGACCACCGAGTCAAAACTTATGGCTGATTTACTGAAGCGCGTTTTTGCAGAAAAACTCGCTAGAGCGAGATCCAAACCCGCTCGAGCGAGATTGACCAAAAACGAGTTTTTGAGGCCAGGGAGTAACCCGCTCGAGCTGGATGGAAGCCCACTCGAGCGAGATTGCCCAGAAATATTTTTTTTGGGTTTTTTCACTAACCTAACACTATATATACCCAATTTTTCGGGGGTCCAAGGTATCTAACACTTAGAGAGAGACTTTTTGAGAGAAAAAGAAGGAAACGTAGGTTTCAAAAGGGGGATTGTGTTGGAGACAAAGGAGGAGATCGAATCATCACTTCTCAAAGCTTCTACAAGCTTGAACCTTCTTCCTTGAGCGTGGATCTCCATTTCCAAGCTCAAGCTCGTGTTAGATCCTCCTTCCACACTAAGATTTGATCCTTGCAAAGTAAGTGAAACTACTACCTAGCTTTGTTATGATACAAATAGTAAGTAAAACTATTATCTAGCTTTGTTATCATGCAATAGTGAAAGTATGATTTTGAATGTGATGTTAGTAATTCTACTATCTAACCTTGTTATTATACAAAGATAGAAAAGATGATTAAAGGGGTGATTTAAATAGAGATTAACCTTGCTATAATGCAAATAGTGAATGTATGATTTAGGGTAAACTAAATTGTTATCAAGTGAGTAAATAAGGGTATATGATTTGGGGGTTTTTCTATAACAAGGATGAATGTAGCTATACTTGTAAGTAAAACCACTATCTAACTTTGTCATCATACTAAGATTGAATATGGGTGATTTTAGTCTTGTTATGATGCAAATAACACATATGGGATTTTGGGTGAACCACATTATGAACAAATGACTAAATAGGGGTTTATAAATTGGGGGTGTTGCAATACAAGAATCACTAGGGTTATACATGTATGAGATCATTATTACTCCCTAAATAAATCATGATTTTTAGTATGATGTGATGAAAATGACATAGTCTTAATGATGTGATGAATTAGGCTAAAAGCCATAGTCTTGAGTTTTTGCATAAGCATGTATTTCAAGAGTCATGAACAAGGTTTTTCAAAAGCATTGATAAGAAAGAAGCATAAGCATTTGACAAAGCCAAACTTTGGGTTGGTATTCTAAGATCGGTTACTTCATGCTCACAAGGATCAAGTCTAAGATCTTGCATAAACTCCACGGATCATAAGTCTCGCAAGGCTTCTCAAGAACTCATAAGAAACTCACAAGTCTAAGATCTTGCATATGTCTCAAAGGATCATAAGCTCACAAGAAAGCTCACAAGAAGCTCACAAGCTCACAAGAAGGCTCACAAGGAAGCTCATAAGCTCATAAGAAAAGTCATAAGAACTCACAAGCTCACAAGAACTCATAAGAAAATACGAGACTCATAAGCATTCATACGAACTCATAAGCATGCATGAGATGGTTTGTTTTCCATGAAAAGAACAAGTTTTACGAAGGGTTTTCCATGACGGAGTTTTCAAGCATGATCAATTAGCACCGATCAATAAAGATAATATATTTCTAAGGGTATCCACTAAGCAATCCAGTTGCAATATAAGTACTACTTACTTATATCCACATCTTAGTCAAGAGACCCTTCTCTCAGTGATTGAGATTCATTACTCCATCATATGGAACTAACAAAGTGTAAGTTAGTAGAAATACATTGTCTAGATGTATCATGAATAACTTAGAACAATTTTAGGTCTACAAGGAACAGGAAAAACCATATCTCCTTAAAAATTAGTTATTAACCAATTGAATTGTTTTCCTACAATGTTACCTAATGGACAAAGTAGTCTCATCCAATGAGATACTTTTAATATGTTACCCAATGCAGAAGATAATGTGTGAATTTAAAATATGCATTTATTGATTAAGTAGATTAATACAATTCTACAATGACTTTCGCGGGCATATATGTTTAACAGAAAAGCCTGAGAGAATTAGACCCATTGGGTGCAAATGGATCTACAAGAGGAGACGTGGTTTCGATGGAAAGGTAGAGACCTTTAAAGAAAGGCTTGTGGCAAAATGGTATAGTCAAAGAGCTGGTATTGACTATAAGAAAACCTTTTCACTAGTAGCAATGCTAAACTCCATCAGAATTCTGTTATTAATTACAGCTTACTATGATTATGAAATTTGGCAGATGGAGGTCAAAACCGCTATCTTGAATGGAAACATTCAAGAGGATATTTATATGGACCAGCCAGAAGGTTTTGAACTCCATGGCCAAAATAATAAAGTATGCAAATTGATAAATCCATTTATGGTCTTAAGCAAGCTTCTCGGAGTTGGAACATCCATTTTGATGATTCAATCATATTGTTTAGTTTTCAACAAAACATGGATGAGGCATGTGTGTACAAGAAGGTCAGTGGGAGTGTAATAATTTTCCTAGTTCTTTATGTAGATGATATTCTACTCATTGGGAATAATGTAGGAATGTTATCTACTATTAAAATCTGGTTGTCATGTAACTTTGCAATGAAAGACCTTGGTGAGGTATCCTATATTCTTAGTCTCAAATTGTTTAGAGATCAAAAGAAACTCTTTAGGCATGAAATTAGTCTCTCCAAGTCAAAGTCTCCAAAGACTGATGATGAAAAAGAGCAGATGATCCATATCCCATATGCATCAGCAGTGGGAAGTCTCATATATGCTATGTTGTGTACAAGGCCTGATATTTGTCACCCAGTGAGTATCGTGAGTAGATATCAGTCAAACCCTAGTCCTGAGCATTGGATAGTAGTTAAGCACATTTTCAAGTATTTGAGGAGGACTATGCATCACTGTTTAGTTTACAGTGGAGAAGATCTAACTGTTGTAGGGTACAGAGATTCAGATTTTTAGGCAGATGTTGATGATAGAAAGTCCATCTTAGGATTTATCTTTACTCTTGGGAAAGGATCCTTTAGTTAGAGGAGTTACAAGCAAACAACAACTGCTGACTCAACAACTGAAGCAGAGTACATTACTGCATGTGATGTTGTAAAGGAAGCAATGTGGATAAAGAAGTTCATTCTTGAACTTGGTGTTGTTTCCTCGATTGAATCTCCTATCACACTTTATTGTGATAATAGTGGTGTAGTAACTCAAGCTATAGAGCCTAGAGCACATCAGAAGACTAAGCACATTGAAAGGAGATTCCATCTTATTCGATACATTGTCAAGGGAGGAGACATCGAGTTATCCAAGATTGCGTCAGCGGATAACATGGCAGACCCATTTACTAAAGCACTTCCTCAGAAGGTGTTTGAGAAACATCTAAAGTCGATGGGTGTTAGATACATAGGAGATTGACTTTGAGTGCAAATGGGAGATTGTTAGACATATATGCCCACGAAAGCCATTCTAGAATTGTATTAATCTACTTAATCATTAAAAACGTATTTTACGTTCACACATTGTCTTCTACATTGGGTGACATGTTAAAAGTATCTTATTAGATGAGACTACTTTGTCCCTTAGGTAACATTGTAGGAAAACCATCTAATTAGTTATTAACTAATTGCTAAGGAGATATAGTTTTCCGGTTTCTTGTAGACCTACTATTGTTCTAAGTTATTCAGGATACATTTGGACAACGTATTCCTACTAACTTACACATTGTTAGTTCTATATGATGGAGTGATGAATCTCAATCATTGAGAGAAGGGTCTCTTGACTAAGATGTGGATATAAGTAAAGAGTACTTATATTGCAACTAGATCGCTCAATGGATAACCTAGAAATTTACTGTCTTTATATTTAGGGTAGTCCATTTGATAGATTGTCCTTAACTTGAGAGGTTGACATCTTCTCTAGTATTTGCCTATATAGCTTTGATGTAGCCAATTGTCAATGTCCAACAAACCGGAATAAATACAAGCTCGTTGGGTTATGTACGCTATATTAGAAGAAGTGTGTGTACGCTCAGTAAGGATTCCACTACTCTTATAGAGTAATTAATATTGAGTTGATACTTGTCAAAACCAGACTTGAAAAACCCAGTGTAGGTATTTATCGATGAAATGGTTTTATCGAGGAGTTTATTTTATGTATAAAAAAAATGTAATTATTACTATTATTTCTTTTTAAGAATTTCTAAAATGTTTTTGAAAGTCCAAGTTTGACTAAAAGTATCAAAGAGACTGAGTTCTCAATATAAGCCAGGGATTAAAGACAGTATTAGATATTGTCCCGTAAGCTTATAACAATATTAGAAGTGGACGGACGTATCTGTAAACAAATCTTATGATAGAAATACCTGCAAGTAATTCTCTATTTTCTGGAGGATAATCACATTGTGTTAATAGATATTATTGTGATTAGTGAAAGTCCAAGGATATAGATAAAATTTTATAATCCTAATGGAGTGATAGGAAATGGTTTCCTAGTAACAATACTTTAACCAAGAAAGGTTAAAAGCCTGTTTGGTTCGGATTCTATGGGGCAATTTAATCGCATAAAACTGATTTCCTACTAATCAGTCCATTAAAATCGCGTTTGGTTAATTTCCCAAATCAGTTGTGCACCCCATCGATAATTGAACTCAAAACCGCTTTATCCTGAATCGGATGAAGGGGTGATTTTGAAATTAGACAAATTGATTTGCATCACCGATTGTGCGGGGTGATTTATCACGGGAATATCGATTCGGCTTTTACAACCCCCAAACTCGACTGAGCGCATCACTTGTTAGGTTTTTGAAAGGAGATGGTGATCTCGACTGTGACCAGCTAAAAGAAGAAGGTGATCTCGTCTGCGATAAGCCAAGAAGCATATGCCGGGACAGGTACTCCTCTTCTTCTTCTCCTGCTTCTTCTTCTTCTTTTATGGTAGGATTTTGCAAATCGTCCACGATTTCTTTGAACAACAGCTCTTTGAGATTTGTAGACAATCGTCCTTTGACATGCACTTTATTTGGGGGTTTTCTTCTTTAGCGGTGTTCTTCTGGTACAATGAACAACTGATGGGTTTTCGTTTTCCTTGACAGAAGTAAAATTGCTCTTTTCTTTTTCTTTCATCAAACAATAACAGTTCTTTAAAAAAAAAAAAACAATGATAGTGATGACTTTCTCTCTTCTCTCTTCTCTCTTCTCTCTTCTCTCTTCTCTCTTCTCTCTTCTCTTTACCATTCAAGGATCAATAATAACTGTACCGAAGAAGAGTACCACCCTGTTGATGATTTAGTTTTCTTTATTGTTGGGCTTGTGATTTTGTAGATGGAGAAACCCATGTGTAATATCTACTGCTTGCAGGTTTTGACCCAGTCCACCTCTACTTTTGTCCTTGGGAGCCATATCATCTCCGGTTATCACCCCTAGAGGTCACCATGTGTCTCCTTTGACACCCCTCATCCGTGGTAAGGTTCACCCACCCCTAGGGTTCACCCACCCATTTTTAAAAAAAAAATATTAATTCTTTTTTTAAAATTAAAAAACTGTTTTTAATATTGAAAAAACTCTAAAAACAGTTTTTTAAATTAAAAAAAAAAGAATTAATATTTTAAAAAACAAACCAAGAATGGGTGGGCAAACCCTAGGGGTGGGTGAACCTTAGCCATAGTTAAGGGGTGTCAAAGGAGATACGTGGCGACCTCTAGGGGTGATAACCGAATTTTCCAAATCCGGTTATCATCGTTGAGGATTTGACTCCTTGTCCTTGATGCTCATACAGATTTGAATACTAGCTAGTAAAGGTAAAACACTTCCTTACATGTATAGGGCTTATTGAATTATGATTTTTATTTCTAGAGGACATGGATAACGTCACCCAACCTAATGGTAGTAAGAGGTCGGGTCAAGCACATTGGTCCGATTCTTTGGATCAGACCTTTATAAAGTTAGCGGTGGATGATGTACTTAAAGGGAATAGGCCAACCACAAGTTTCAAACAGGATTGGGTGGAAAAATAATAGGGGGCAATTCAACAAAAAAATGGTAGAGGATACCAACACTAGCAATTGAAAAATCACTTAGCAACTCTTAAGGCTAAGTGGAGGTCTTGGAATAAACTCGTTGAACAGACAGGCTTTGGTTGGGATCTGATAAAAAAGGTCTTCACTACTGATGAAGAACGACGGGGAGATCTGATAAAGGTACAATAAAAGTAAAATTTTAATGGTTACTTAAAAAATGTTATTACTAACAATATTTAACACTTCACATACATCAATACAGGTAGACCCAGCATATGAGAAGTTTAAAACCTCCACATGCCCAATGTATGAGGAGATGACGACAATTTTTGGAGATACGTGTGCAACTGGTTGGGTTGCTTTAGCAACGGGAGAGAGCAAGGAGAGAGAAGATGACTTTGATGTAGTTCCGTGTACGCAGGAGGACTAGACCCCCATATATGTGGCTAGGACGCAGATAGAAGATGACATTGTCACTTCTCGTAAGCGACGTATTGATTCAGCAACTCCTAAGCCCAAGAAGAGAGATTCAAAGGGGGATCATTTGGTCAAAGCAATAGAAACTTTGGTCGAGGTGTCTATGAAGAGGATGGAACAAAGTGCTTTCTCGGGAGTTACTCCAACCCCTGTTAGTCCAGATGATCTTTTTTCCATGACAAGTTGTATGCATTTGATTAATGGAATTGAGGATCCTAACTTCTGCCATAAGGGTATCTTTAGGGTGATAGGGATCTTATCTGACAGTGGACATTGGAGGGAGGCTTTTATAAACATGAGGCCTGAACATCGTTTGGCATGGTTGGAGTCCTTGGAGCAGTCTTAGTTGATGCATGGATGTCGTGGTTATGTGTTTGGAAAAACTTGTTTTATTTTCTTAGTTGAAACATGGAACCTTTTATGCTTGTTTGGTGTGGGACATGTTTATTTTATGCTACTTTGATTTGAAACTTTTTATGCTACTTTGGTTATGTTATTTACCTTGTTAATTTATATGCACTTGTTTTCTAATCGAATAGGTAATATGGATGACGACGAGGAAGAAATTCTTATCAACTTAATGGTAGCTATGTGCGCGCAACGCTATCTTTCATTATACATGTCTAAAACTCCATGTAGAGATTCAATACTATCAGGGTATGGCTTCTTACGTGAAGTGCTTGATGGGAAAAAATAGGTGTTATGAAATCTTTCGCATGGATAAAATAGTATTCTTAAGATTATGTTCAATACTAAAGGAAAAAGGATGGTTGAAAGATACAAGAAGAGTTTGTGTAGAACAAATTGTCATATTTCTTTTGAGTATTGGACATAATGAGAGAAATCAGCTAATGCAAGAACGTTTCCAACATTCTGGAGAGACAATTAGTCGACATCTTCACAATGTCCTAAAGGCAATGATGAAATTCTCCCGTGAAATGATAACTCCTCCATCCTTCAATTCCATTCCTCTACAAATTTTGAACAACAAAAAGTATTATCCATGATTCAAGGTAAAACACTTTGATTGTATTTTTTATATTCTCTATCTTTTGTATAGGTTGGACATAACATTTTTAATGTTTTAACTAGGATTGTATAGGAGCAATTGATGGAACATATATTGAAGCAATAGTTCCATCAGAAAAACAAATTCCTTATCGCGGAAGAAAGAGAGTTATTACACAAAACGTAATGGCTGCGTGTTCCTTTGACATGCGCTTTACGTATGTTCTTGCTGGGTGGAAGGGAACTGCAAATGATTTTAGAATTTTATTGGATGCAGTTCACAACAATAAAAAGAAATTCCCACATGTCCCTCCAGGTAACAAAGAGCCTAAAAGAATAGGTTGTGGATGCATATATTGTTAAATTTGAATCTAAATATAATTTTGATTACAGGAAAATATTATGTTGTCGATGCTGGTTATCATAATATGAGGGGATTTCTTGCACCTTATCGCGGGACACAATATCATTTACAGGACTATAGAGGTGGTAGGGGTCCATTTGATGCAAAAAAAACTATTTAATCCTGCACATTCCTCATTAAGGAATGTAATAGAACGTTGTTTTGGCGTATTGAAAGCACGATTTCCTATATTAAAGCATATGGCTCCATACCCATATCTAAGACAGAGAGATATTATAGTGGCTGCGTGTGTTCTACACAACTTTATTCGTCAAGAGGCTCTAAAAGATGACTTGTTCGAAGAGTTTGAAATAGATGAATTGGTCGTAGACAACAACGCTTCATCTCGTGGAAGTACTTCAAATGTAGATAAACAGGCGCATCAACAACAACAACCAGAGATGGGAGCTTATAGGGATAACCTCACGGAAAGAATGTAGAATACATATCTAAGTGAAAATTATGTTTTCCACTAGACCTTGACGGATTTACATGTTTTGGATAATAGCACATCGTAAATGATTACCATACTTTGTTAATATATATGGTGCAGATGACATTACCCTTTAATTTTGTTATACTTTTGAAATTCTGAAAATGTTAATCTGAAATTCAGAAAATCTTTGACATTTTACTATTTCTTGAAGTTACACTGCTTTTACATTTTTGTATTTTTATAAGTGCATTGATGTGTGGTTGAAATTACAGTATTATGGCGAAAAGAGGTTTCCAGGATTTGATGAGTCCATGCAGTATGGGTTACATGCGAGTTCAAGTAGGGACTTATGTCACTTTTTATGGTTTGTAATTATTATCTTCAAAGTAGGGACTTATGTCACTTTTATGGTAAATTTTTTTTACAAGTAGGGTCTTTTTTGTTCAATTTCAAGGGATGGTTAACATTTTCAGAATTTCAGATTAGTAATCAGTTTTATGTTAGGATGATCCAAACGCTATTATTTTGTACAGAATCGATTTCCAGCAAATAATCGATTATAGATAGGATACTTCCAAACATGATTATTTTTAACAGCACTTTCAGCAGACAGCGATTATTCATGATAGCGCTTTTTGTTTAATAAATTGTGACTTTCATAATCTGAACCAAACGGGCTCTAAGCACTTGGTCCCACAACTGGAAATAGGAAATCCCTTTAGATCCCACACACTAGTACCTTTTTAAAGCTTTTAATTTAATTATTAATTAAATTAATTAATTTCTCTAAGTAATCACTATATGGTATAGTGAAGCTATAATAGGTGGAAACACATTGATTGTGATAAACCAAATGGGTAGGACCCATTGAGGATTTTGATAAAAGATCAAAAGTGACCTTTAGGGTTTTGGAAACCCTAAGGGACGTGTGAAGTGGGGCCCACCTAGGGTGGGACGCCCACTTCAAGGAGGAACCTTTGTTTAATTAGTTTATAATTAACAAAACTCCTTATTGGATAAGGTTAGTCAGTTAGTTACTAATTAAAGATTCCCTAATTAAATGAGATTCCATTAGTTTGTTACTAATCAAGATTCCTTATTGGATAAGGATAAGGTTAGTTGGTTACTAATGGATAAGGTTAGTTTCTTTTAAAGATTAATCCTAATTAATTAGGAGAAATCAAGAAAGGAAACAATTGAGGAAACCTATTTGGATTATGATTAGGAGTCTTGGATTGCAAGCAATCCAATAGAACCCTATTTAAAGTGGACGCCCAACCTTGGAGACATAACAATTATCCACAGTTTTTGCTCTCCTCTCCTCTCCTCAATTCTCATGCCCACTCTCTCTCTCTCTTGTAAAGGTGTACGGTCACCCCTCTCTCTCTTCTCTTGTTTTCTAATCTTGGATATCAAGAAGAAGAAGATCAAGCCATCTTGTTCATCAAGAAATGATCTTTAGTTCAAGATCCAAGAGCTGGAATTTTTGGAAGGGCCATTAGCTTCCATTAGAGAAAGCTTTAAAGGAAAAGAAGAAGGTTCATGTGGATTGCGAAGGAGACTTGATGCTTGTGAAGTTTTGTTGGTCTATTGCTCTATCGTGGATTTGACTTAACAATTTCAAAGTCGCAAAGGTGAATGTTATTTCAACCTTCATTGAATAAAATCAATTAGAATCTTAGTCAGATCTGGGATTCGATGTATGCTCCCCAAGAATTGTTTTTCTAAAATTAAAAAGAGGCATACTTTCAAAAAGATCACGATTTTCATAGAAATAGTGATTTTTGAATGAAAACGATCACCATATATACAATAAATGTGATTTGTAAGAGTTGAAAAAACCATTTTCAAAGGGAATAATCTCGGTATTTAATATATTCAATCACGGATATATAACTGTGATCATTAATATTTAAAACAATCACAGTTACATTGAAAACCGTGATATTTAAATACAAAAGATCACGCGTTGAAAGATTGTGGTTTGGTCTATGCGCTATAAATTTGATTAATAATTTATGATTATGAATAAAAATTGTGAGCGAAGAGCAAATTTCTTGTAACGAGGGTTTCGTCAAATCCCCCATCTCTACTAGGCGACTTTAAAAAATGTAATAGAAAGCCATTTGGTGAAAGACCCTAATTATGTGGACCTAACCAGGTAATTATTTGATTGAGACTTGATTTTTTGATCCGGCTGTAAGCCCCAATTTGGTTGAGTTTGCACTCAATATTTGATGCACCTATTAGCTATATGGTAATCTGGGCATCTATATGTGTACTTAACTAATTTCATCCATCTGTATCTCAAATTTAGATAATGAATTTTATTCGATGCACCTATTAGCTATATGGTAATCTGGGCATCTATATGTGTGCCTAACTAATTTCATCCATCTGTATCTCAAATTTAGATAGTGAATTTTTGACAATTTAGAATAATTTTGAAGAATTGTTTGTATTTCTGAAGTAGAACCCCGGATCTTAATGACCCTAGTATGATGAATGATATCATTTATTAAAGCTTTTAAAAATATATTTTTAGTACATGGGTGTTTGGAATGAAGAAAGTAAGAGTATAGAATACTCTTAAGTATCAACAAGGGTTATGCCCTTGCATACCCTCAACTTTAAGTAGCTTTAGTTCTCTCACCGTTGATCAGAATTGAGCGATTTTTGAAAGGTATTGGAACCCTCTTCGAGGTTCATGTTGATCACTTTTCCAGATTTTGGATCGGGGTTGAGTTAAAAGTGGGACTTCCGAAGACGGATTGCGGAAAATCTGGGTTACTGAAATCCATGTTCGGACCAGTTGACTTTAAAGCCCATTAAGGTAATTAAAACCTCAAAATTAGGACTTGTTTATTAGAAATAAAATTATTCTCATTTGAAAGATAAATTCAATGCAAGTTAAATCGTCGAAATCCGATAAGGGAGTCAAAAGTTATGGCAAAATACGAAAGTGAAAAAATTTGGAAACTTTCTGCCCTAGGTACGAACGATCGTAAATGACCTACAAACGATCGTAGCGGCACTACGATCGATCGTAGAGTTGCTACGATTGATCGTAAGCCCCAGAAATGCTGTAAACCTTCTGGGCAACCTACGATCAATCGTAGGAAGCCTACGAACGATTGTAGGCACATAAATCACTTTTTTAGATCATGATTTTTGGGGTTTTCACCCCTTGGCCTACAAATAGATGGTCTTTTTTGAGGGTTTTTTGTTACCCTAAACCTAAAGAGAGACCTTGGGGGAGAAGAGGAAGAAAAAGAGGAGATTTTCAAAGAGAATTTTGGATTGAGAATCAAGAGGAGCACAAATCAAAGGGGTGTCTTGCTCAAGCAAGTAGGGATTCTAATAAAGGGTTTTCTCAATCTAGAAGTTGATCAAAAAGGTAAGTGAACCTACTATCTAGCTTTGTTATCATGCAAAGATTGAAAAAATGATTAAATAGGTGAATTTAGCTTTACTATGATGCAAATAACAAATGTATGATTTGGGGTAAACTAGAAGATGATCAAATGAGTAAATAGGGATTTGAAATTTGAGGGTTTTTCAATAAGAGGGTTAATATGGCTATATTTGCAAGTAAATATTAATATCTCTAAATAAATCATGATTTTAAGTATGATGTGATGAATTAAGCTTAAAAGCCATGGTCTTGATGATGTGATGAAATGAATGGAAATATGCTATGTTTCTAGAATTATTCAAGTATACTATAATGATAACATGTCTTGTATGAATTTATATGAATTGTTAAGGCTTTCCATATATACATGATGATGCTCATAAGCACTCCACACATAATAAGTTTTGCATGACCGAGGTTTTCGCATAAGCATGTATTTCAAGAATCATAAACAAGGTTTTTCCAAGGCAATTCATAAGAAAGAAGCATAAATATTGACAAAGCCAAACTTTGAGTTGGTATTCTAAGATCGGTTACTTCATGCTCACAAGGATCAAGTCTAAGATCTTGCATAAACTCCAAGGATCATAAGTCTCGCAAGGCTTCCAAGAACTCGTAAGAATTGCATAAGTCTAAGATCTTGCATATATCTCTAAGGATCATAAGCTCACAAGAACAAGCTCATAAGAAGCTCACAAGGGCTCGCAAGCTCACAAGAAGCTCATAAGAACTCGTAAGCTCACGAGAAAGGCTATAAGAACTTGAAAGCTCGTAAGAACTTATAAGAAAACACGAGGCTCATAAGCATTCATAAGCATGCATAAGACGGTTTATGTTACATGAAAAACAAATTTTATGAAAGATTTTCCATGATGGAGTTTTTGAGCATGAACTTGTGATTAGTATTTCCTTACGTACTTGTATGTAATATTATAATTATGCTAGCACTATTAGCTAGTAGCTTTAGCTGGTTGAGTATTCCATGCTCAGCCGTACATATTATGTCGGGTAGGTCAGTTCGACATCCCCAACCCGGAGCCATGGGTTGAATAAGAATACGAGGAAGAAATAGATCCGCCTATCCCAATGCAGACACAGGAGGATAGAGACCTAAATGTGTGGCCCTATCTAGACTATTGCTGAGAGGAGTGATAGTGAGTTTCTTTTTGTATTTTGATAGGTGGGCATGTCCACCTCTACTTTTGTTATGTATGTACAAACTTGGAATACTTTAGAATACAGAGTATAAATAGAAATATTTTTTTTGGGTTACGCTTCTGCACTATTTATGATTCTATTATGTCATGCTTTGGATATTATTACAGGATGGTTTGGTATCGGATATGGCACATCACGAGCCAAAGTATCCCTAACTCTCAGGGGTATTTTGGGTCGCGACATCTGACTTCATTCAGGTTTATATGGTCTACTTTTAAACGATATAAATTTTTAATAGTGCATGTTTAATCAATTTTTGACTCAAATGAATATAACCATTTACTTGCTGAGCTGTTTGGCTCATTCTTTTTTTATTTTGCAGAATAACTGTAGTAACTTGTGATATCAACGGTATAAGAGATTTTGTAGTACTTGGGAGGTATTCTAATCTTTGAGTTATGGTTGTAGGATGTATAGATTTATAGCACATAGATATTGTTTCTACATATTGTAAGTGTAAGATTTCAGTCTTGTAGTTTTTTTTTTGGTTCAAGATATACTCGCGTTTAGGTTGCAACCCCAATTAGTATGGTTAGTATATGTGTAGCCTCTAGGTTAGGGAACGGTGGCTGTAGTAACTACAAACAAGTCGCTCTTCAAGGTGCAGAAAATACCGGAACTTAGGCGTGACATGTTAGTCTCCCTCAACCCTAAGCAGACTCATCACTTAAAAAGGTAGAAGGACTTGTGGTGCGTCTCACACCAAACAAGTTCTGAGTCTGGGGCACATTGATACTTGACGGGACCTGGTCATAAGAGAAGTTCCATGTGTCTATACTGTTCAAAATTGGTCAAAATGCTAAAGCAGTGTGAGCAATCCATCTACTTGCGTTACCACAAAAAAAAAAAAAAAAAATCCACTTGTTCTTGAGGTTATGAATACTTGTTCCTGAGTTTATGAATAAATAAGTCAGAGGAAGTTAATACATGTTGATGAGAGAGATAGAGTAAGTTAAGGGAAAAAGGCTGCCATATTAAACTTTAGGTTATTGAATGGGAGTGAAGGGGGAGAAAAGGCTGCCAAAACTCTACACCATGAATAGAGGAGATTAATAGCTCCTTCCCCTCTCTGGCATGTATTGAAATTAGACTGTAATTGCATTACCTATCCCTATTCAGGGACAAGACCGGGTCCATAACTCGGGAAAGCCATCGTGGTGGTTGATATACCGCTCTCGGGCGCACAATACTGCCTAGACAGGTTAGTCTAACCGTATATGAAGCGCCCCTTGGGTGCCAAAAACACAAAAGTAAAAAATAGACTGTAGTTTGTAGTTACTACATCAATAAAGGGCATTTATCTCGCTTGCAATCTTACCTCTATAAAATGGGTTATTCACGTACTAGTTTCGATAGAGATGAGATTGTTGTTTCAAACCATGTCTCTAACTTCTTCTTTGGCAGTTTGTGTTTGTATTCTGATTGTGAGTATAGTTTGTGAGGCGAATATCCCATTCCCCCCATGTATCATTGATAAAACGGGGAAACCTATTGGCAGGTGTTCCCCTCCTCCACCTCCTGGTCCTCCTCCGCCTCCATGTGCTTATTATGACAAAATCACCGGCAAGTGTCTAATATATCCGAAATCACCACCACCTCCTCCACTTCAACCCCCCCCACCACCACCTCCTACACCACCACCAGTTGGTGTCCCACCACCACCGCCAGTTGCTATCCCGACACCACCACCTTCTCAGCCACCAGTTGGCGTTCCAACCCACCACCCGCTCCGCCACCAGTTGGTGTCCCGACACCACCACCCGCTCGCCACCAGTTGGGTGTCCCGACACCACCACCCGCTCCGCCACCAGTTGGTGTCCGACTCCACCAACCCGCTCCGCCACCAGTTGGTGTCCCAACACCACCACCTGCTCCGCCACCAGTTGGTGTCCCCGACTCCACCACCTTCTCCGCCACCAGTTTGGTGTCCCAACACCACCACCTTCCTCCGCCACCAGTTGGCATTCCAGCACCACCTCCAACTCTTCCACCAATTAGTGTCCCAACACCACCACCTCGTCACCACCAGTTGGTGTCCCAACACCACCACCTTCTCCACCACCATTGGCGTTCCAACACCACCTCCAACTCTTCCACCAGTTAGTGTCCCAACACCACCACCTTCTCCGCCACCAGTTGGCATCCCAACACCAACAACAGCTCCTGCACCATCTCCATTTGTCACCACGTCCTCCACCTCCAAATGAAGATGAAACCCCCATGCCCACCACCGCCAAAACCTTGGAAGATGATGATGGTTCCAGGCAACTTTTAGAAATTAGAAGAGTACTTATCGTTCTTCTTAACATGTATGTTCTGCTTTTGTGAGGTCTCTTTGTTGGGAGTGAGGTTCTGGTTTGTAGCTATGAAACATGCCCTATAGCAATAATTCAAGGCTCCAAGTCCTTTTGGTTTGAAGGCTTAGCAGTTGTTCATGCTTCTTTACTTACCTATGCAAGAAAATGGTGGGAACACTGACTATTGATCACGTAGTATGTACCACGTTGATTATGAATGGGATAATATTATCTCTCATATGCCTTCGAAGAATTGGATACTATCTAACCCATAGCCTATGAAAATCTTTTGGGCTACATGACATTTAATTAAGCCATGAAAAACTGTTTTTCCTACTGAACATTTTTTTTAGAAAACTCTTTTGTAAAATTGATACGCTTTTATACAGATAATAAATTCGCAAAAATCTTTTTATTTCAAAGGCATTTACGCAAGCTTTAAGCTTAACAATTAAACTTTAATAATCTTCCAATTTAATGGGCATAAATTTCATGTTAGATATTCATCATCACTCTAATAAGTCACTAATTATCCAACTATTACGTTTTCATAGTCCATAAATTAAGAGACTACTTTGGTAGAATCAAAATAATCAAATCGTTACTCAATGATTAATGAAGTCCACAGATCTAAGGATTATCATATCATATTTATTGTGAATTAGAAATCATCCATTTGATAGTATATATGTTTATACAAGATCTCTCAATTTGTAGAATCAGTCGGTGTACATTTATGCATTCATATGTTAATGTGTAGTCATCGGTACTACAATAGCTCGAGCTAAATCTTCATCTCAACTTGGAGAACTTGTACACATTGTGGCAGTCATATAAGTAAATTGTCCAGCGTCAACTATAACTGTTACTATTAGGCATAAAGAATCAAAGAGCTAAATCTTCCAATGTCAGTCCAAAACCAATCACTTAGCTTTTCTATAATATGCCTGAAGGACCTTACTTGGTATCTCATACCATATAGATCAACTTATGATATTGGTCAATTACCTATAATGAATACTATAAGGTAAGTAAGAAAACATATTTATTAATAAATCAATAAGTTCTTATAAGATAAATGACTTTGTCAGGGAATGATTTCCAACAGCTCTTGGCGGTCTCAACTCTGACTTTGAGTCGTTCATCATTGTAATTACCAATTGTGTGGAGCCTATAAATTTTGGTAAACATCTATCTCATCGCTTATTGAGTCATGAACAACGAATCCTTCAATTCAGCCAAGGCTCTTCACTCCAACTCAATTGGCATTCTATGCTAATAGTCCACCACAACCTCATCAGAGGGCCCGCAGCCGAGGGTGTGGTAGTGGACGTAGCAATCATGGACCTCGAGGTCACCACGGGAACTCTCCTGATAACAGATCCACCTATTCTCAATAGAATAATATGTTAATATGTCCACATTTCTTTGATCCATGTTAGATATGTCAAAGAACAGGCCAAATATTGGCCTCCCAATGTTACTACCGTTACCAAGGAAATACCCTTTAAAAATCATGTGCTCTATAAGCATTGCAAATCCGTGAAAGTATGCCTCTTATAATTTTAGAAAAGTTGTTCTGAGGGGGTATACATCGAATCCCAAGATCGGACTAAGATTCTAATTGATTTTATTCAATGAAGGTTGAAATCACACTCACCTTTGCGACTTTTAAATTATGAAGTCAAATCCACGATAGAACAATAGACCGGCAAAACTTCACAAGTGTCAAGTCTCCTTCGCAATCCACACGAACCTTCTTTTTTTTCTTTAAAGCTTTCTCTAATGGAATCTAATGACCCTTCCCAAAATTCCAGCTCTTGGATCTTGAACTAAAGATCATTTCTTGATGAACAAGATTGAATTTCTTCTTCTTCTTGATAATCAAAACTTAGAAGACAGGAGAGAAGAGAGGGGGGCTGACCGTACACTTCTTTTCCAAGGGAGAGAGGGGCGTGAGATTGAGGAGAGGAGAGGAGAGGAGAGGAGAGAGAAAAATCTTGGAATGTTTTTAATGATCTCCCTAGGTGGGCGTCCACCTCTATATATAGATTTTGCTTGGGTTGCTTGCAACCCAAGACTCCATATTCTAATCCAATTACAATTCCTCAATTTGTTTCATTTCTTGATTTCTCCTAATTAATTAGGATTAATCTTTAAAAGAAACTAACCTTATTTATTAGTAACTAACTAACCTTATCCTTATCCAAGAAAAAATCTTGATTAGTGACAAATTAATAGAATTCCATTTAATTAGGGAATCTTTAATTAGTAACTAACTAACTAACTAACCTTATCCAATAAGGAGTTTAATTATTAGAAACTAATTAAAAACCAAGGTCTCTCCTTGAAGTGGGCGTCCCACCCTAGGTGGGCCCCACTCCACCCGCCCCTTAGGGTTTCCTAAACCCTAAAGGTCATATTTGATCTTTTATTAAAATCCCCAATGTGTCCTATCCATTATCACATCAAATGTGATTCCACCTTTTAGAGCTTCACTATACCATATAGTGATTACTTAGAGAAATTAAGTAATTTAATTAATAATTAAATTAAAAGCTTTAAGAAGGTCCTTGTATGTGAGATCTAAAGGGATCTCCTATTTTCGGTTGTGGGACCAAGTGCTTAACCTTTTGGTTAAAGCATTGTTACTAGGAAACACCTTTCCTACAACTCCATTAGGATTATAGAATTCTATCTATATCCTTGGATTTCCACCAATCACAATAATGTCCATTAACACAATGTGATTAACCTCCAGAAAATAGAGAATTACTTGCAGGTATTTCTCTTACAAGATTTGTTTACAGATGCGTCCCTCCACTTCCAATATTCTTATATGCTTACGGGACAATATCTAATACTGTCTTTAATCCCTGACTTATACTGAGAATCCATTCTCTTTGACACTTATACTGAGAATCCATGCTTACGGGACACTTTTAGTCCGGTGTGTTGGACATTGACGATTGACTAAATCAAAGCTATATCGGCAAATATTAGAGAAGATGTCAACCTCTTAGGTTAAGGGCAATCTGTCAAATGGACTACCCTAAATATAAATATAGTATATTTCTAAGGGATCCACTAAGAGATCCTGTTGTAATATAAGTACTTCTTACTTATATCCACATCTTAGTCAAGAGACCCTTCTCTCAGTGATTGTATAGCTCCCCAAAATACCCCCTAGGAGTTAAGGAATACTTTAGGTGTGACTATACTTAACCTGTTAAACCATCCTGTAATGAATAAGGCAACCACAATACTACAGAGATATTAACAGAGTGCGGAAAGCATAATAGTGCGAAGCGTAAACCAACTTTTTCCTTTTCTATGTATTTGACCAGTATTCCAAGCTTATATACAATACATGTCAAGTAAAGGTGGACATGCCCACCTATCAAAATTCAAAAGTAATATCACACTCTCTCTCAATAGTCATCCTTATGGGGCCGATGGTCTAAGTCCCTTGCCTCCACTAGAGGCTCTACTACAGTCTCTACATGTGGCTCCTCCTCGTTGTAGTCCTCCTCAACCCAAGGACCCAGGGTACAAATGTCAAAAGGGACTAGTGTACCTGCCAACATAACATGTACAACTGAGCATGAAATACTCAATGAGTACAAGCTCCTAGCTAACAATAGTAATGACGAACAAAATATCATATGCAAGTGCTGGAAAGAGTACAATTCATAATCGTTCAAAACCATATCATAAGAAAGCATTTATCAGTTCATAATTGTCATGAAAACCAAAACACATCCGTGAGTCATATGAGTCCTTATGAGTTTCCCGTGAGTTTCCTTATGAGCCAGAGGTTTGCCAACCTCCTTGACAATTCAATACTTTTCTTATTAGCCAGAGGTTAGAACTCACACATCCCTGGGCTACCAACCTCCTTGACAATTCGATACTTTTCTTATGAGCCAGAGGCTAACACCCTTAACCGAGGCAACCAACCTCCTTGATAGTTCAATAACTTTCTTATGAGCCAGAGGTTAGCACCCTTAATTGGGGCTACCAACCTCCTTGACAGTTCATATATGCTTGTGCTTAGTGCATTGTGAGCATTGTCTTGGCATGAAGATGCTTTGAACAATAATATATACCATTTCCATAGGCATGAGAGATCTTAAATAGAACATATATAAGCATGATAACACTTTGATAATTTAGGGAGAACCCTTGAAATCATGTTTTCATTTCCTTTGTTTAGTCCTCATTCATGCATTTCATCAAACATATGATATTTAATAATTCTTTTAACCTTTAACTTGTATATTCCAATCAAGTATTTCATCAAATACCTTGTGTATATGCATTATGGATACATTACCCTTCTACCCTTTTCATCACACAACAATCATCACATCCACATGGCATCCAAGTGCCTCCACCATCCACATCCCATACATCCACAACCATTTAATTCATCTTGTTCCTTTAGGGCATTTTATGCATATTAAGAAGAGGGAATATATAAGATTTTTTTATTATTATTATTTTATTTATTTATAAAAACACTCAGAAGGAGCTGGGGTTAGGCGGACCCTACCTGTTTATTAAAAATAAGAGAATGGGGGGGACATAAACCTTACCCCTACAACCGACCAACTAATAGGGGGGGACATAAAACCTTACCCCTACAAACCAACCAGACCAAAAGGGGCAGGACAAACCCCTACCCCTAGACACAAATACATGCATGGGAGGGACATAAAACCAAAACCCCTGCCAAAACAACCTAACCTCTGACATTATAAAGAGAAGATCTATCAATACGCAACATGCCTTTAATAATCTGAGGACAATCCCTAATGTCCCTGATAATGATGTTTTCCAATTTCCTGCACGCTTCTTTGGAAAGATAATCTGCTACCTGATTATTTTCTCTGTAGGTATGCTGAAATACTAAGTTGCACTTACTCTTGAGACGAATGATCTCCTTCCACCAGTACCAAGTTTTCCAAGGGGGATCCAAAATACCATTAATCACATCTATAAGAATTTTGGAATCACTTTCCACTATAATATTTGATAAACCAGATTTTTCACATAGCAAACACCCATCATAAATTGCTCTAATTTCTGCAATAGTGTTAGATCCCAAACCATAGTATTTATAAAACGCTAGAAAAAACATCCCATTGGAATCACGAATAATACCCCCTCCCCCACTTGTTTCCGGGTTCATATTAGCTACCCCATCAGTGTTAAGTTTGAACCAACCTTACTTTCACATGCCCGAAGCTGAATAAGTATGTTCCCAAACCTGGTTTTGTTCCATGCAGAAAGGACCCTTTTTAAGGATTTAAGTTTCAGGAAAAAAGAAGTTAGAGGGTTACCTGGTTTTTCGGCATTCCAATCCTTTTGCACTATACCAAGAAAATCTCCATCTTTGATCCACATATTTTGGAATTAAAATGATGATGGCCTTCCTTCCATTCTACTTGTTGCTGAAATTAGGAGTGGAGCATGATCGGAAGGACTTCGGGGCAAGTGAGTGATGCTTGTCTGGATATTGGAAGCTTGCCAAGCCACATTATATAAAACTCTATCCAACCTAGCCCATATGCAATGAGCTCTTAAACGATCATTACACCACGTATACCGGTTGCCTACGAAATCCCCATCGATTAAACCACATTGAGATATCATATCATTGAACTCATCCATAACACTGACATTTGGGTTCCTCCCTCCTTTCTTCTCTCCTGCATGGCGAATAACATTAAAGTCTCCCCCTATAATCCAAGGAGTCGAAACATCCACGCTAAGATCAACACACAAGCATGCTTAAAGAAAAACCTAGATTATTACTAAGCCAACTAGGAGGGTGTACTAACCTTGAGATCCAAGCTTGATCTCGGAAGGAAACCCTTGATTGAAGCTCCACTTGATTTGGAAGAGAATCCAACCTTGGTGAGAGGGATCTTCCCTTGATCTTCTCTTTTTTTACTCCACAAACCCCAATCTTCTTTCTCTTCCTCTCTCAATCTCCTCTTTCACTCTTTCTAGGTTTAGGGTAAGTCAAAAACCCCCCAAATGCATCCCTATTTATAAGCCAAGGGTTTTAACCCTTGATTTCGGGTCTTAAAAAAAAAACAGAGTTCCGCGATGACGATCGATCATCAACCTTCCCGAAAGTTTTCAGATTTCTGTGTTCCGGGTGATCGATCGTGAAGTTTGGGACGATTAATCGTCCAAATTCTAGTGGATTGTCCAGGTCTCTGGTGCATGACGATCGATCGTCGGGATGGGACGATCGATCGCAAGTGAATCTGAAAGTTTGCTTTGTTTTTCTGCAAACGACGATCGATCGTCGCCATGCTGCGATCGATCGTCGATCCCATATTCTTCCTTTTTCACCTGTTGACCCCTTGGGGTGTTTCCAACTTCATTTTCATCATCCTTAGGGTCCTAAACCCCTTCTTTGATGCTGCACATAGGTTGCTAATATCAAATTTCTCATAAAATGCCAAATCCAAATACGAGGAGAGCCAATTGGCCTTGAATACACTATTCATTAACTCAAAAAGTTCCGGGGTGCTACATCCTCCCTCCTTATAAAAATTTCGTCCTCAAAATTAGGACGGTATATACATATACAAAACACCAATGAAATACAAAAGAACACCAAGGTTCTAATAAAACAATCGAGGATATTTTTCCTTCACTTCGGCTTCTCGCTCCCATGTAGCCTCTTCCATTGAATGGTGTTGCTATCTTACAGGGACTAAAGGAATGGTTTTGTTGTGCAAGACTTGATCTCGCCTATCCAAGATCTGTACCGGCTGCTGAACTAGTGTGAGGTCTTCTCGAATGTCTACCGGATTAAGCTCGATTACATGTGACGGATCCGGGATATACTTCCGGAGCATAGAAATGTGGAATACATTGTGCACCATTGCCATATGTGCAGGCAAGGCAACACGGTAAGCTACCTCACCAACTCTAGTGATGATCTCGAATGGCACAACATACTGAGGACTGAGTTTGCCTCTTTTCCCGAGCCTCATGACGCCCTTTGTCGATGAAATCTTGACAAACACGAAATCACCAACTAGGAATTCCAGATCTCTCCTACTAGTGTTCGCATAGCCCTTTTGCCGATCCTAGGCGGCCTTCAATCTTTCCCGGATGACCTTGACTCTGTCGGCTATCTGTTCAATCAAGTCTGGGCCCAATACCTTTTTTCTCCAACCTCATCCCAATATAGAGGGGATCTACAACTTCTCCCGTATAAAGCCTCAAAAGGCGCCATCTGGATGCTCACCTGATAGCTACTGTTGTAGACGAACTCCCTAAAGGCAAGTGATCTTTTCAACTGCCTTTAAAGTCTAGCATACAAGCTCGAAGCATGTCTCTGATAATTTGATTCACCCTCTCGGTGTGCCCGTCGGTTTGAGGATGGAAAGCCGTGCTAAAGTCTAGGCGGGAATGCATAGAGTTCTAAAAGCTTTTCCAAAACCTGGAAGTGAATCGAGGATCCCTATCCAAAACGATGCTCACTAGCACTCCGTGCAACCTAACTGTTTCCTTTATGTACAGTGAAGCTAACTAGTTTGAGTTGAAGGTAGTTTGATATGGAAGGAAATGGGCAGACTTAGTTAGTCTGTCAACCACAACCCAGATGGCATTAGAGTTCCTAGCTGTCCATGGTAACCTCACAATGAAGTCCATGAAGATATGCTCCCATTATTACTTGGGAATAAGGAGGGGCTGCAAAAGTCCTGTCGGCCTCATGTGCTCGGCCTTGACTTGTTGGCATACCAAACACCGAGACACATACTCCATTACTTCTCTCTTCATGTTCCGCCACCAGAAAAGTCTCTTGAGGTTTTGATACATCTTTGTACCCCTAGGGTGCACGGTATAGTTAGACCGATGGGCTTCATCTAGAATCTCTCTCCAGAGATCTACATCTGCTGGAACACAAAGTCTACTCTTGAACGTGATTTCCCCATCACCGTTCACTACGAACTCATCACTTCCCTTGCTAACCGCCTTGTCACGGAAAGCACACAACTTGGCATCTGCTATCTGCAACTCCCGGATCCGATCTATGATGCACGGTTTCACCGTGATATTTACCATCAATGGCCCATGAGTAGGAAGATTGAAACTAAGGTCAAGGTTGGAAACATCTTCCAACAACTTCCACTCTTGAATCATCATATATGCAACAAGCCCATATGACTTCCTACTCAATGCATCTGCTACCACGTTTGCTTTGCGCGGATGGTATTGAATAGAGCATTCATAATCTCTTAAGAATTCCATCCATCTCCGTTGCCTCAAGTTCAACTCCTTCTGGGAAAACAGGTACTTTAAGTTTTAGTGATCTGTGAACACCTCAAATTGTTCCCCATAGAGATAATGTCGCCAAATTTTCAATGTAAACACGACTGCGGTAAGCTCCAAGTCGTGTGTGGGGTAGTTCTTCTTATGCTCTTTCAATTGTCGAGAAGCATAGGTGATAACCTTACCGTTCTGCATGAGTACACATCCCAACCCCACGTGAGAGGCATCACTATAAACAACAAAACCGTCGCTCTCGGATGGCACTGTGAGGACGGGAGTCGAAGTGAACCGCTTCTTCAACTCTTGGAAGCTAACTTCGCATCTATCACTCCATACAAATCTAGAATTTTTCCGAGTGAGATACGTGAGCAGTGCTAATAAACTGGAGAACCCCTCTACAAATCTCCGATAGTAACCTGCCAAATCGAGGAAACTTCGAATCTCGGTGACACTTCTGGGTCTTTTCCAATTCATCACTGCCTCTATCTTACCTGGGTCTACTGAAATACCCTCCGCGGACACCACGTGGTCGAGGAATGCCACTTTCTCCAACCAAAATTTTCACTTACTTAGCTTGGCATACAGTCTATGCTCACGAAGAGTCTCTAGAGTAAGGCGAAGGTCTCGATCATGATCTTACCATGTTGGGGAATAAACCAAGATGTGTCATCCACTAACACCACGACACATCGGTTGAGACTAGGTCTGAACACCCGGTTCATCAAGTCCATGAACGTCACCGGTGCATTCGTCAACCCGAAAGGCATGACGAGGAACTCGTAGTGTTCATACCGAGTCCTGAAGGCTGTCTTTGGAACATCTTCTACCTTGATCTTTAACTGGTGATACCCCGATCTAAGATTAATCTTTGAGAAAAATCTTGCCCCCTTCAGTTGGTCAAACAAGTCGTCTATCCATGGTAAGGGATAACGATTCTTGATCGTGACCTTGTTCAATTGTCTATAATCGATGCACATCCTCATCGACCCATCCTTCTTCTTTACGAAGAGTACGGGAGCTCCCCATGGTGACATACTTGGTCGGATGAAGCCAAGTTGCTACAACTCTTCAAGTTGCTCTTTCAACTCCTTTAGCTCTATAGGGGCCATCCTATATGGTGCCCTTAAAATTAGAGATGTGCCCGGAGCAAGATCTATTGCAAACTCAATCTCCCGATTCGGAGGTAGTCTAAGTAATTCCTCAGGAATTGGCTTTACTCATTCTGGCTTAAAGTTCACCACCTTCTCAAAACATACCACATGTCCATGGTGGGTTAACAGCCAATCCATCCTGAGGATGATATCAAAGTCCAAGTGTTGGAAATCCAGAATGATGAGGTCGGCAAACAACTCACTCTTCCCCACTTGAACTACACGATCCTTGTATACTCTGTTCGTATCAACTGAGTTACTCAGTGGAGTCGAAATGGTTAACTCCTACTTTAACTGATTGGACTCGGATGGAAACCCTTCGCAAAACTAGGCGAAACAAAAGAATGAGTGGATCCTGTGTCGATCAACACTCGAGCTAGGCATTCATTCACCAACAAAGCGCCTGTGTGATTAACTAATTCGCATCAATAAATTTCATGTAAGAACACATAAGTATAGGTAGTATGTTATACACATAAGCAATCACATCATATAATAGCAACCATTCACAACTTGAAACTTTAGCATTATAGCGTACCTTGCACGACATCGTCGGATGCACGTGCATCTCGTTCCGACAAGGCACAGACCCGGCCTTGGTTTGCCTTGCGAGGCAGTGGAGTGGGCTTAGATGCGGAAGCCTGTGAGGATCCTTGCTGGGAAGTCTGTCGAACTGGGGCCCTACTCCCTTGTTGCTGGATAGGCTGCAATTGCCTACGAGGGCAGTCCTGGACCATGTGATTCACATCCCCACAGTGAAAACACCCGCCTGAAATTTTGCGACACTCTCCGATCTGATGTCTCCGACCATAATAGGGGCATTCCTCAAATACTGATGATGATGTAGGTGGCACATATCGGGTAGCTTGTGAGTAATCGGGACGAGGTACCGGCGTAGTAGTTAACCGAGATGCCTATGGTGCCAAGGGAGGCCTCTGTGACTCCATCGGCCTAGATGCCTGATACGGGGCTGTCCTAGCCCTCTTCTACTTTGAGCCACTGGATTAGCCTCTTACCATTTCTCTCCTCTTGAAGAAATCTTCTGAATTCTTCTCGGCAAGCTTCGCCTTGCTCACAATTTCTCCCCACGTGCTCACCTGGAACAACGAGACCCTGTCTCTAATGGAGGGTTTCAATCCTCGCTCAAACTATCTGACACGCATATGTTCGGATGCGATCAGGTGAGATGTAAATCTCGAAAACTCTACGAAAGTAGCCTCATAGTTGGCCGCACTCAACTCTCTGTGCTCCAGAGTCATAAACTCAATCTCCTTCTGTTCTCTGACAGCTGCTAGAAAATATTGCTTGTAAAAGACATCCAGAAACTCTGACTATGTCCATGGTTCTCCTAACTTGGTGGACTCCCTCTATCTTTGTGCAGCTCTCCACCAGTGTTCAGCCGCACCTTCCATCATAAAGGTGACCTAGTCCACTTGCTGCTCATCCGTGCAGTGGAGCGCTCTGAAAATCTTCTCTAGTTGCATTACCCATGTTTCTGCGACCATAGGGTCAGTAGTACCAAAGAAGGTAGGAGGGTGTAATCTCCTAAATGCCTCCAATCCTGAAGCATGGTGTACAGGAGGAGGTGTAGGTGCAGCAAGAGTAACGACAATTGGCCTAGCTGCTAGCATAGCCAAAGTCTTGGCTATAGACGCAACAGCTTGAGCAAAGTCGGGTTGCTCATCACCCGAAGGAGCATCACTTCCACTTCCCCTTTTATTGTATCCGTGACCCCGAGCACCGCATCTCATGATTAAATCCTGAGAATGACAGTACAATATGAGTCTAACTTGGATACATGTTTAATAATCATTTCCAAAATCATTCAATATATTTTAAGTATAAGTAATACATTCCAAGGTATACACACAACATATGGGGCATACAATTCGTGTTTCTAGCGTAAGACACTAAGCTTGGTTGGTTACCAACCAGTTTTGACTAAGACTAACTCGTTAGTCTATTCTTGGAATACGACTCCTTGGAATGAACCTAAGGCCTTGTTAAATCATGGTATCAGTTCTAAGTGACCCTAGGGACTCTAATTCCTAGGCTCTGATACCACTTTTGTCGCCCCCCCAAAATACCCCCTAGGAGTTAAGGGATACTTTGGGTGTGACTATACTTAACCTGTCAAACCATCCTGTAATGAACAAGTCAACCACAATACTATAGAGATATTAACAGAGTGCGGAACTCATAATTGTGCGGAAGCGCAAAATAACTTTTTACTTTTGTATGTATTTGACCAGTATTCCAAGTTTATATACAAAACATGTCAAGTAAAGGTGGACATGCCCACCTATCAAAATAGAAAAGTAATATCACTCTCTCTCTCAATAGTCATCCCCATGGGGCCAATGGTCTAAGTCCCTTGCCTTCACCTGAGGATCTACTACAGTCTCTACATGTGGCTCCTCCTCGCTGTAGTCCTCCTCAAACCAAGGACCCGGGGCACAAATGTCAAAAAGGACCCGTGTACTTGCCGACATAACATGTATGACTGAGCATGGAATACTTAGCGAGTACAAGCTGTCGCGCCCGAAAATACCCCATAGGAGTTAAGGGATACTTTAAGTGTGACTATACATAACCTGGCAAACCATCCTGCAAAGAACAAGGTATAACATGCTCTAATGGAAATCTAACACAGAGTGCGGAAGCTAAAATATGGCGGAAGTACCACCAACTTTTTCTTTCTTTTGTAAACTTAACAAGTATTCCAAGTTTATACAAATATGACATGTAAAGGTGGACATGCCCACCTATCAACATACAAAAGATAAATACAACTCTATCTCGCTCAATAGTTACCCCCGTGGGGCCAATGGTCTAAGTCTCTCGCCTCAGCCTGAGGCTCGACTACCAGATCCTCATAGGGTTCCTCCTCGCCGTAGTCCTCCTCTATCCAAGGACCCGGATCACAGATGTCGAGAGGGGTTCGTGTACCTGCCGACATGAAAGTACGAATGAGCATGGAATACTCAGTGAGTACAAACTCCTAACTAACAATGGTAATAACGAACAACATCTTGTACAATTAATGGAGGCAGTACCGTTTATAATCATTTCTAACGATATTATATATAAACATTTTATCAAGTCATAATAGGAAACCAAAACATGTCTATGAATCATGCGGATCCTTTTTGAATTGTCCTTTCAATATTTCTTATGAGCCAGAGGTTAGCACCCGCATAATCCTGGGCTACCAACCTCCTTGACCATCCGATACTATTGAGTTCTTTCTTCAGAGCTAGGGGTTAGCACCCGCATTACCAACCCCCTTGACAAAACAATACATTTCTTATGAGCCAGAGGTTAGCACCCGCATAATCCTGGGCTACCAACCTCCTCGATAATATCATTACTTTTCTTATGAGCCAGAGGTTAGCACCTGCACAACCCTGGGCTACCAACCTCCTCGACAGTGCAACACTTTTGATTCCTTTCTTATGAGCCAAGGGTTAGCACCCGCATAAATCCTGGGCTACCAACCCCCTTGACAATACAATACAGTTCTTTTGAGCCAGAGGCTAGCACCCGCACATCCCTGGCTACCGGCCTCCTTGACAGTCCAATACTCTACTTATGAGCCAGAGGTTAGCACCCGCACAATCCTGGGCTACCAACCACCTTGACAGTGCATTATATACATGCATGCTCATACATCACCATTTTTGAACACATGATGCACCTACAATTTTAAGGAATAACATGTAACATTTCAAACCTTATCAAGTCATATGAAGATTTACACAAGCATATAGAAATATGGTTCGTAATCATCATTTAGGGTAATTATATGAATCTTGCTTTCAATCCTTTATTAATTCAAGTATTCTTATTCATGCGTTTTATCAAGCAAGTGGTGTACAACATTTTCTTTAGTCCTTTAAATTCATAATTTCATTCTCAAGCATTTCATCAAGCATCACATGTGCATTCATTATGTGTACAATGCTCTCCCACCATTTACATCATTCAACACATCAAAATATGGCATCCCATCGCCTCAATCCCCTCCTCCATCCATACATTCCACCATTTATTCATATTATCTTGTTTATGCGTTAGGGATTTAGCATATATCAACACAAGGGGCAATAGGGAAGATTCAACACATATTTACTTAGGAAGATCTTAGGTTATTACCAAAGTAACTAGGAAGAGTGTACTAACCTTGAAGATCAAGCTTGATCTTTGAGGAATCCTTTGATTGAGGATGGTTCTAGCTTGGAATCCTTCAAGCTTGCTCCTTTGATCTCAATCCCAAAGCCTCTTTGGATTTTGCCTTCAATATCTCCTCCTCCTTTTCCCCTTCTTTCTCTCCTTAGGTTTAGAAAATCCCCAAATGGATCCCTAAACAAAACAAGGGTTTAAAACCCCCAAATTCAAAATCTACTACTGTATGCGATCGATCGCGCACTTATTTGCGATCGATCGCAGGTCCTTGCGATCGATCACACATTAATGCAATCTATCGCACCCGAATACATTGGTCTGATGTAGAGCCCCGAAATTTCATTTCACTAAGAATGAATAGTGTGTGAATAGTGCCCAAGTGTGGTTTTGTACACTTATGGGTCTTATGTTAATATATGTGTTGGGAATTATGGCGTATATGTTCCAATGGGTCTATATGTCCTTAGAGAATGTGTTGGAAGCATAAAAGAGTGTTGGAAGTGCATTAGGGAAGATTCGAGTGGTGTAAACAAGGTTTTTCAACAAAACAGGGGTCGACCGATCGCTCGGTCATTACCTGCGATCGATCGGTCAACTACCGATCGCTCGATAGCTGTCGCACGGTTAACTTTTTTGTATGGGGAAAAATTCCAGAGAGTGTGTTTTTGACCGATCTCTCGGTCATAACACCGATCGACCGGTAAGCCACCGATCGCTCGGTCCATACCACCGATCGATCGGTCATACGCAGATTTTCTTTATTAAGGGTATTTAAGACTTTAACCATCACCCTTTGCCTATAAAAGGGCTGGGTTCGTGCCTTAGGGTTTCAGAAACCCTCTGTGCCCTATCTTAGGAGATTTTGAGAGAGAGAAGAAGGAGAGGAACTACTTGTTGATCAAGCTTGTGGAAGATCAAGGTTCTTCCACTTCCCTTGGTGATTCTCAACCAAGAACACAAGGTTATTGCTTGTTCAAGCCTTTGGGAATGAAAGTCTTTGATTTCACCAAGGTAGATACACTCTACTACAATCTTGCAATCCTACTAGTTACTAATTATGATTTCTTCTTATCTATGCCCTATCTATATGTATTGATTTTATGTATGAAAATGTGTGATTATATACTTGGATGAAGGTTACTATTATGATGCACTCTAAGTGTTTGATAAAATACCTCTAAGGGATTCTATGCTTAAATATGATGATTTCTCTTATTAAGTGCATATACTCGCATGTCTCGCATGAACCGATGGTTTCCATGGATTTCTCAAAGTACAAACAAAGGTTTTTCACGAAAAGACGAATAATGAATGATTCTAAGTAACTCTATGATTTCTCTAAGATCGTTTCACAAGCTCTAAGGATCATACCATGCTCACAAGGAAACTCTATGATAATGCTCTAAGATCGTCTCACAAGCTCCACGGATCACAATGAAATGCTCTAAGATCTCTAAGGTTATGCTCTATGGAAATGCTCTACGGTATTGCTCTATGCTCTATGTCTCTACGGATCATAATGACTCTAAGTAACTCCATGAATTCACAAGAACTCATAAGGCTATGATTATCGATTGACTCACACGGTTACAGTTTTGGTTTCGAACATTATCTCACATATGTTTTCACGGTTTCCATGCTTTAAGGATTCTACGGATTTCATTCTCCATGTCTTGTATGCTCTATGCCTAACCGCTTTATTGTTATTAGTTTGTATACACTGAGTATTTCATGCTCAGTCGATATTGTTATGATCGGCAGGTGCTCGGGTTCCATTCGATTTGTGTGGCGAAGAACCTTGGGTCGAGGAGGAGTACCGTGACCCGGAGCCTTCCATGGATCACTATCATGACGATGGTGCTTTAGATAGGAGTCGTGACTTCGATTTCTGTTGATCGACCGACTTAGAACTTGTGTCTTTTGTTATGTGAGTGTGGGGTTTGTCCACTCCACTTTTGGGTTTCTCACATGTACACTTGTTGGTTCTTACTTGAGCCAAGCTATAGGAGTATTCATTTTGCTTCCGCTATGTTTAGTTTTTTATTTTCCACTATGCATTGTATTTCGTTTCCGCTATGTATATTCAGGTACTCTGACAGGTTTCCACGTGTGCCTTATGTATCATACTGAAGGTATGATACGGCGGTCATGAGTCAAAGTATCCTTAACTCCTAGGGGGTATTTTGGGTCGCGACAGACTTGGTATCAGAGCTAGTTATGTCTAACGACAGACTTAGTTAGGTCACTCAGGCTTGGCCTAAGCGGAAGTAATTCCTATGAGTTGAACTTAGAACTCAGAAGGACTCAGTTGTCTTAGGCTTGTTACCACGACATAACCAGTATCAAGTAAATCCTTAGGTTAGTGTAGGATCCTAGAAAAGATAGATGCCCAAAGCAAGTGTCTTAGCTACGCTAGGGTACTCTAAGTTGTGATGGTATTCTTACGTGTATACCTTGATGTATACTAAATGCGGTGTTAGCATTTCATGATTATTGAATTGCTATATGATATGTGAGGTTTGGTATCCAAGTTAGACTCATGTTTTGCCAAATTGATCTCAGGATTTGATATCATGAGACGTGTCAATCGGGGTCGAGGTTACCATACTCGGAGGGCCGAGAGTGAAGTTCCGAGAGAAGAGGAACCGTTGTATTTCACAAATGCTATGGACTCCATAGCCAAGACTTTGGCATTGTTGGCAGCGAGGCCTATGCCTACCCCACCGTCCACGCCTGTGCCTACACCAGTGCATCACACCGCGGGGCTCGAAGCTTTTAGGAGACTGCGGCCTCCTACATTCTATGGCACTCTGGACCCCATGGTGGCCGAGTCTTGGATTATGCAGCTGGAGAAGACCTTCCGGGCTCTCCGTTGTACCGATGAGCAAAGGGTAGAATGGGCTTCCTTCGTGATGGAAGGTGAAGCCGAACACTGGTGGAGAGCTGCCCAAAGGCAGAGAGATGTTGCTAAGACAGGTGTGCCCTGGACTTGGGCGGAGTTCTTAGAGACTTTCAAGGTACAGTACTTTCCCAGGTTTATTCGGGAACAAAAGGCGAGAGAGTTTATGCTTTTGGAGCAAGGGTCGATGAGCGTAGCCGAGTATGAGGCTAAGTTCACCGAGTTGTCTAGGTTTGCTCCGCACTTGGTGGCTACTGAAGACCTACAGGTCAGGAAGTTTGAGATGGGCTTGAAGGCTTTCATCCGAGATCGGGTGTCCATCCTCTAGGTAGAGTCTTGGAGAGAGATAGTAGGGAAGGCGAAGATCGCCGAAAAGAATGCGGAAGACTTCGTGAGAAGAAGAGACAGTGGCTTCGGGAAGAGCATGTCTCGGGGTCAGTCGAGTAGTTCTTCAGAGAAGAGGACTAGGACTGCACCATACCAGTTCTCCCAGTCGATGTCGGCTCAGAGACCTTCTTTTGCACCTCAGGCACCGCGTCCTACCGCATCGCAAGCTACGAGGGTTATGCCTCCGGCTTCCTCCGCATCGCAGACATTTGAGGAGTGCGCCGTATGTGGTCATCGGCATAAGACTAGAGATTGCCGAAGAATGTCAGGTGGATGCTTCCACTGTGGCAAGATGGGCCATATGATTCGAGATTGCCCGCGCAAGCAGTCACAGTCTGGATCACAGGGAGTTCGGCCTCCAGGCAGGCAGAATTCACTTCAGGGGTCTTCATCTCAGGCCTCTAGATCCTTGCAGCCTACCCAGCAGCCTCGTCAGGCGAACCAGGGCAGAGTCTTTGCCATGACTGATAGAGACGCACAGGCATCTGAAGATATTGTGCAAGGTACGCGCGAACTAGTCTTTGTCGAAGTTCTAATATTGCCATGATATGTTCGTATCTATATATATCCTATGTGGTGTTTTGCGATGTTTGTATCCATGTGTATAGTTGTGTTATAACTGGGATGATTCAAATTCTCAGGTTCGTTGCTCGTAAATGAATGTTTGGCAAGAGTGTTGATAGACACAGGATCCACTCACTCGTTCGTTTCACCAAGCTTTGCCAAAGGCTTTACGTCCGAGCCAAGCAAGCTACTTAGGGAGTTGTTCATTTCGACTCCATTAGGAAAATCTATTGAGACAGATAAAGTGTATCCGGATAGTGTTGTACAAGTCATGCAGCACGAGTTGCCAGTCGACTTGATCCTTCTGGGATTTCAGGATTGGGATTTCGATGTCATTCCTAGGTATGGATTGGCTCTCAACTCACCATGGACACGTGGCGTGTTTCGAGAAGGTGCATTTTAAACCCGTGGGGTTAAAGCCGTTTCATTTCAGGGACTTCAGGGAAGAGACATTGCCTGCTTTGCAGCTCTTAGTCTCGAGGGTGTAGAAGTGCGAGACTCCACACCTATTCCGGTGGTATGTGAGTATATGGATGTTTTTCCGGAAACCTTGCCGGGATTGCCTCCCGATCGTGCAATCGAGTTTGCGATTGAGCTAGCTCCAGGCACAGTTCCGATTTCAAGAGCTCCGTATAGGATGGCCCCTATTGAGCTTAAGGAGTTAAAAGAGCAGTTAGAAGAATTGCAAGGCCTTGGTTTTATCCGGCCAAGTGTTTCACCTTGGGGAGCTCCGGTTCTCTTCGTGAAGAAGAAAGATGGATCAATGCGTATGTGCATTGATTACAGGCATTGAACAAGGTCACGATCAAGAATCGTTATCCATTGCCTCGGATAGACGACTTGTTTGACCAATGAAGGGTGCTCAATTTTTCTCCAAGATTGAACTTCGATCTGGTTATCATCAATTGAAGATCAAGAAAGAGGACATTCCGAAGACAGCATTCCGAACTAGATACGGTCATTACGAGTTTTTGGTTATGTCTTTGGAACTGACTAACGCGCCGGCAGCATTCATGGATTTGATGAATCAGGTGTTCAGATCGTCTCTCGATCAATGTGTGATCGTGTTCGTTGATGATATCCTTGTGTATTCACAGTCACAGAGGATCACACGAGAGATCTCCGTCTGGTATTGCAGACACTTCGAGAGCATAGCCTGTATGCTAAGTTGAGCAAGTGTGAGTTCTGGCTGAACAAGATGTCTTTTCTTGGACACGTGGTATCTGCTGAAGGTATTTCAGTTGATCCTGCAAAGATTGAAGCGGTGATGAATTGGGAAAAGACCGAAGAGTGTCACCGAGATTCGTAGTTTTCCTCGGGTTGGCAGGATATTACAGAAGGTTTGTGGAAGGATTTTCAAGTTTAGCAGCTCCGCTTACCTATCTCACCGGAAGAACACGAGGTTCACGTGGAGTGATAGTGCGAGGCTAGTTTCTTGGAGTTGAAAAAGAAGCTTACTTCGGCTCCTGTTCTTACAGTTCCATCTGGGAGCGGTGGTTTCGAAGTCTATAGTGATGCTTCACTAGTGGACTTGGCTGTGTTTTTGATGCAGCATAAAAGGTGGTCGCCTATGCTTCCCGTCAGCTGAAGGAGCATGAGTAGAATTAACCCCACACATGACTTAGAGCTCACTGCAGTCATCTTTGGCACTGAAACTTTGGCTCACTACCTCTACGGAGAAGAGTTCGTGGTGTTCACAGACCACAAGAGCTTGAAGTAATCTTTCCTCCAGAAGGAGTTGAATATGAGGCAGCATCGTTGGATGGAGTTCATGAAGGACTAATGACTGTTCCATCCAGTACCACCCGGTAAGGCTAACGTGGTAGCCGATGCTCTTAGCAGAAAACCTTACGGAGTTATGGCTCAATTGAGAGTGCAAGAGTGGAAGTTATTACATGATATGTGTCATTGGACACTACTCTCAGGCATGTCACCTATGGGCCGATAATGTCCAACGTGGTGGTTAGGCCACAGATCCTGAGACAGATCAAGGAGTTACAGAATTCAGATGTTGAGTTGCTTGCTTACCGAGACAAGTCAGCGAGTAATGGCAATCAGAGTTCGCTTTAAATGGTGATGGTGCTATCACATTTAAGGGCAGGTTGTGTGTCCCCGCCGACACAGTTTTGAGGGATGAAATTTTTGAATGAAGCTCACCGATCAAAGTACACGGTACATCCGGGAGGTACTAAGATGTACCAGAATCTCAAGAAGCACTACTGGTGGTGAAACATGAGGAGGGAAGTCGCTGAGTACGTCGCCAGATGTTTGATTTGCCAGCAGGTAAAAGCCGAACATCAAAGGCCGGCAGGTCTTTTGCAGTCCCTTCCTATTCTGGAGTGGAAATGGGAGAACATCTCGATGGATTTCATTGTGGGTTTGCCGCGAACGGCGAAGGGCTCCGATGCTATTTGGGTGATTGTGGACAGGTTGACTAAGTCTGCACATTTTATTCCGTACCGAACTACTTTCAATGCAAATCAGTTGGTAGCCCTATATGTTAAGGAGGTGGTTCGACTGCACGGTGTGCCAGTTTCTATCGTGTCTGATCGAGATCCTCGGTTTACTTCCAGGTTTTGGAAAACTTTCCAGGATGCTATGGGTTCTCGTTTAGAATTCAGTACCGCCTTCCATCCTCAGACCGATGGACAAATGGAGAGGGTGAATCAAGTAGTGGAGGATATGCTCCGAGCTTGTATGCTGGATTTTCAGGGTAGTTGGGAGGAACAGTTGCCGTTGGTTGAGTTTGCCTACAACAATAGTTATCAGGCAAGCATCCAGATGGCACCTTTTGAAGCTCTGTATGGTCGGAGTTGTCGATCACCGCTATACTGGGATGAAGTTGGTGAGAGGAAAATTCTTGGTCCTGAGTTGATAGAGCGGACCGCAGAAAGGGTCAAAATTATCCGGGAGCGATTGAAAAGTGCTCAGGATAGGCAGAAGAGCTATGCGGATATACGCCGCAGAGATTTAGAGTTCCGAGTTGGAGATCGGGTCTTTGTGAAGATTTCACCGAGTCGGGGAATCATGCGATTCGGGAAGAAGGGAAAGCTCAGTCCTAGTACGTGGGACCATTTGAGATTGTCACAAGGGTTGGTGAGGTTGCTTACAGGGTAGCACTACCGCCTCACATGGCAGCGGTCCATAATGTATTTCACGTCTCTATGCTTAGAAAATACATTTCGGATCCGTCTCACGTCATCGCTCTTGATCCTGTTGAGATTCGAGAGGATCTTACATTGGTTTAACAACCAGTTCAGATTCTGGATCGTCGAGATCAAGTGTTGCGAACCAAGACTATCCCTTTAATCCTAGTGAAGTGGAAGCATCATTCCAAGGAAGAGGCTACATGGGAGCGAGAAGCAGAAGTGAAGGAAAAGTACCCTCACTTGTTTGAGTAGTTTTCCTTGTTAGTTTGTGTGTATTTTGTTCTTGTTATGTTTTTGGTATCGTTCTAATTTCGAGGACGAAATTCTTAAAAGGGGGGAGGGATGTAGAGCCCCGAAATTTCATTTCACTAAGAATGAATAGTGTGTGAATAGTGCCCAAGTGTGGTTTTGTACACTTATGGGTCTTATGTTAATATATGTGTTGGAAATTATGGCGTATATGTTCCAATGGGTCTATATGTCCTTAGAGAATGTGTTGGAAGCATAAAAGAGTGTTGGAAGTGCATTAGGGAAGATTCGAGTGGTGTAAACAAGGTTTTTCAGCAAAACAGGGGTCGACCGATCGCTCGGTCATTACCTGCGATCGATCGGTCAACTACCGATCGCTCGATAGCTGTCGCACGGTTAACTTTTTTGTATGGGGAAAAATTCCAGAGAGTGTGTTTTTGACCGATCTCTCGGTCATAACACCGATCGACCGGTAAGCCACCGATCGCTCGGTCCATACCACCGATCGATCGGTCATACGCAGATTTTCTTCATTAAGGGTATTTAAGACTTTAACCATCACCCTTTGCCTATAAAAGGGCTGGGTTCGTGCCTTAGGGTTTCAGAAACCCTCTGTGCCCAATCTTAGGAGATTTTGAGAGAGAGAAGAAGGAGAGGAACTACTTGTTGATCAAGCTTGTGGAAGATCAAGGTTCTTCCACTTCCCTTGGTGATTCTCAACCAAGAACACAAGGTTATTGCTTGTTCAAGCCTTTGGGAATCAAAGTCTTTGATTTCACCAAGGTAGATACACTCTACTACAATCTTGCAATCCTACTAGTTACTAATTATGATTTCTTTTTATCTATGCCCTATCTATATGTATTGATTTTATATATGAAAATGTGTGATTATATACTTGGATGAAGGTTACTATTATGATGCACTCTAAGTGTTTGATAAAATACCTCTAAGGGATTCTATGCTTAAATATGATGATTTCTCTTATTAAGTGCATATGCTCGCATGTCTCGCATGAACCGATGGTTTCCATGGATTTCTCAAAGTACAAACAAAGGTTTTTTTACGAAAAGACGAATAATGAATGATTCTAAGTAACTCTATGATTTCTCTAAGATCGTTTCACAAGCTCTAAGGATCATACCATGCTCACAAGGAAACTCTATGATAATGCTCTAAGATTGTCTCACAAGCTCCACGGATCACAATGAAATGCTCTAAGATCTCTAAGGTTATGCTCTATGGAAATGCTCTACGGTATTGCTCTATGCTCTATGCTCTATGGATCATAATGACTCTAAGTAACTCCATGAACTCACAAGAACTCATAAGGCTATGATTATCGATTGACTCACACGGTTACAGTTTTGGTTTCGAACATTATCTCACATATGTTTTCACGGTTTCCATGCTTTAAGGATTCTACGGATTTCATTCTCCATGTCTTGTATGCTCTATGCCTAACCGCTTTATTGTTATTAGTTTGTATACACTGAGTATTCCATGCTCAGTCGATATTGTTATGATCGGCAGGTGCTCGGGTTCCATTCGATTTGTGTGGCGAAGAACCTTGGGTCGAGGAGGAGTACCGTGACCCGGAGCCTTCCATGGATCACTATCATGACGATGGTGCTTTAGATAGGAGTCGTGACTTCGATATCTGTTGATCGACCGACTTAGAACTTGTGTCTTTTGTTATGTGAGTGTGGGGTTTGTCCACTCCACTTTTGGGTTTCTCACATGTACACTTGTTGGTTCTTACTTGAGCTAAGCTATAGGAGTATTCATTTTGCTTCCGCTATGTTAGTATTTTATTTTCCGCTGTGCATTGTATTTCGTTTCCGCTATGTATATTCAAATACTCTGACAGGTTTCCACGTGTGCCTTATGTATCATACTGGAGGTATGATACGGCGGTCACGAGTCAAAGTATCCTTAACTCCTAGGGGGTATTTTGGGTCGCGACATCTGATTCCCTCTTCATGCGATTGATCGCACATTCTTGCGATCGATCGCAGATCCCTATGATCTATCACACCTGGGGATCCATCTATCGCATCTGACCCCGAGAGTTTGGGACCCAATTCGCCTGCATGCGGTCAATCGCACCTGACTTGCGATCGATCGCACCCTCCAGATTTTTTTGTTTTCTTCCATTTTCTCCTACTTGGTAATTCGGCCATAACTTTTGACTCGATTGTCCGATTTGGACGATTCAACTTGCATTCGATTTGTCTTTCGAAGGGGAACATTCTTGACATTTCAAAATTTCTAACTTATCCCTTATTTATTATTTAGACTATGAGAAACGCCGATTAGCTACGAACATACTATTCATTAAGTATAGAAAAGTCCGGGGTGCTACACAAGCTCCTAGTTAACCTCCTTGACTGTTCAATATATCTATTATGAATCAGAGGTTAGCACCTGTTAGTCATATGAGTCCTTATGAGTTTCCCGTGAGTTTCCTTATGAGCCAGATGTTAGCCAACCTCCTTGACAATTCAATACTTTTCTTATGAGCCAGAGGTTAGTACCTCCACATCCCTGGGCTACCAACCTCCTTGACAATTCGATACTTTTCTTATGAGCCAGAGGCTAACACCCTTAATTAGGGCTACCAACCTCCTTGACAGTTCAATATCTTTCTTATGAGTCAGAGGTTAGTACCCTTAATCGCGGCTACCAACCTCCTTAACAGTTCAAAATATTTCTTATGAGCCAGAGGTTAGCACCCTTAACCGGGGCTACCAACCTCCTTGACAGTTCAATATCTTTCCTATGTGCCAGAGGTTAGCACCCTTAACCGGGGCTATCAACCTCCTTGACAATTTCCTTATGAGCCTTTTCTTCTGAGCAGAGATTGGCACCCGCACAGTCCTGGGCTACCAATCTCCTTGACATTCCATTACTTATGAGCAAGAGGCTATCACCCTTAACCGGGGGTTCCAACCTCCTTGTGTGATCCTTTTTCATTTCATATATGCTTGTGCTTAGTGCATTGTGAGCATTGTCGTGGCATGAAGATGCTTTGAACAATAACATATACCATTTCCATAGGTATGAGAGATCTTAAATAGAACATATATAAGCATGATACTATTTCCAATAGCATAAGGGGGGGAGGATGTAGAACCACGGATATTTATGACATATATTAGAGCCTTAAGATGTTTTTTTTTGTTTGTTTATGAGTGTTGGGATGAAGGATTAAGAGTACAAAATACTCTTAAGTAATAATGAAGGTTATGCCTTAGCATGACCCTCAACTTTAAGAAGCTTTAGTTTTATCACCGCTCATCGGAATCAAGTGATTCTTGAATATTTGGAAATTTTTTTAAAACCTCTTCAAGGTTTATGTTGATCAATTTTCCAGATTTTAAGTCGGGGTCGAGTCAAAAGTCTGATTTCCAAAGTCGGGACTGTTGAAAATCTGGACTGTCGAAACCCATTTCCGGACCAGTTTTCTTTAGAGTCATTTTGATAAAGTAAAACTCTAAATTTGGAGTTTTACAAAATAAAAAGGTTGTTCCCCTTCAAAAGATGAATCCAATGCAAGTTGAATCATCAAAATCGGACCACCGAGTCAAAAGTTATGGCCTATTTACCAAAGCACGTTTTTGCAGAAAAACTCGCTCAAGGGAGATCCAAACCCGCTCGAGCGAGATTGACCAAAACCAAGTTTTTGAGGCCAGGGAGTAACCAGCTCGAGCGAGATGGAAGCCTGCTCGAGCGAGATTTCCTAGAAATGTTTTTTTTTAGGTTTTTCATTAACCTAACACTATATATACCCAATTTTTCGGGGGTCCAAGGTTCCTAACACTTAGAGAGTGACTTTTGAGAGAAAAAGAGAGAAAGGAGAGGAAAAGTTTGGGGATTTCCAAGAGGGGTTTGTGGAGATCAAAGAGAGTCCAAATCAAGCTTGGATCATCCTCTTAAGCAAGAATCTTCATCCTCAAGTGGTGGAGTCTTCTTCCTCAAGTTGGGATTCTTGTTCAAGGGTTTCTTCAAACTAAGAAGGGATCCTCACAAGGTTAGTACACCCTTACTAACTAGTTTATTAATAACTAGGGTTTCCCTTTAAAAATGATGATTTCTTCTTTTATTCTTTCTTTCTCTTGAAATGTATGAATTTCCCTAATTATAAACAAGATAAGAATGTGAATGGTATGAGATGGAAGAATGGATGGTGGATGTGGCGATTGGATGCCGTGGAATGTGATGTATGTAGTGTGATGGATAAATGGTGGAAGGGCATTTCATACATAATAACACACTCTTCTATTGTTGAAATATATGCACTAAGGAACTTGAATATAAGAACCATGAATGTGTTGCTTGCTAAGTGTTCAACAAAATGCCTAAACAAGAATAAATGGGTTTAATGGAGATTATGAAAAATACGGGTCATGTACTTCTTTTTCTAACCCTAAATTTGATATAATATTGTCACCATTGCTCACATATCACATGATTATAAGTAGGGTTCATATGTTATGTGTTTTCCCTTTTTTATCAATTATGCTAGTACGATTGCCACAAATTATCGCACACAAACACACATGCATCCATGAACCGATGTTTTCAAAGTACACGTATTTCAATGACAACAACAAAAGTGATTCACGAATCGAATGATAAAGCTGGACATCGGGCCGGTCAAGGGTAGGGCATATCTCCGGATATGTCATACCTAGCTCACAAGTAAACAAGCAAGTGGATAAAGCCGGACATCGGGCTAGTCAAGGGTAGGGCATATTGCAAGATATGTCATACCTGGCTCATAAGAAACAAGTTGATCAAGCTGGAGATAGGGCCGGTCAAAGATGTTAGTGTACCCCTCTTCGATATCTATATATATGTATTCTTATTCATGGGGCACTAACATCTGGCTCACAAGAAAACAAGGCAAGTCAAGTTAAGTCAAGTCAAGTCAAGTCAAGTCATGGAAGTCAAGCAAGAACACAAGACACGTGATTCCAAGCAAGACATGATACATAGGTGATTCTTACGAACGAGACCCAAGATCACACATTGTTTTCAAGAATGACAAGCAAGATTGAAAACACATGAACACACACCCAAACAACTATTTTCAAGATAAGACAAGACATGATTTTGAAGTATGATTTTATCGGGTTTTTCGCATTCATGCATGTATATGATGATCTTATATTGCTTTACTGATTGTGCAAATCAATAATCTCTTGTACATGTTATTACTACTGTTTAGCTAGTAGCTTGTACTCGTTGAGTATTTCATACTCAGCCGGACTTTCATGTCGGCAGGTACTCGGTTTGACATCTGCACTCCCGAACCTTGGATCGAGGAGGGTTATGGTGAGGAGGAGCCTCACGTGGATCCTATGGTAGAGCCTCAAGTGGAGGCGAGAGACTTAGATAGATGGCCATACCTGGACGAGTGCTGAGAGAGAGAGAGAGTTATGATTTGTGTTTTGATAGGTGGGCATGTCCACATTTGCTTTGATGTTTGTGATTGTATATGTAAACTTGGGATACAGATTACCTTATTTTGAAAAGAAAAAGTTGATCATGAGCTTCCACACTTTTTATGAGCTTCTGCACTCTGATCATTGTCATTATTGGATTAGTTCACCTTGTTCATTGCAAGATGGTTTGACAGGTTAAGTTTGGTCACGACCAAAGTGTCCCTTAACTCCTAGGGATATTTTGGGGCGTGACAGAAGTGGTATCAGAGCTCTACGCATTAGAGTCCATAGGGTCACTTAGTATTGATACCATAATTGAACAAGGCATTAGGGTCACCTTAAAGAGTTGTATTCCAAGTATGGACTAACTCGTTATTTCTAGTCAAAATAGGTTGAACTCCAACTGAACTTAGAGTCCTACGCTAGGAACACAGATTATATGTCATGCCATTGTTGTGTATACCATGTGTGCATTGTTCTATGCTTAGTGAATATGTATTGATTGAAATGTGAAATGGTTATTGAATGCGTATCCAAGTTAGACTCATGTGTATTTTCGTTCTCAGGATCCATAATGAGACGCAATGCCTGGGGTCGCAGATACAACACGAGGGGCAATGGAGTGATGCTTTATTGGGTGATGAACAACCTGATTTCGCCCAAGCTTTTTCATCAATAGTCGAGGACTTTGGCTATGCTAGTGGCAAGACAACCTACTCCTCCTCCTACCGAAACGCTTGTAGTTGCTCCTCCAAATAGAGCACAAGCCAGAAAAGAAGCCTTTCAGAGGATGAGGCCTCCAGCATTTTGTGGAAGCATTGATCCGCTAGTGGCCAAGGATGGATCGAGCAATTAGAAAAGATATTTCAGTCCTATCACCTACTGAAGCGGAAAGGGTCACTTGGGCCGCCTTTATGCTTCAAGGCGGGGCCGATCATTGGTGGAGGCCCGCACTTAGGACCCGAGAGTTGACCCGGCAAGGCCAAGAATGGCATGGGAGAATTCTTGGACGTGTTTTATAAGAGTACTTCCCTATAGGAGCAAGGGAGAAGAGAAAGTAGAATTCATTACCTTGGAACAGGTAATATGTTAGTGGCGGCCTATGAAGCCAAGTTCTCAAAGCTATCCAGGTTTGCTCCGCACATAATAGCAACAGAAGCTATGAAAGCTCAGAAATTTAAGAGGGGGTTGAAGGCCTACCTCAAGGACCGAGTTTCGATGTTTCGGCATGAGACATATGCCGAGGTAGTGGACAAAGCACTATTAGCAGAGGCTAATTCGAAGAATTCTTCAAGAGAAGAGGAATGGAGAAGGGCCAGTTTAGTGGCTCATCAGAGAAGAGAGCTAGGACTATGTTTACCAGTACGCAGGGCCATCTTAGTCACAGAGGATGTATTCTGCATCCCAGGCTCCTCACCCTTTTGCTCCACCGGCTCCACGCCCGGTTACTACTCAGGTTCCTCGCCTTGTATTACCTCAGGCCACTGGGTATACGCCATCCGCATATTCGTATGAGCCTTGAACCTATTGCGGAAAGAGGCATTTGACCGACGATTGTAGGAAGGTGACTGGGAGTTGTTTTCATTATGGTGACCAAGGCCACATGATTAGAGATTGTCCCCGCCTACACTTGTCGGCTCAGTCTCAGGGGAGCAGGCCCCCAGTTAGGCCATCATCTCAGCAGAGTTCTTCACAAGCCTCGAGGCCCTCACAGTCTACACGGGCACCTCGTCAAGCAACTCAGGGCCGAGTCTTTGCCCTTTCAGAGCGGGATGCACATGCATCAGATGATGTCTTGCAAGGCACGTAACAATACAGAAATTCATATTATAATTACTAACTATTATATGATGCGATTGGTTGTGTATGTACAGTATAATACGTATACATTATGTATGTCCTTGCTTAAAATACCTTAATGTTAGTTATTTAATTTTACAGGAGTTTTGTTAGTAAATGAGTGTTTAGCCTGAGTGTTGATCGACACAGGATCCACTCACTCCTTTGTCTCACCCAGTTTTGCAAAGGGATTCTTAGAGGAATCTAGTCCGTTGGAGTGGGAGTGAACATTTTGACTCCGCTTGGCAATTAGTTGACACTAACCGGATATAGAAGGAATGTGTAGTGCAAGTGGGGCAGAATGAATTGTTAGCCGATCTTATCATCTTGGACTTCCAAGACTTGGATTTTGATGTCATTCTTGGAATAGATTGGCTAGCGACTCACCATGGACATGTAGCGTGCTTTGAGAAGGTGGTGCACTTTAAGTCGGAAGGAGTAAAGCCGTTTCATTTTTTAGGATTGCAAAGAAGGGATATTGCTCGCTTTGCGGCACTAAGCTTAGCGAATCCAGAGGCACAAAACTCATCAACCATCCCGGTTGTGAGTGAGTTCTTAGATGTGTTTCCGGAGGAACTTTTTGGATTACCTCCTGATCAAGAGATCGAGTTCACTATAGAGCCTACTCCTGGCATAGCCCCAATTTCAAGAGCACCGTATAGAATGGCCCCAATAGAACTGGAGGAATTGAAGAAGCAAATTGAGGAATTGCAACAACTTGGTTTTATCAAACCAAGTGTGTCACCATGGGGAGTTCCAGCCCTTTTTGTGAAGAAGAAGGATGGGTCGATGAGGATGTGCATTGACTATCGACAGTTGAATAAAGTCACTATCAAGAATTGTTATCCATTGCCAAGGATAGACGACTTGTTTGATCAACTGAAGGGAGCTAGATATTTCTCCAAGATTGACCTTAGAGCGGGTTATCACCAGTTGAAAATCAAAGCAGAAGATATTTCAAAGACGGCTTTCAGGAATCGGTATGGGCACTACGAGTTCCTTGTTATGCCTTTGGTTTAACGAATGCACCAGCGGCGTTCATGGATTTGATGAACCGTGTGTTCAGACCCTATCTCGATAAATGTGTCGTGGTGTTTGTAGATGATATATTGGTATATTCCCCGACACGGGAAGGGCATGATTGAGATCTTTGCCTTACTCTTGAGACACTTCGAGAGCACAAGTTGTATGCTAAGCTAAGAAAGTGCGAATTTTGGTTGGAGAATGTGGCTTTCCTTGGCCATGTGGTGTCTGCAGAAGGCATTTTAGTAGATCCAGCCAAGGTAGAGGTAGTATTGAATTGGGAAAGACCTAGAAGCGTCAACGAGATTCAGAGTTTCCTCGGGTTCGCAAGCTATTACAAGAGATTTGTAGAGGGATTCTCCAATTTAGCTGCACCGCTCACTTATCTCACAAGGAAAAATGCCAAGTTTAGTTGGAGCGACAGATGCGAGATTAGCTTCCAAGAGTTAAAGAAGCGGCTCACTACGGCTCTCGTCCTCACAGTGCCATCAGGGAGTGGCGGTTTCATAGTGTACAATGACGCCTCCCACCTGGGGTTGGGATGTGTGCTCATGCAGCATGGTAAGGTCATTGCCTACGCCTCAAGGCAGTTGAAAGATCATGAGAAAAACTACCCTACACACGACTTAGAGCTTGCCGCCGTGGTATTTGCATTGAAGATTGGCGACACTATCTCTACGGGAAACAGTTCGACGTGTTCACAGATCATAAAAGCCTTTAAGTATCTGTTTTCCCAGAAGGAGTTGAACTTAAGGCAACGACGATGGATGGAGTTCTTGAAGGATTATGAATGCTCTATTCAATACCATCCAGGCAAGGCGAATGTGGTGGCCGATGCACTTAGTAGGAAGTCTACTGCACTCTTGGCTCACATGATGGTGCAAGAGTGGAGGTTGTTGGAAGATGCATCTAACCTCAACATCAGTTTTAGTCTCCCTACCATTGGACTGGTAATGGCTAATGTCACCGTTAGGCCTTACATCCTGGGCATGATCCAAGAATTACAAGGAAAGGATGCCGAGCTACTTGCTTACCGGGACAAGTCAATTAACAGTGGTAGTAAGGATTTCGCGGTGAGGGATGATGGGATTATCACCTTCAAGGGAAGAATGTGCATCCCATCCGATGAGAAGCTTAAAAGAGAAATCTTGTATGAAGCTCACTGGTCCAAGTACACCGTTCACCCCGGGGGTACCAAAATGTATAGGAACTTGAAGGGGCACTTTTGGTGGCAGAACATGAAGAGAGAAGTGGCCAAGTACGTGTCCCGATGCTTGGTGTGTAAGCAAGTCAAGGCTGAGCACATGAGACCTGCGGGCCTAATGCAGTCCCTCCCTATTCTCGAGTGGAAATGGGAGCATATCTCTATGGACTTCATTGTAGAGTTGCCACGGATAGCTAAGAACTCCGATGCTATTTAGGTTGCGGTTGACAAACTAACTAAATCAGCCCATTTCTTGCCATACCGGACTACCTTCAATTCAAATCAATTAGCGACACTGTACATCAAGGAAATAGTCCGGCTGCATGGAGTGCCAATGAGCATTGTCTCAGACCGGGATCCAAGATTCACATCCAGGTTCTGGAAGAGCTTTCAGAGCGCCATGGGTTCTGGACTAGACTTTAGCACCACTTTTCATCCATACACGGATGGGCAAACAGAACGGGTGAACCAAGTGATAGAGGACATGCTCCGGGCATGTATGCTAGACTTTAAAGGCAGTTGGGAAGATCACCTGCCATTGGTGGAGTTCCCCTACAATAACAGCTATCAGGCGAGCATCAAAATGGCACTTTTGAGGCTCTGTACGGGAGGAGTTGTAGATCCTCTTTATATTGGGATGAAGTCGGGGAAAGGAAAGTATTGGGCCCTAGGTTGATTGAGCTAACCGTAAATAAGGTCAAGATGATCAGGGAGAGATTGAAGACGGCTCAGGACAGGCAGAAGAGCTATGCCAATACCCGTAGACGAGATCTTGAGTTCCATGTTGACGATATGGTATTTGTGAAGGCTTCACCGACAAAGGGTGTTATGAGGTTTGGCAAAAGAGGAAAGCTCAGCCCGAGGTATGTGGGTCCATTTGAAATTCTCACCCGAGTTGGTGAAGTCGCATATCGGGTTGCTCTACCTACTCATATGGTAGCGGTCCACAACGTGTTCCATGTGTCCATGCTTCGAAAGCATATCCCGGATCCTTCACATGTTATAAATATTGATCCGTTGGAAATCCGGGAGGATCTTACTTTGGTGGAAGAGCCGGTTCAAATTTTGGAGTGTAGAGATCAAGTTTTGTGCAACAAGGTTATTCCCTTGGTTCTTGTTCGATGGCAACATCACTCTACGGAAGAAGCTACATGGAAGCGCGAAGCGGAAGTGAGGAAAAAGTATCCCAATTTATTTGTGTAATGGATGTTTATTTAAATTTTGTTCTTCATCACCTCTATATATCGTTCTAAATTTTGAGGACAAAATTTTTGTAAGGGGAGGAGGATGTAGAACCCCGGATATTTATGACATATATTAGAGCCTTAAGATGTTTTTTTTTGTTTGTTTATGAGTGTTGGGATGAAGGATTAAGAGTACAAAATACTCTTAAGTATTAATGAAGGTTATGCCTTAGCATGACCCTCAACTTTAAGAAGCTTTAGTTTTATCACCGCTCATCGAAATCAAGTGATTCTTGAATATTTGGAAAGGTTTTTCAAAAGTCCGATTTCCAAAGTCAGGACTGTTGAAAATCTGGGCTGTCGAAACCCATTTTCGGACCAGTTGACTTTAGAGTCACTTTTGATAAAGTAAAACTCAAAATTTGGAGTTGTACAAAACATGAAAGTTGTTCCCCTTCGAAAGATGAATTTAACGCAAGTTGAATCGTCAAAATTAGTCCACCGAGTCAAAAGTTATGGCCGATTTACCGAAGCGCGTTTTTGCAGAAAACTCGCTCGAGTGAGATCCAAACCCGCTCGAGCGAGATTGACCAAAAATGAGTTTTTGAGGTCAGGGAGTAACCCGCTCGAGCGAGATGGAAGCCCGCTTGAGCGAGATTGCCCAGAAATGTTTTTTTTTTTGGTTTTTCACTAACCTAACACTATATATACCCAACTTTTGGGGGTCCAAGGTTCCTAAGACTTAGAGAGTGACTTTTTGAGAGAAAAAGAGAGAAGGAGAGGAAAATTTTGGGGATTTCCAAGAGGGGTTTTGTGGAGATCAAAGAAAGTCCAAATCAAGCTTGGATCATCCTCTTAAGCAAAGATCTTCATCCTCAAGTGGTGGTGTCTTCTTCCTCAAGTTGGGATTCTTGTTCAAGGGTTTCTTCAAACTAAGAAGGGATCCTCACAAGGTTAGTACACCCTTACAAACAAGCTTAGTAATAACTAGGGTTTTTCCTTTAAAAATTATGATTTCTTCTTGTGTTCTTTCCTTCTCTTGAAATGTTTGAATTTTCCTAATTATAAACAAGATAAGAATGTGAATGGTATGACATGGAAGTGTGACACCCCGAACCCGCGCCTACCGGAGTAGTGTCCCGAGACGTGTGCCCGGTCATTCATACCAGTTCAGTGGAAGACTTTACCGCACAAATGCGGAAAAATTTAAACTTTATTCATATGGAGCAACATAAAGTCTGGTCATCACAATAGCCATCAACCACAAAACAAATACCTGTATATTATTTAACATTGTGTCTGTTTTACAAAACAGAGGCGCCACTAACGTGCCGGGACAAGTCTCTATCCAAAGACAAAAATAAAAAGTGCAGGATCCACACCTACTACTCGTCCGCTCCATATCTGTTGACATGAAACGTTAGTAAGCTATGAAGCCCAATAAAAAAATCACAATCCATCTATACTATCTTCCACATTATAGCAAAGAATCAATAAACACAAAATATACATATGCCGGTTAATGATACAATTTAGTAATATATCCAAGTTATATTGTGACCCTCAGTCACACAGGGCCATCGCACCCAACACGAGATTCCCAATCTCGAATATCTTTCCCAATTATGGAGTTTGTTATGCAACATGTATTTCTTTTACCAAGTTATTTGTTTCGATAATCAACCATGTTTTACTCCAAGTACTGAGACTCTGTTAACCGGCCTTTATCCCATACATGTTCATCATAGAGTGGTCTCTATACCCTATTCGAGCCTAATCATTCCAAGCTCAACCAATTCCGGCATTACCCGGTCACATCATAACTTGAGTCATCTAGACTCCTGAATACTGTTCTGGTATTTACCCGAACATGACCAACCCTTGGGTGTCCCAACCCTCACAGACCAGAATCCTGAAGATTCTACACAACTAGGGTAATCATCCTCCAAGGACTTACCACATATACTCTGACTGACAGCACCTACTGTGTATACACACCGCCATCTCACTGGTTATCAGTCACAAAGGAACCCCGGCCAACTTGTCTACCGTCATCTTCTGGCTATTCACTGGAGGCACCCCGAGCCTTACTAGACAGCATCTCTCCATGACGTACTACCTAGAAGGAACCCCGATAGCCACAGCGCCGCCTCTTCGAACCCAACCATAGAGGAACCCCGGTCAATACACTATATAATGCTCAGTCACTTTAGACATCTTTTAGGACTCCGACATCTCCCAGTTCAACCAATTGTGACAACGCTTGAGCATGCCAGCTCAACTAACTGCGAATCCGAAGATTCCAGACAATACACAATCACTACTCCGGACCTAGTCAAAGAGGATCTATGGATAGTAATCCACTCACTCCTGACTATCAGTCACGGAGGTCTACACACTAGGACCCCGACTATTTCAGTATCAAAATAATCATCCCATCATATACACAAGCCATGTCAAGTCAACAAATCGCTTAGCGATTGGTCACCCAATCGATCGTTGAACCTAAATTCTGAGTTATTCAACTCGAAACTGAGGGCTACGCCCCTCTACTCAATTCCTATACCTCCCCATACAAGTACATACAACCCATTTTAACACACCATGATAAGCATAATGTTGAATAAAGATCTGAGATCAGGAAGGGGCTCTGTAATTATCAAAACCATATTGTTGTTCCTAAAACGACAGACTAGGTTTTATTTAGAAATTCATATTGTCAAATCCAACCATCAGATCTCTTTACAATTTTGATATGATTGACAAAGTAGGAAGGTCGAAATTTGGTAAAAATCTGAGCATGATCTGAGATAAGGAAGGTTCCCTGTAATGATCAAAACTGTACTGTTAGCCTTAAAAACAGCAGATTAGGTTTTCCTTTAGAAATTCATATCATCCTATAAAACCATCAGATCGTAGTAAATTTTTGATATGATTTACAGATTAGGAAGATAAATATGTGGTAAAATTTATAGCATGATCTGAAATCAGGAGGGTTCCCTATAATTAGGAAAATCGTAATGTTAGCCTTAAAAACAACAGACTAGGTTTTATTTTAGAAATTCATATCATCCAATCCAACCAATAGATCGTAGTGAAATTTGGATATAATTTACAGATTAGGAAGATAAATTTAGAGTAAAAATATGACTATGATCAGAGGTCAAAAAGGTTCCCTATAATTAGGAAAACCGTACTGTTAGCCTTAAGAACAGCAGACTAGGTTTTCCTTTAGAAATTTATATCATCCAATCCAACCATCAGATCGCAGTGAAATTTTGTTATGATTTACAGATTAAGAAGATAAATATGTGATAAAATTTATAACATGATTTGTTATTAGGAGGGTCCATATAATTAGGAAAATCTTTGTTAGCCTTAAAAACAGCATACTAGGTTTTCCTTTAGAAATTCATATCATCCAATCCAACCATCAGATCATAGTGAAATTTTGATATGATTTACAGATTAGCAAGATAAATTTAGAGTAAAATTTGAGCTTGATTAGAACTCAGAAAGGTTCCCTATAATTAGGAAAACCGTACTGTTAGCCTTAAAAACAACATACTAGGTTTCCTTTAGAAATTCATATCATCCAATCCAACCATCAGATCGTAGTGAAATTTTGATATGATTTACAGATTAGGAAGATAAATTTAGAGTAAAAATTTGAGCATGATCAGAGCTCAGAAAGGGTCTGATATAAACAGCACAATTCGCATAATTTATCTAGTGGAATGAAAAATAGATAAGAAAGGGTTTTTATTACCTCTGGTACACGTGTTTTGAAGCTCCGAGAGATGAAATAGACACCGCCAATGCGCTCAGCACATCCAAAAATGTCAGGATATGCCTCTTTATCTCTCTTTAGACTTTCTCTCTCTAGAAAATTCCCTTTCTCTCTCTAGAAAATTCGGCAGGGTTCGCCTATCTCTCACTAGGATGAGAGAAATGGCTGGGGGGTGGTCTACTATTTATAGACTAGCCTAACCCACACATGCGCGCCAAGTGTCGCTTGGAAGGTGCCACGTGTTGGCCTGAGCCGAGACACGTGTCGCGGCTTGCGAATCGCGACCGGTTTCTGGTAATGTCGCCGAAAGTCATTCCGAAACCATACCATATGATTTTTGATTTTGACAAAACTTCAGGTGATCGATCTTGGGGTAGTCTGACACCTGCTGTAAAAATTTTGGGGAAATCTGATGAGTTTTGACTGCCAAAAAGTGCGACCGGAAGAATTCGCAAAACCCACAAATTTTCCAATTTCGGATACAAAAACACTGGGGTTTCGCCATATAAGATAATAAATTGCCGAAATGACAGACGGTCGTCCCCATGGCCTTCTAGCATGTAGTGGAACAATCCGCATGGATTTCAATTAGAAAGTCCGCTAAATATAGAGCCGCAATCGAAATTTGATACACTACGAATTCCTTGATTTTCTCGATGTTTCCACACACAGGACCTTCGCGGTTTCGCGAATTGATGTGCAACTGTATCAGAACGATAGGTGGACGTCCGGATAGCCGACCGGCATACTATGTCCGCAGATCGAAGAAAAAAACTAATTTCGTAGTAGTGCAACCCAATTCCGAGTAATACCTACTTTACACAAATTTATCAAACACACAACTAATTAACCTCAATTAAGGACCGATAATCCAAAATTTTATTATATTAAAATTCCGGGTCGCTACAATCTCCCCTCCTTACAGAAATTTCGTCCTTGAAATTTACATACAAAATATATTAAGTAGGAAACAACTGAGGATAATTGCGTCTGATGGCATCCTCCAGTTCCCAAGTAGCTTCTTCAATACTGTGATGTTGCCATAATACTTTAACCAGCTAGATTGATTTATTCCGTAACACCTGTTCCTTGCGGTCCAATATTTGCACTGGCTTTTCCTCAAAAGACAAGTCTTCTCGAACTTGAAGTGGTTCATACCGAATCACATGCGAAGGATCAGATATATATTTCCTTAGCATGGATATGTGAAACACATGGTGAACCCTCTCTAACTTTGGTGGCAACGCTAGACGATATGCTACGGTCCCCACCTTAGCCAAAATTTCAAAAGGTCCAATGAGTCGCGGACTTAACTTCCCCCGCTTTCCAAATCGAATAATGCCTTTTGACGGAGAGATCTTCAAGAAGACATGGTCGCTGACTTGAAATTCCAAGTCTCGACGCTTTCCAGTTGCATAGCTCTTCTGACGACTCTGTGCAGCCAATAACCTGGATCGAATCAACTCAATTTTTTCGTTGTTTCCTGCACCAGTTCAGGTCCCAGTAGTTTATGCTCTCCTACTTCAGTCCAACATACTGGAGACCGACAGCTCCGACCATACAAAGCCTCATACGGAGCCATTTGAATACTTGCCTGATAACTATTGTTATATGCAAACTCAATCAATGACAAGTGATCATCCCAGCTACCATGAAAGTCCAGACTGCAAGTGCGCATTATATCTTCTAGAGTTTTTATCGTGCGCTCGAACTGTCCGTCGGTTTGCGGATGATAAGCTGTACTCATGTTGTAGAACCCCGAAAATTTGGTTCACTGTTCAAGTGAATAGTGTCGAGGACACTAGTATTGTAAGGGCCAAAGGCCCTTATTATAAGTTGGGTTTGGTTAATGAGAATGAGAGTTTCCCTCATAGACTAAGTGCGATGTGAGTTTCATGTTAGAATCAAGAAGTGTAAGGTGTTTTGAGAAAACATACAAAGAGTATAAAACCTACTCAAAGCATTAAATGTATAGTGGTATGAATAATGTCGATTCAAGGGATTTGTGGCGGCCGGGGCCTCCCATGCATATGGGTTGTGCCCAATAGGTTACCTTGGTTTGGTTTAAGAACCTAGGGTCGTGAGTTATGAGAAGGAGTAAGGGTTGGATTCAAAGTAGATGGGGTATGAAAATACCCTTAGTATGTATGAAGAAACCCGAAACCGAGTTCCCTGGGTTGGGAATAGTGTCATGAATAGTGTGTGGATAGTGCCCTTGTGTGGTGTGTGTAAAGGCTTAAGGCCTTTACACTTTGTTCTTGGTAGCATGGTCCATTTGGTTCTAAGTAGTGTGGCGATTTAAATAAGGGTTTAAAGTGTGTTTTGAGTCTCAAAATAAGAGTATAATAATACTCAAGTATTTAGGGTATAAAATACCATAAGTGTGAATGTTGAACCACGGGAAACCATTTCACAATGTTGTGAATAGTGCCATGGGCACAAGTCTTGTAAAGGCCAAGGGCCTTTTGTGACTTGGTTAAGGGGCATGATAAGAGTAGTCAAATTAGCCAAAGTTTTATTGTTGGGTGTTTGGGATGAATAAATAAGAGTATGACATACTCTAAGTGGGTAAAAAGATAGGTATAAGGTACCCTAAGTGTTAATGAGTTGTGAGTGAATAGTGCTGTTACGCGAGGCATAAAAGACCGGGGCCTCTCATGCATGTTGGGGTGTGCCCCATGATCACCTAGGTGTGTTAAAAAACTATGGATTAATGAGTCATGAGGTGTGAGTATGGTTTTGGAACCGAATGAAAAGAGTGTGAAACACTCGAAATGTTCCAAGTGTCAAGAATGGGAATGCCTTAGCATACCCTTGATTTAAATAGTCCTAGTTCACACCGCTCGTCGGAATCAAGCGATTCTTGGATTTTTGGAAATTTAATTGAACCCTCTTTGGGTTCATGTTGATCAATTGTCTTGGTTTTGAGTTGGTGTTAGGTTAAAAGACCGATTTCTGAAGTCGGGTCGGTTTAAAATCTGGACTACGAAACCCAATTTCGGATCAGTCAGGTTTAGGGGCAAAATGGTCTAATAAAAAGGAAGAATTGGAAGTTATAAAAAACATGAAAGTTGTTCTCCTTCGAATGAAAATCCAACGCAAGTTGAATCGTCAAAATCGGACAAGCGAGTCAAAAGTTATGGCCGAATTACGAAAACGTAAAAATGCTGAAACTTTCTGTAAAAGTTGCGATCGATCGTAGGGACCCTACGAACGATCGTAGAGGAGCTACGAACGATCGTAGAATTGCTACGATCGATCGTAAAGACCCAGAAATGTGGGAAACTTACTGGGCAACCTACGATCGATCGTAGGAAGCCTACGAACGATCGTAGGAGCGCGAATCAACTATTTTTGTGCGAAAATTTTTAGGGTTTCATCCCTTTACCTTTAAATGGAGATCAATTAGAGGGTCTTGGGTGAACCTAAACCTAAGGGAGTTCTTAGAAGAGGAAGAGGGAAGATCTTGGGTATTTTTAAAGGAGGGTTTTGAATTGTGGAAGAAGAGCTTCAATCAAGCTCCCACAAGTTGGATTTCTACACAAGGATTCCTTCTTAGACCTAGAAATTTACCAAAATGGGATTTGAGATTGGAGGATTTTGCAAGAAAGGCTTATCAAGAGAAGCTTATTCAAGGAAGGATCTTCCTCATCAAGCAAGGATCCTTCCAAATCAAAGTGGTGTTCTTCCTCAAGCTTAGGATTCCAAAGCAAGGGGGGGTTTTTCCTCAAGATTAAGAGTAAATCCTCAAGTTTAGTACACCATTCCTAGTTAACTTAGTAATAACCTAGATTTTCCCTTAAAAAGTGATTATACTTAAATTTTGTATTTCAAATTTTGAAAGGAACTAAAGTTCTCCAAAAATGCATAAGATGTTTAAGGAATGATGTGTGGATTGTGATGGATGGGAAATGGTGGAAGGGAAAGTATACATAATGGATGCACACTATATGTTTGATGAAATGTTTGAATGGGAAAAACATGAACAAAATAATCTACAAGAATGTCAATTGCAAGGTGTATGATAAAATGCATATATGGACTTTAGAAATTAAGACTATGCAAATATGATTTAGGGGTTCTCCCCAACTTGGTTAGCATGCTTTATATGTTCAAGTTAAACTCCTCACATGTCTACATAAACATTGAAATGCTAAGTGCTTGATAAATGTTGGCTATGAAAATATGAATAAACGCCTATAGAAACATTGAATACTAGATGTTGGATTAAATGCATGCATGAGATTTAAACTCAAGGCTATGAAATTATGATTGGGGATTTTTCCCCAAGTTGGCAATGATGAGAAAATGCTTTGCATGTTTCCTTAAATTCTCACAAGTTTATAGAAATGTTAATAAAGTGCTATATGATGTTTTAGTTTCATGTCTCTACGATGTTTCACATTGTTATGCACAAGCACGCATGCATGCATGAATTGAATTCCCAAGTACAATTACATGAAGTTAAACACAAATAAGAATAAGATGTTAGGAATGATAAGAAAGGTTATACGAAGAGGAAACTCATAAGAAAGCTCACAAGTAAAGGGAATGTCAAGGAGGTTGGTAGCCCAGGGTAATGCGGGTGCTAACCTCTGGCTCACAAGAATATCTCATAAGAAAGCTCACAAGTAAAGGGAATGTCAAGGAGGTTGGTAGCCCAGGGTAATGCGGGTGCTAACCTCTGGCTCACAAGAATATCTCATAAGAAAGCTCACAAGTAAGGGAATGTCAAGGAGGTTGGTAGCCCAGGGTAATGGGGTGCTAACCTCTTGCCCACAAGAATATCTCACCAGAACTCTCACCAGTAAATGGAAATGTCAAGGAGATTGGTAGCCCGGTTGTGCGGGTGCTAATCTCTGGCTCACAAGAAAGCAACTATCAAGGAGGTTGGTAGCCGGTTAAGGGTGCTAACCTCTGGCTCATAAGAAAGGAAAGGAAAGGAAATGAAAGAAACTGTCAAGGAGGTTGGTAGCCCCGGTTAAGGGTGCTAACCTCTAGCTCATAAGAAAGGAAATGAAAGGAACTGTCAAGGAGGTTGGTAGCCCCAGTTAAGGGTGCTAACCTCTGGCTCATAAGAAAGGAAAGGAAATGAAATGAAAGGAACTGTCAAGGGGTTGGTAGCCCGGTCAAGGGTGCTAACCTCTGGCTCATAAGAAAGGAAATGAAAGGAACTGTCAAAGAGGTTGGTAACCCCGGTTAAGGGTGCTAACCTCTGGCTCATAAGAAAAGCATTAAAATTGTCAAGGGGGTTGGTAGCCCAGGGATGTGCGGGTGCTAACCCTGGCTCATAAGAAAGGACTCATATGTTTCATAGATGTGGATTGGTTTTCATTAGAGTTGTGATTAAATAAATGATTATGGATGATGCTGTTTTAAAATGATTATGAATTGTATCTTTTCAGTACTTGCATATGATTTTTGCTCGTTATTATTATTGTTAGCTAGGAACTTGCACTCGCTGAGTATTCCATGCTCAGCCGTACTTTGATGTCGGTAGGTACACTACAGGAGGATCGAGGCAGCTCAGGGGGAGCAGGAGGTATTGGAGTGTTAGTCAGAGGTTAGGGTTGGCCCGTGGCCATGGTTGGGAAGAGAGAGAGAGAGTCATGTATTTTGGGAATTTTGGTTGGGGATATTGTACCCTTTAAGTTGGCAACTCAAGTCAAGGATTTCATGTACATGTCAAAGTTTATATTCAGTTATTGTAAACAGTTGTGCTTGGAATACAGTTAAGTTATTAAAGAAATTTTCAGTTCACTATTTAGCTTGCCTTATATGCTTCCGCAAGATGGTTGTATGGTAGGTAACGGGCCCAAATATAGCCTAACTCCTAGGGGGTATTTTGGGGCGTTACACATGTTTAGCTGCGTATCCAAAGCTTCCTGCAAGCTCCTCTAAAATCGGGAAGTAAATCGCGGATCGCGATCTGACACAATAGATACTGGCACACCATGCAGCTTCACAATCTCCTTGATGTACAACTTTGATAAATATTCCAGGGTTATGGTATCCTTGGTAGCGAGAAAAGTGAGCTGACTTCATCAATCGATCAACTATCACCCAAACGGCATCGTGTCCACTCCTTGTTTTTGTAACCCACCACAAAATCCTTGTAATGTACTCCCATTTACACTCGGGGATAGGCAATGAATTTAACAATCCAGGTGGTTTCTGATGTTCTGCCTTGACTTGCTGACAAACAACGCATCGATATACATACTCTACAATTTCTCTCTTCATGCCATTCTACCAGTAGTATTCTTCATATCCTATACATCTTCATACTTCCAGGGTGCACCACAAAACGAGATCGATGCGCTTCATTGAGCAGTTCATTTTTCAACTCAGGGTTTCCAGGCACACAGATTCGTCCTTTGAATCGAAGTATTCCATCTTCAAGATTCTTCAAATCACAATTTTTCCTTGAAGAATCTTATCTCTGATAACTTTGATCTCCTGATATTCCAACTGTGCTTCTTGAATCTTTTGTGACAACACTGGCTTGGCCTGAATACTAGCCAAACTTGGCACTATTACCTGAATCTAGACTCAGATTCCACTCTTGAATTCTTTGATCATCTTCCATCGCTCTGCCCTAATATATGCTACAAATCCAACTGTCTTTCTACTCAGGGCATCAGCAACCACGTACCCTTACCAGGATGATACTGGATTACATAGTCATAATCTTTCAGAATTCCATCCATCTACGATGTCGCATATTGAGTTCCTTTTGGGAGAATAGATACTTTAAACTCTTGTGGTCACTATAGATCATCAACTTCTCTCCATAAAGATAATGTCTCCAAATTTTTAGTGCGAACACTACTGTAGCTAACTCCAAGTCATGCGTGGGATAATTCCGTTCGTGAATCTTGAGTTGTCTCGAACTATAAGCAATGACCCTTTTGTTTTGCATTAAGACACAACCAAGTCCCTTACAGGAAGCATCACAATACACCTCAAATCCTCCAAATCCTAAGGGAGTTGCCAATACTGGAGTGGTTGTTAATCTCTTCTTTAATTCTTGAAAACTTCATTCCCGAGATGCCATCCATTCGAACTTCACATCTTTCTTAGTCAATTTCATTAATGGAGCTGCGATCTTCAAGAAACCTTCTATAAATCTGCAGTAGTATCCAGCCAATCCCAGAAAAATTTGAACTTCAGTAACAATGGATGGCCTTGCCCAATCGGTTACCGCCTAAATCTTAGAGGGATCAACAGATATTCCATTCCTTGACACATTATGCCCAAGGAAGGCTACCTCTTTCATCCAAAACTCGCACTTGGAGAACTTAGCATATAGCTGATTATCTCTTAATGTCTGTAGCGTAATCCTCAAGTGCTCAGCATGCTTCTCACGACTAGGTGAATACACCAAGATATCATCAATAAATACCACAATAAACTGATCCAAGTACGGCCTGAAAAGACGATTCATCAATTCCATAAAGGCCACAGGCGCATTTGTCAGTCCAAAAGGCATCACCAGGGACTCGTAGTGACCATATCGAGTTCAGAATGCTGTCTTTTGAATATCTTCTTCTTTGACCCTCAATTGGTGATAGCCGGACCGTAAATCAATCTTTGAAAACACTTGGGCACCTTGTAACTGATCAAATAGATCATCAATCCTGGGGAGAGGATACTTATTCTTGATCGTCGCTTGATTTAGCAGACGATAGTCTATACATAGACGTAGACTCCCCGTCTTTCTTTTCGGAAAAATAACACCGGTGCTCCCCACGGTGAAACACCTAGGGCGGATCAAACCCTTATCTAATAGGTCTCTGCAAGTGAATCTTCAATTCTTTCAACTCAGCTGGAGCCATCCGATACGGTGTTTTAGATATCGAGTCTACACCCAGAGTAATATCAATTGTAAAATCGATTTCTCTAGTAGGAGGGAGTCCTGGTAATTCATCAGGAAACACATCTCGAAACTCTCTGACCACCGAGGTATTCCCTAAAGTGTCATCTTCATCTTTATCGACCACCACTGTTGCTAAATACCCAGTACACCCCTTATCTAGAAGGTGACAGCTTTAATTGCTGATATTAGTTTGGGTGCTTGACTTCGGATAATCCCCTGCATTCTTCGAACTTGGGATGTCCGGAATTGAAATATCACTTTCTGGCATTACAATCTACATTGCATAGTAATGGCCAACCAATCCATCCCAAGGATAACATCATAATCCTTTAGGTCTAACACGATCAGATCTACTAACATCGTACACTATTCATAAGTATGGGACAACTATCATAGACTATTTTTGTGCACAAAACTTTTCCTGATGGTGTAGATATAGACATCATTCTTTGAGTGTATCAGGCTTGTAACTTATGTGTCTAGCAAAACGCGTTTGAGATAAACGAATGTGTAGCACTAGTATCAATTAATGCATATGCAGGCTTTTGAAAAATTAGCAATTACTTCAATAACCCTTGGCTGTGAGCTTCCTCTTGCGTGATAGCGAAAACTCGACCTTTCCCGCCCTCAGGGCTATTGGCTTTGATTGAGGGCAGTCTCTCTTGAAGTGGCCATGCTTTCCACACTGAAAACAACCTTGTCCTCTACAATCCTTGGTCAAGTGAGCTTGCCCACACTTGGCACATTTTGGTCCAGATCCTCTTATAGATCCTTGGCCTTCACATCATCAAATTTTCTTTTTTCTAGCGAACCGATTGGTGTTGTTCCTTTTTGTCCCAGGCTTCCCAGCTGGTCCTTTATTCTTCCCTAGAGTTTCGAGGGAAACATTTCTCGTGCACCGCTCCACTCGGATGCGCTCTGTCTAAAGCTCAGAAAACAAAGTAAATCGTTGGGCTGCCAACTTTCCCTTAATTGGTGGCTTTAAACCTTCCTCCAACTTTTCAACTCTCCACTACTCATCCTCCACAAACTTCACGGCAAATCTGGAGAGTTGGTTGAATCTTTGTTCGTACTCACTCACGGTCATGTTTCCCTGAGTTAATTGAAGAAACTCTCTTCCTTCTTCTCATTGAGGCAGAGGAAATACCTCTCATAAACTAACTCTACAAACTTTGCCCACGTCACGGGCCTCTGATTAGGTGGGATTGTTCGTTCCACGTGTTGTCCACCAGTGCTCGGCCTCCCCTTTCAAGCATGAAAAGAGCAAATTCCAACTGCGCGTTCTCGGTTAATGCCATAGCCGGAAGATCTTTTTCCAATCCCCTAATCCAGTTCTCCACCTTCAGCGGATCTATGGCCCCTGAGAAAGCTGACGGTCCAAGTCTTTTGAATTTCTCAAGTCTTGTCGCATGCCTATGTTCTGGTATGGTGGCGATAGGACGACTACCATTGCCATTCCAATTTCTGTTATTATTCTGGGTTTGCTGTTGTTGAATTAAATTAGCTAGAGCCGAGATGGCTTCAAAGGCTCCGGCCAAAGTATTCTCGGGTGCTCTCCGAGGTGGCATGGTTTTCCTATAATTATACCATAGTGAACGCTTTATAAATGTAATGAAATAAAAAGAAATGTACTCAAGAGTTCAATAGTCAAAAAGAAACATTTCATTCATTTCATTACTAAGATATACAAGGCAACATTGTACAGTATAGTAGTACACCAGCTTATACAAAACATCCTGTAGCTGTACACATACAAAAAGTGATCTCATGATGGAAAGACTGAGTAGGGCATCTATTATACTCCAAAACGATACAGATGAACCACGCTCTTTCCCTATGATCCTATACTTCGTAAGTCCCAACCTCTATTGGTGAGACTGCTACACTATCCTCCTGCGGTGCTTGGTCCTCTGTCTCAGGTCTAGCCTCTCTCAATACCCAATTAATCTCGCTCTTTCTCAAGGATTCGCGCATTGCTCGTGCTGTCAATCCCTTGCGGAGTGGTCGTACCGCCTTTAGGTGTACAGTTCAGTAAGATGACCATCCAGCATGACGTTTTCTTTGCATGGTCACCGCCCACTCAAACAGAGCTATGTCCCTCTTTATGGGAATTCAGTGCATCCTTGCCATTCCTGCAGATGCACATATTCCAAATCAATGTCTGATTTCGAAACATGACATGTACAACAATCACTCAACTAGGAATATCGAATTAATCTCTAAGGGATCCCCTATCCAACGGTTCTTAGGTGTGTTATGCTCAAGTATGATTGTTATTGCTATTGGCTTTGATACCAATTGTGACACCCAGAACCTGCGCCTACCGGAGTAGTGTCCCGAGATGCGTACCTGGTCGTTCATACCAGCTCAACGGAAGACTTTACCGCACAAATGCGGAAAAATTTAAACTTTACTCACATGGAGCAACATAAACTCTGATCATCACAATAGCCATCAACCACAAAACAAATACCTGTATATTATTTACCATTGTGTCTGTTTTACAAAACGGAGGCGCCACTAACGCGCCGGGACAAGTCTCTATCCAAAGACAAAAGTACAAGGTGCAGGATCCACACCTACTACTCGTCCGCTCTAGTATCTGTTGACATGAAACGTCAGTGAGCTATGAAGCCCAATAAAAAAAAACTACAATCCATCTATACTATCTTCCACATTATAGCAAAGCAACAATAAAACACCATAATACATATGCCGGCTAATGATACATTTAGTTATTGTGACCCCTCAGTCACACAGGGCCATCGCACCCAAACACGGGATCCCAATCTCGAATATCTTTCCCAATTATGGAGTTCGTTATGCAACATGTATTTCTTTTACCAAGTTATTTGTTTCGATCATCAACCATGTTTTACTCCGAGTCCTGAGACTCTGTTAACCGGCCTTTAGCCCATACATGTTCATCATAGAGTGGTCTCTATACCCTATTCGAGCTTGATCATTCCAAGCTCAACACAATTCCGGCATTACCCGGTCACATCATAACTTGAGTCATCCAGAACTCCTGAATACTGTTCCGGTATTTACCCGAACATGAGCAACCCTTGGGTGTACCAACCCACCAAAGACCCAGAATCCTGAAGATTCTACACAACTAGGGTAATCATCCTCCAAGGACTTACCATATATACTCTGACTGACAGCACCTACTGTGTATACACACCGCCATATCACTGGTTATCAGTCACGAAGGAACCCCTGGCCAACTTGTCTACCGTCATCTTCTGGCTATTCACTGGTGGCACCCTGGCCTTACTGGACATCGTCTCTCCATGACGTACCACCTAGAAGGAAACCCCGATTGGCACAGCGCCGCCTCTTCGGACCCAACCATAGAGGAACCCCGGTCAATACATATATAATGCTCAGGTCACTTTAGACATCTTTTAGGACTCCAACATCTCCCAGTTCGACCAATTGTGACAACGCTGAGGCATACCGGCTAAACTAACTGCGAATCCGAAGATTCCAAACTATACACAGTCACTACTCCGAACCTAGTCAAAGAGGCTCTATGGATAGTAATCCACTCACTCTCGACTATCAGTAACGGAGGTCCACACACTACGACCCCGAATATTCCAGTATCAAAATAATCATGCCATCATATGCACATGCCATGTCAAGTCAACAAATCGCTTAGCGATTGGTCACCCAATCGATCGCCGAACCTAAATTCCAAGTTATTCAACCCGAAACCGAGGGCTACACCCCTCTGCTCAGTTCTTATACCTCTCCATACAAGTACATACAACCCATTTAACACACCATGACAAGCATAATGTTGAATAAAGATCTGAGATCAGAAACGGGCTCTGTAATTATCAAAACCATACTGTTGTTCCTAAAACGACATACTAGATTTTATTTAGAAATTCATATTATAAAATCCAACCATCAGATCTCATTGTAATTTTGATATGATAGACAAAGTAGGAAGGTCGCAGTATGGTAAAAATCTGAGCATGATCTGAGATAAGGAAGGTTCCCTGTAATGATCTAAACCGTACTGTTAGCCTTAAAAACAGCAGACTAGGTTTTCTTTTAGAAATTCATATGAATCTATCCAACCATCAGATCACAGTGAATTTTATATATGATTTACAGATTAGGAGTATAAATATGTGATAAAATTTATAGCATGATCTGATATCAGGAGGGTTCCCTATAATTAGGAAAATCGTACTGTTAGCCTTAAAAACAGCATACTAGGTTTTCCTTCAGAAATTCATATCATCCAATCCAACCATCAGATCACAATGAAATTTGGATATGATTTATAGATTAGGAATATAAATTTAGAGTAAGAATTTGAGCATGATCAGAGCTCATAACGATTCCCTATAATTAGGAAAACTGTACTATTAGCCTTAAAAACAACAGACTAGGTTTTCCTTTAGAAATTTATATCATCCAATCGAACCATCAGATGACAGTAAAATTTCGATATCCTTTACAGATTAGGAAGCTAAATATGTGGTAAAATTTATAGTATGATCTGAGATCAGGAGGGTTTCCTATAATTAGGAAACTCATACTATTAGCCTTAAAAACAGCAGATTAGGTTTTCCTTTCGACATTCATATCATCCAATCCAACCATCAGATTGCAATGAAATTTTGATATGATTTATGGATTAGGAAGATAAATTTAGGATACAAATTTGAGCATGATCAGAGCTCATAATGGTTCCCAATAATTAGGAAAACCGTACTGTTAGCCTTAAAAACAACAGACTTGGTTTTCCTTTAGAAATTCATATCATCCAATCCAACCATCAGATCGCAGTGAAATTTTGATATGATTTACAGATTAGGAAGATAAATTTAAAGTAAAAATTTGAGCATGATCAGAGCTCAGAAAAAGTCTGATATAAACAGCACAATTTGCATAATTTATTTAGTGGAATGAAAAATAGATAAGAAAGGGTTTTTATTACCTCTGGTACACGTGTTTTGAAGCTCCGAGAGATGAAATAGGTGCTGCCAATGCACTCAGCATGTCCAAAAACATCAGGATACGCCTCTTTGCCTATCTCTCTAGACTTTCTCTCTCTAGAAAATTCCCTCTCTCTAGAATGTTTCTCTCTCTAGAAAATTCGGCAGGGTGTCGCCTCTCTCTCACTACGATGAGAGAAATGGCTGGGGGGTGGTCTACTATTTATAGACTAGCCTAACCCACACATGCGCACCAAGTGTCGCTTGGAAGGTGCCACATGTTGGCCTGGGCTGAGACACGTGTCGCGGCTGCCGAATCGCGACCGGTTTCCGGTTAATGTCGCTGAAAGTCATTCTGAAACCATACCATATGCTTTCCGATTTTGACAAAACTTTAGGTGATCATCTTGGCGTAGTCTGACACCTGCTGTAAAATTTTGGGGAAATCCGATGAGTTTTGACTGCCAAAAAGTACGATCGGAAGATTCGCAAAACCCACAAATTTTCCAATTTCGGATACAAAACACACTGTGGTTTCGCCATATGAGATAATAGAACAGCCGAAATGATAGCACGGTCGTCCCCATGCCTTCCAGCATGTAGTGGAACAATCCGCATGGATTTCGATTAGAAAATCTGCTAAATATAGAGCCCCAAACGAAATCGATACACTACGAATTCCCTGATTTTCTTAATGTTTCGGACACACAGGAACTTCACGTTTCGCGAATTGATGTGCAACTGAATCGGAACGATAAGTGGACGTCCGGATAGCCGACCGGCACACTATGGTGCCAGATCGAAGGAAAACACTAATTTCGTAGGTAGTGCAACCCAATTCCGAGTAATACCTACTTTACACAAATTTATCAAACACACAACTAATTAACCTCAATTAAGGTCCGATAATCCAAAATTTATTATATTAAAATTCCGGGTCGCTACAGGAAGAAGGATGGTGGATGTGGCGATTGGATGCCGTGGAATGTGATGTATGTAGTGGATTGGATAAATGGTGGAAAGGCATTTAATACATAATAAACACACTCTTGTATTGTAGAAAATATGCACTAAGGAACTTGAATATAAGAACCATGAAGTGTTGCTTTGCTAACGTGTTCAACAAAATGCCTAAACAAGAATAGATGGGTTTAATGGAGATTATGAAAAATACAGGTCATGTAATTCTTTTTCTAACCCTAAATTTGAGGTAATATTGTCACCATTGCTCACATATCACATGATTATAAGTAGGGTTCATATGTTATGTGTTTTTCCCTTTTTATCAATTATGCTAGTAAGATTGCCACAAATTGTCGCACACAAACACGCATGCATCCATGAACCGATGTTTTCAAAGTACTCGTATTTCAATGACAACAACAAAAGTGATTCACGAATCGAATGATAAAGCCAGACATCGGGCAGGTCAAGGGTAGGGCATATCTTCGGATATGTCATACCTGGCTCACAAGTAAACAAGAAAGTGGATAAGGCCAGACATCGGGCCGGTCAAGGGTAGGGCATATTGCAAGATATGTCATACCTGGCTCACAAGAAAACAAGTTGATCAAGCCGGACATAGGGCCTGTCAAGGATGTTAGTGTACCCCTCTTTCGATATCTATATATATGTATTCGTATTCACAGGGCACTAACATCTGGCTCACAAGAAAACAAGGCAAGTCAAGTCAAGTCTTGCCAAGTCAAGCAAGAACACAGACACGTGATTCCAAGCAAGACATGATACATACATGATTCTTACGAATGAGATCCAAGACCACACATTGTTTTCAAGAATGACAGTAAGATTGAAAACATATGAACACCAAACCCAAACAACTGTTTTCAAGATAAGACAACGACATGATTTTGAAGTATGATTTTATCGGGTTTTCGCATTCTTGCATGCATATGATGATCTTATATTGCTTTATTGATTGTGCAAATCAATGTTCTCTTCTACATGTTATTACTACTGTTTAGCTAGTAGCTTGTACTCGCTGAGTATTCCATACTCAGCCAGACTTTCATGTCGGCAGGTACTCGGGTTTGACATCTGCGCTCCCGATCCTTGGATCTAGGAGGATTATGGTGAGGAGGAGCCTCACGTGGATCCTATGGTAGAGCCTCAAGTGGAGACGAGAGACTTAGATAGATGGCCGTACCCGGAAGAGTGCTGAGAGAGAGAGAGAGTTATGATTTTGTATTTGATAGGTGGGCATGTCTACCTTTGCTTTGATGTTTGTGATTGTATATGTAACTTGGGAGACAGATTACCTTATTTTGGAAAAAAAAAGTTGATCATGAGCTCCACACTTTTATGAGCTTCCGCACTCTGATGATTGTCATTATTGGATTAGTTCACCTTGTTCATTGCAGGATGGTTTGACAAGTTAAGTTTGGTCACGACCAAAGTACCACTTAACTCCTAGGGGGTATTTTAAGGCGTGACATGAGGAGAGCCAATTGGCCTTGAATACACTATATTAACTCAAAAAGTTCCGAGGTGCTACAGATTGAGATTCATCACTCCATCATATGGAACTAACGATGTGTAAGTTAGTAGGAATACATTGTCCAAATGTATCCTGAATAACTTTAGAAACAATTCTAGGTCTACAAGGAATCAGAAAATGATATTTCCTTAGCAATTAGTTATTAACTAATAGGATGGTTTCCTACAATGTTACCTAAGGGACAAAGTAGTCTCATCCATGAGATACTTTTAATATGTTACCCAATGCAGAAGACAATGTGAGAATGTAAAATATGCTTTTATTGATTAAGTAGATTAATACAATTCCGTAATGGCTTTCGTGGGCATATATGTCTAACAATCTCCCACTTGCACTCAAAGTCAATCTCCTATGGTATCTAATACCATCGACTCTAGATGTTTCTCAAACACCTTTCAAGGAAGTGCTTTAGTAAATGGGTCTGCCATGTTGTCTACTGCGCACTCTTGGATAACTCGATATTTCCACTCTTGACAATGTAATTATCTCGAATTAGATGAAATCTCCTTTCATTGTGTTTAGTCCTCTGATTGCTCTAGGCTTGAGCAATAGCACTACTATTATCATCATAAAGTATGATATGAGATTTTATCTAGGAAACAACACCAGTGCTTGGATAACTATTTATCTATACTGTGCTTGGATAAACTCTTTATCCATGTTGTAAGCAAGATAATTTAATCCTCTTCAAAACTTGAAAATGTGCTTAATAGTTGCCCAATGCTCAGGACCAGGGTTTCATTAATATCTACTCACGATACTCACTGCTTGACAAATATCAGGTCTTATACACAACATAGCATACATGAGACTTCCCATTGTTGATGCATATGGGATATGGCTCATCTGCTGTCTTTCATCATCAGTCTTTGGGGACTTTGATTTGGAGAGACCAATTCCATGCCTACAGGGTAAAAACCCTTTCTTTGAATTTTTCAAGCTATATTTGTGCAGATCATGTAAATATAATTGACTTGGGACAATCTCAACATCCTTTTCTTTCGATCTCTAAATAATTTAAGACCAAGAATATAGGAGGCTTCACCAAGGTCCTTCATAACAAAGTTACATGGAAAACCAGATTTAACTGTTGATAACATTCCTACATCATTCCTATGAGTAGAATATCATCTACATGAAGAATTAGGAAAGTTATTGCACTCCCATTGACCTTCTTGTACACACATGCCTCATCCATGTTTTGTTAAAAACCAAATGATTTGATTGATTCATCAAATGGATGCTTCAACTCTGAGAAGCTTGCTTAGACCATAAATGGATTTTATCAATTTGCATACTTTATGTAGAGCCCTGGAACCCAAGTTCACTGTGCTAGGAATAGTGTCAATGAATAGTGCCTTGTTTCTGTGTGAAAAAGCTTAAGGTCTTCCATTTTGCTCTTGGTAGTGTGGTGAGTAAGTGAAGATTTTAGGTGAGTGTATTGAGCCTCAAGAGAGAGTATTAAGATATTCTAAGTGGGTAAAAGAAAAGGGTATAAAATACATTAAGTGGTTAATGGGTTGTAAGTTAAGAGTGCTAGTGCACGAGGCATAAAGAGGCTAGGGTCTCTCATGCTTATGGGTGTGAATTCAATGATCACCAAGGTGGGATGAAAACCTATGGGAAACGATTCATGAGGTGTGAGTGGGATGTTGGACCTAAGGAAGAAGAGGTGAAGCACTCAAATATCTAAGTGTTACAAGGGTTATGCCTTAGCATTACCCTTAACTTTAAGAAGCCTAGTTCAATCACTGTTGATTGACAATCAAGTGATTCTTTAAGTTTTCGAAAGGTATTGGAACCTTTTGAGTTTCATGTTTATCATTTTCCGCGATTTTGAGTCGGGGGTTAGGTTAAAAGTGGGATTTCCAAAATTGGGTTGGCTGCAAATCTGGGCAGTCGCAACCCATTGCAGACCAGTCAGATTTAGGGGCATTTTGATCCATGAATAAGAAGAATTAGAATTTTTGTAAAACATAAAAGTTGTTCCTCTTTGAAAGAAGAATCCAACGCAAGTGAAATCATCAAAATCCAACAAGCGAGTCAAAAGTTATGGCCAAAATACCGAAGCGTGTTTTTGTAGAGCACCAGTCACTACCGATCGCTCAGTCCACTACCGGTAGATCGGTCATAAGCACGATCGATCGGTCCACTACCGGTTGATCGGTCATCTATCGGTCCTCCACGTTTTTCAGAAATTTTATTAAGGGTTTTTTGGTCTTTTGGCCACTCCACCCTACTTTTAAGGGTTGGCTCAACCAAGCGTGTTCATAAACACCCTTAGCAATATTTTGAAAGAGAGGAAGAGAAACCTAGTGTTTCCAAGGGGATTTTTCATTTGAGAAGATTTTGAGCGATTTTGAGCCCAAAATCCGTTCCAAAGGTTTGGATTTACCAAATCCAAGTCACAAATCTCAGAGATCGCTTCCACCAAGCTCGTGTAATCTGTAGATGCGTGGATCTTCAACCTTGGAATTTCGAAAGCTTCCACAAGCTTGGATCTCGCTCCCATGGCCTTCTAAGGCACTTTCCCCCCAATCTTTCAAGGTAGAACAAACTACTAACTCTTTATTAGGATTCTATTAAGGTTTCCTTGATTCTTTTCCTCAAACTTGTCATGATATGAGATGGAATATGTGTATGGAGGTTGGTTGGGCGATGGATGCCAATGGATGGTGTGTGGTGTGATGAACAAATGGGGAGGGGCATGTTGCATAATGTACACACTTAGTGGTTTGATGAAATGTCTCAAAGAAAAATGAATGAATGAAATGACACGAAGAAGGGGTTTTTATGTGAAAGTGTAATGACACTCTCCAATTTGCCAAATGAATATTCATGAACATTTACTAAGAATTGAGGGTAAGGGTTGATGAAAAGAGTAGTGGGATACTCTAAGGAATTAAATGATGTGGCTTATTATTTGTAAACTATAGCATGTTCAAGTTAAAATATTAAGAAATGAATAGGAATATAGTAGGGGTGTGAACATGAAATAGCATGTAAATGGAATGGAATGAAGGGACTTGTTAAGAATCATCATTTATTTTAAAAATGCATGTAATTTGAATATGTGTGAATTTCCAGGACTTGTTATGATGTGGTATTAGACGGTCTAAGATGCACGAATTATTGAATGAATGAAACGAATTGCCCTAAATCAATCGTTGTGTATTATTTACAAATGTCATGAATGTTTACATTTCAAATACGTATGTGCATTGGTAAAACCATCACAAGTAGCACGCTAGGAAAATGGCATGCATATGACAAGTTAGTGAAATACAAGTAAATGAACATGAACAAGGAAAAACCACAAGGTAACAAGAGAGCATGAAAAGTAAGCTAATGTGTGCCGTCCAGTACATAGTTCGGGCATTAGTGAAACCAAGAACATAGATGCTAATGTGTGCTGTCCAGTACATAGTTCGGGCATTAGTGATCTAGATAATGTGTACCATCCAAGACATAGTTTGGGCATTAGCAAAAAAGACAAACGAGATGCTAATGTGTGCCATCTAGTACATAGTTCGGGCATTAGTGATCTCCAAGCAAGCAAGCAAGATAACAAGATGCTAATGTGTGCCATCCAATGCATAGTTCGGGCATTAGTTAAACAAGTGATAATACGCTAATGTGTGATGTCCAGTGCATAGTTCGGGCATTAGTTAAACAAGCAAGTCAAGAAACAAGATAACAAGTCAAGTGAACAGTGTGTGTGAAATGCATGTGTGAGGTGTGTGTGAACAAAACAAGTTAAGCAAACAAGACCAGGTAAACAAGTGTATGTGAAACGCATGTGTGATGTGTGTGGGGGCTAACTGAACAAGCAAGACAAGAAACAAGACATGAACATGGATTGAATTGATATTGCTTGTCTATTATGATTGATGTGTTTCTGTTTTATTCCATCTTGCAATGTTTAAATTATACTATATAGAAGGTATTATTATATTAATGTTTCATAACATTGCTAGTTAGTAGTTTGTACACGCTGAGTATTCCATGCTCAGCCGAACTGTTATTTGGCAGGTACACTTGTAGACACGCGCCTACAGGGACCAGTTACAGAGGAGTTATACATTGAAAGGTTGACGGTTGACCATCATAGGGTCGACAGAGACCTAGATAGGGGTTTTTGTGATAAGCTGTTAAGGGGGAGAGACTTGTATTTGGGTTTCCATTTGAGGGTTTATATGTGTACGTGAGTTAGTACTCAATGATGAAATGATGTAAAGAATTTTGATTGTCAATTTAATCTCTTTTGTAATCTTGGAATACCACCTATGTATAGAAAAGAAATTTTTGGGTTCACGCTTCCGCTATGTCATGCCATGTGAGTTTTGTAGGATGGATTGTTAAGTCATGTCAAGTCTCACCTCAAGATTCACTCTAACTCGTAGGGTGGGTTTTTGGGGCGTTACACTTTATATTTTCGCCATGGAGTTCAAAACCTTCGAGCTAGTCCATATAAATATCCTCTTGAATGTTTCCATTCAAGAAAGTGGTTTTGACATCTATCTGCCAAATTTCATAATCATAGTAAGCTGCAATTGATAACGGAATTCTGATGGACTTTAGCATTACTACTAGTCAAAAGGTTTACTCATAGTCGATACCAGCTCTTTAACTATACCCTTCGCCACAAGCCTTGTTTTGAAGGTCTCTACCTTTCCATCGGATCCCCGTTTCCCTCTTGTAGATCCATTTACACCCAATGGGTCCAATTCCCTCAAGCTTTTCAACTAGGGTCCAGACACCATTCGAGTACATGGAGTCCATTTCAGATTCCATGGCCTTATTCTAAATATCAGAATCAATATCACATATGCTTCTTGATAAGTGTAAGGATCATCATCTAAGTGAAAGTATGCCACCTCTTTTTAATTTTAGAAAAAACAGTTTTTGGGGGGCATACATCGAATCCCAAGATCTGACTAAGATTTTAATTGATTTTATTCAATGAGAGTAAGAATCACAATCACCTTTGTGGCTAAGAATAGATAAGTCAAATCGACGAGAGAATGATAGATAGAAAAATCAAAAATAGAATAAGAAGACCGGCAAAACTTCACAAGCGTCAAGTCTCCTTCGTAATTTACACGGACCTTCTTTTTCTTTAAAGCTTTCTCTAATGGAAGCTAATGGCCCTTCCAAATTTCTAGCTCAGGATCTTGAAATAAAGATTCAATCTTTATTGATCAAGACCCTTTCTTGATTAACAAGATCCTTAATATTCTTCTTCTATTTCCAAACAAGAAAACAAGAGAAGAAAGGGGAGGGGAGGTGTGACCGTACACCTTGGGAGAAGAGAGAGAGGGGCGTGAGATTGAGGGAGGAGAAGATTTCCAAAATCTAGAATTTAATTATATGCCCAACACCGTGGACGTCCACCCCTTATATAGAGATCCTTCTTGGATCTCATACTTATCCTAATCCAATTAGGATTCCCTCAATTTGTTTCCTTTATTGATTTCTCCTTAATTAATTAGGATTAATCAAAATAGAAACTAACCTTATCCATTAGTAATCAACAAATTATATCCTTATCCTAATCCATTTAGGATTCCTTGATTAGCAAGAAACTAATAGAATCCTTGTCCAACAAGGAATATTTAATTAGTAACTAACTCTAACTAACTAACTAACCTTATCCGATAAGGATATTAGTTGTGCGTCCCACCCTAGGTAGGCCCCACTCCACACACCCAAAGGGTTTCCAAAACCCTCTTGGCCACTTTAATTATTCTTTTATAATAATTCCCAATGGGTCCTACCCATTTGGTTTTTCACATCTAATGTGATTCCACCTTTTAGAGCTTCACTATACCATATAGTGATTACTTAGAGAAATTAATTAATTTAATTATAAATTAAATTAAATACTTTAAGAAAGTCCTTGTGTGTGGGATCTAAAGGGATCTCATATTTCCAGTTGTGGGACCAAGTACTCAACCTTTTGGTTAAAGCATTGTTACTAAGAAACTCCATTAAGATTATAGAATTTTATGTATATCCCTGGACTTCCACCAATCACAATTAATGTCCATTAACACAATCTGATTAACCTCCAAAAAATAGAAAATTACTTGCAGGTATTTCTATCTCAAGATTTGTTTACAAATAAATCCTTCCATATTCCGATATCACTTCTAAGCTTCTGGGATTGGAATAATTCCACTGTCTAGTCCCTAGCTTATGAATAGAATTCATTCTCATGATTACTTTTTCATTGAACTGAACCTCCAAAACACTTTTGAAGAAACATTAGAAAATAACTGACATATATATTTATATATACTTTTCCATATTGAAAATATCAACTTTGATAAAGACTATTTTACCGAAAAGCACCAGTACTAGATTTAATAGTTCAGTTCAACAAAGTATCACCTTGATATCATTATCTCCAATTAAGGAGTTGTGGATTCCTTATTGAGTGTTTACACACTTCTCCAAACATTGTGTACATAACCCAACGTACTCGAAGTTAGTCCCGTGTATTGGACATTGCCGATTGGCACATCAAAGTCATATAGACAGATGTTTGAGAAGATGTTAACCTCTCAGATCTAAGGACAATTTTTCGAATGGATAACCCTAATACAATCTGACAGTGTATTCCATAGGGTATCCACTAGTGACCCCGTTCAGTATTATGTACTTGCTACATATACTCATATGTTAGTCAAGAGTCACCACTCTCTGTGAATGAGATTCATCACACTATTCATAAAACTACACATGTGCAAGCCATGATGAATACAGTGCCCAACTAGTGCTCTAGAGGCTTCAAACAATATTAGGCTTACAAGGTACCAGAAAATCATATCTCGTCACAAACTTTGCATGATTTCCTACAATGATACCTATGGAACTTATGTCTTCTTCATATGAGATAGTAATTAATATAAATACCCTTTATAGTTGGTTGTGTGAATATGATGCTTGTCTAATCAACTTAGAAAAGTCTGTTGTTGGCTTTCGAGGGTATATATGTCCAACAATCTCCCACTTGCACTCTAAGCCAATTAGATGTAATGCCCATCTTCTCAGTGAGGTTTCTCAAACACCAGCTGAAGCATAACTTAATATACATGGGTCTATCATGTCTGCTTTACCACAACTATTGTAGTGATGCAATAACACTTGCAACTCTTACAAATTATTATCAATAACCACAATCTTAAAAGACTAAGCAAAAATGATACTCTCCAACAGTCATTTTCAGAAGTTAACATGCTTGTGGTTTACCATTATTCAATGCTCTAGACTAATCTAACCAATATCTTATCACATCAACATATGATAAATATCCAGTCTAGTACAAGTATACTGTTTTATGATATCACATATCTAAGAGAAATAGATTCAATTCCGTAAAGGTAGAAACTCTTTTCTTGGAATCTTACTTGCACAATAACATGATTGTTATTGGAAGAATAACAATATCATTTTTCTTTTGTCTTTAAACCATTTAGAACTAAGAAAACATGTTGTCAAAGTTTTTGTCCTTATTGTAAAATTGCTAGATCAAATCTAAGAGAATAATAACACTTATACTTCATTCACAATGAAAAGAATATTATCTTTGCATAAAGCCAAGAAAGTAATCATGCTCCCACTAACCAATATGTATACAAATGATACTTTCATCCTTAAATGAAAATCAAACAGTTTGATTGCTTCATCAGAATAAAAGTTAGTCCAACTACAGATTCTGGGACCTGTGGGTTCTAGTGTACTATTTAGGTATAGTGAGAGTAGAGAGTTGATCTCTATCAATTCTTATAGTTATCGGTCTACTGGGCTTCCGCTTCTAGAACAATTCTAGATTCAGTTTCTCTTCTAGGAAACTTACATTCCTGTTTACAAATATCTTTTGTTATCCAGGAATAGAGAATAAGTATCTCTAATGCGAATCCCAAGCTCATCTTCTATCGAATTATATCCAATATTGTTCGATTTTAACAAAACCATCATGCTATGGTTTGTTATTGGAATTATCTGAGACAAGATGTAATGAGAGTAACTTATGAAATTTCTATTAAGAATTACTCTTCTCAATCATGAAAGACTTACTTGGCTGTTTCTTTATTTCAATGCAGAATTCTTGAACTTTCAAAGAAGGTGAAATATAGTTAGCTATCTCTTAATGGAAGATTTATATGGTTACGATCATCCAAATTTTGTCCTATTCCCAAGTAGAAGTTTATCTACTTAGATTTCTCCTTCTCCTTAACAAATATGCAACTATTGCACTTATGCGAGATCATACCAGCATTAGGAGCTGAAGGTTCCAATAATTAAGTTAGACTTGATGAGTATACAAGCTGGACAATCCTTCCAAAAGTTTATCCTGTATCCAATAACCAATTGCTTCACTATGAAGCACAATCTTATACTTTCCTTTCTTCTCAGAAGAGCCCTTGTCCATACTACCAGAATATATTTCCAATGGAAAATCTTGGTTTCTTTCCTTTGCATAAATGCTTGGGATTTAGAGAATCCAACTATTTTGAACATCTTTGCAAATAGCATTGAACTCTTCAAAGGATCTTAGCCATATGCAACATGTAGGATTTCAGACAATCTAATTCCCTACTTGTTCAACATAACCATATTAATGGACTCCGGGAGTTAGTTGGGAATCATATCCTTTAATCCCATAAATTTATCTCAGCACCAAGAATTGGGATTTATGAATCCCATGATCTCTATCATATTCTTTGTGACTGAGTTTCCCTAGTCAACTTGGTGTTTACTTGTCCTTTTATATAGTAAGCTGCTTAGCAGCCTTATTATATTCTGTAAACATCTCATATGAGATTAGTAGTGATAACTTGAAGAATTCTTTAGATAGTAAGCACAAACTTGAGATTCCTTTTCCATTTCAAACACTTTGAATTGGTCAAGAGATTCTCATTAAAGTTTTGGTGAGGTGATTACAAAATGACATGGCAATAAAACATACATCATAATATTTCACACATTATAATATCATTAGATCAGGGCTTTCAATCTTTGATGATATTGCTCATCATTTAGTCAAATTTCATAGACCCCTCAATCTATAAAATTAGAAAATATGTTACTTCATATTTCTGATGAGCATTGGGTGCCTTATAATACATATGTAATCTTCCATGCTAGGATAGTATTACATATGCACCACAAGGTAGATAGTAGCTATCCATCACTAAATATCTCATGCATAACTCCTTATGTAAATCAGTGATTCCCAATTTTCTTGTGATCTCCAAGGATAACATGATTGTTACCTGTCAGCCGTCATGGTCCTTGGTTAAGTGAAACCATTATTCTCGGTTGTCATATGATCAAGTAGGAATATGCCCCAAGCTAGTTGACACTCCCTATCAGGCTATACACATTCCTATCTACTATAGAATAAAGCACTAAGAGTTTAATTTAGACTGAATGATGTTTGATTCCTGCCAGAGAGACAAGAATCAGGCTAATTAATTCCTAATCTTATTGATAATGGAAGGTCATAGGGCAATATTATCTCGTAGGATAGATTAGCCCATTTAATTCAATTAATATTTTTCTTGAGGGAAAACAAAATATTATGAACAAATTATACATCTAATGCATATATTAAAGCATTTACAATATTTATCATTGTATCATATGTATAAAACAATATACAAAATCAACACGTGATAATATATCAAATTTTATTTAATTAGATCAAACTCATTCCAATGAACTCTCACCAGCCCCAGAAATCTTAATGGATCTAATCTAAGGGTACAAATGTCACGACCCGACTTAAACTTAACATTTCACTAATGAAATGTAAGAGTAAATCCGTCCGTGAGATCCTTTTCTCTTATAATGCGGAAGTGTAAAATACCAAGGGAATTAAAATTTTTAAACCATTCTTTTCTTTCCATCCGCAATTTCGATCATCACATGTCCATAATTAAAGTTAAGGTTTACATAACCAATTTAATTACATCCAAATGAACATATAACAAAATATAACATCAAAATCAAAAGTAACTCTGCCCTTCTTCGAACGTCGCTTGCAAGTTGTTCTTTTATAGTTCATCTGGAGACATAAAAGGTCAGTGAGCTATGAAGCCCAATAAGAATATTACAGGATATCATGCTAATAACAAGATAGAATAAGCATAACAATATATATAATATTAAAACTTTTAATATTATTTTTAACATTTCTTTTAAATATCTTTTACTCGGGTCTAGTTTATCTTAACTTTGCCTCTCAAGATGATCCTTGAAAGGTACACCTCTTTAGACTCATTCCGTCTTGGAGTTTGACCCCTCATGAAGTATTTCATTCCGTCTCGGAGCCATCATTACTCATGAAGTATTGAGTAAACATTCTTTATCTTTTCCTTTATTTTTCAAGCTTATCTTACTCATGTCTCTCAAGATGATCGCCGAACGGTATTCCCTTTCGGGGCTCACCCATCTGTCTTGAGATTTTCCTTAACCCCTCAAGATAATTGCCGAACGGAATTCCCTTTTAGGGCTCATCCATCTTTCTTGAGACCTAGGATAACCATTCATTTACTTTTATCTTTTTCCTTTATTTGCGACTTATCTTAATCCTGTCTCTCAAGATGATCGCCGAACGGTATTCCCTTTTGGGGCTCACCCATCTGTCTTTGGATTTTCCTTAACCCCTCAAGATGATTGCCGAACGGTCTCCCCTTTTGGGGCTCCCCCATCTGTCTCGAGACCCTTTATAAGATAAGTGTTTTCCTTGCCTTCTCATTAAGACATTATATATCATAACATTATGATTTCCATTTAATTATCTTTATTATAGTTTTCTCATAACTATAACTTCATAACTTAGAATCCTCATTTTCAATTACATCTATTTCCATATCATAGAATGTAATATATAAATACATGTAACGTACTAGTATTGTAATGACCCCAAAATCCCACAAGGCTAAAATAGGACTTTGGAATCGTCACATTCCCTTAACCTGCTTAAAATCCATGCATACAAGGCTTACTACACGAGTCTCCAAAAATGAAAGTAATAAAATTTTGATATATAAACTATAAACCAACCTGCATAAGTCTACAGTCAAATATACAACTCACTATAAACCAAAAGGAATGAATGCACAACTATAAAAAAATCTAATGAGCAACATCCTCTCAAAGGTCTATTACAAAATCTATCAATCAAACAAAACATAAACTAATAGGTGTAGCCACCCAAGACTCCTGCTCCTTCCTCGGTGGCCTCACCTTCTCCTCCTTCCTCGATGTAAGTCTCCTCAATCCACGACTCCGCCGTGTGCTCTTGCTCTAAACCTGCCAAGACAAAGTTCGGCTAAGTACAAAAAGTACTCGGTGTATATAAAGTCCAACCAACAATAATAATATACCTGCACTTAGTTAGAAACATATCCAATAGCATAATAACATAATCAGAGTACCGAAGAACGTGTGCGCATATACATCATATCATCACCTTGACTCGTGTACTTGTGAGAATCTTAGACTTAGAAGACAATACTCTTATGAGCTGCTTATGCTTATGAGACCACGTGCTTATGAGATGCTTATGCTTATGCACTTATTCAGATCATATAATGATGTGACATGCCGTTCTTGGCGGATACGGACCATGTCTAAGAAATCATATGGTTGGCATGCCATTCTTGGCGGATACGGATCATGCTTAAGAATCAAATGGTTGACATGCCGTTCTTGGCGGATACGGACCATGTCATGCTTATGCTTATTCAGAATGTCATACGTATGCTATGCTCATGCTTGTGGTCCACATGTGTGACTTGTGAGACTCTTATCTTAACATACACGTGCATATGTGCTTAAGTGTCGAAATTAACTTTCAAGTTGGTAATTGCTTAGATTCCGATCTCCCACCATGGAAACTCCACTATACTGTCCCATACCAAATAGTTAGAGAATTCCCGATTTGAGAGATGTTCCTCTAAGTTCTTACCTTCCCGACTATCAATTTCCATGTAAGTAATTAGACATACTTAATAAACAATTACATATACATATCTTATCATAATTCATAATCAATTTACCACCATTTCATAAGAGTATAATAGTATTTATCCTCTCAAGCATGTTCATAAACACATTGGGTACGCACATTATGAATCCATTGCCCTTTTACATTTCCAACATCCCATCAAGCCATAAACCATCTATACAATCCAAATATCATCCACATCCACATATTAATCCCATCCTCCATACATTCTATCCACATTCTAATCCACATTTCCATCCATAATTAGCTTACTTCATAGAAAATTTGGGAAAAATGCATCTAATCTCTATTCTATCATTCCTATCATATTAACATTCACAAAACATTAAAATAGAGTTGATTAGGATAGTATATCGACCTTAGGAATCCTTCCATTGGATTCAAAACGCTCCCGAGGTGATTTGGGGAAGCTTTCCAAGCTCTCCTTGCAATATCCAAGCTATCTCCTTCTTCTCCAAGAAATCCCTCTCTCAAAACCCTAGGTTTTCTCTCCCTTTTTGCCAAATTAGGTTAGAAATAGGTAGAGTATTCTAATACCCCGAAATAGGATCCCTATTTATAGCCCCAAGGTTTGAGAGCCAAAAGACTTAAAAGCCCTTACTAAAATTCTGCAAAAACACGGAAGACCTAGCGATCGTGGTTATGACCGAGCGATCGGTCGCCTATTGATCGACCGGTGGTTATGACCGAGCTCTCGGTCAAAAACACCCTCTCTGGAAAAATTCCCATACAAAAAAGTCAACCAGTCGATAGCTACCAATCGATTGGTTGTGGACCGATCGATCGCTACTTCTAACCGAGTGATCGGTTGGGTACCGATCGATCCCTAGCGATCGGTGCTCTGTAGAATTTGACCCATCATACTGTCTTGGTCATAACTTTTGACTCGTTCGTCGAATTTCGACGATTCAACTTGCGTTGGATTCTTCTTCTAAAAATGGACATTTCTGGCATTTAGAATTTTCAAATTCCCTTTCATTTATGGACCAAATTGTCCCCAAAGTTGACTGATCTGCAATTCCATCAAACAAAACATCGGAAAACCCACTTTTGACTTAGCTTAGACTAAAATATGGAAAAACATTACACATGAACCTTGAAGAGGGTTCCAATACCTTTCTAATGGTTCAAGAATCATTCACTTCTGATAAACGGTGCTAAAACTAGAGCTTCTTAAAGTTCAGGGTGTGATATGACATCCCTCCGTCTACAAGTTTGATTAAGCCTTAATCACACTATACCAATTAGATATTAATACATAAACATTAAAACATCACAAGGACAATAATACTCTTAATGCTTGCAATTAAAAACATGAAAAAGATCTGGGTCTCTACAAGTATCATCACTCTATATCATTAATCATCTTATGATTTGACCTAATATTATTATACTATCTTTTTCCAGAATTTCAATATATCCTTATCAAATCATTCATAGTATCATTATACTAGTTTCTAGTATTCTCATACTATTTTCCAGCAATTAAACATAGTATGGTAATACTATTTTTCCAACAAATTAAACATAGTAAGATAATACTATTTTCAAGCAATAACTTAGTAAGGTAATACTATCATAGTATTATTAAACTATTTTTACAAGCATTTAATATAGTAATATCATACTATTTATTTCCATAGATATAGTAGAATAATTATCATCTAATCATAACTTTCATTCTAAAATGCTATTTAAAATGAGATCCTGAATATAACTTACATTTTTTTACTGAAACCGAAGTAGGGATTGGCACGATCCCTTTCTTCTTTCTTTCTTTCTTTCTTTCTTCTTCTTTTTTCTCTTCCTTTTTCTATCTTTCTTTCTTCTTCTTTCCTCTTTTTCTCCCTTGCTCTCTCACTATCCCCTCATGGTTTGGACCAAGTGAATAACAAAGTGGGTGTGTGGGTCTTCTAGTCTCTCAAGAAGTTGTCACAGTGGAATGAGCATCCAAATGGGTGTGTAGGGTCTCCTTATATAGGCAAGGCTTTGGCCTCTAATAAATGTAGGTTCACTCATTTTTCATTACTCTTGGTTCATTCCCTTTATTAATTCATGATTCATGAATTATATTATTTCCATGTATCCAATTAAATTGGTACATTCCCTTAAATTGGTTTATCTAGTCCATGATGCATGTATCACTTGTGCACATGCACTAACCTAACCATAGTTCACTTTAACTCATGGTTAAGTATTTAATAAAAGCCACAATACATGTATCCTATTAATTAGATTATTTTCCCCAAGTTAACTTCATGGCTAAGTTAATTACTAACCATGGTTGGGTGTGAGCTTGTTCAAAGTATGAGATTTAATTCTCTTCACCCATTAAGTTAGATTCATGGATATCCAAGCTTGATAAATGACTTAACTAACCCAGGTGACATACTTAACCATAGTTAACAAGGATAGGCGTGGAGCACTCTCTAGATAAGAGACCTTTGGTCTATCTCCTTTCTTTTGGTTCATGAATGTCATAATTTCTTTAATTCCAGCATTCTTTTAACTAAGGTATATATTTTAACCCATGGTCTAACCATGGTTTGATGTGTGGTATAACCCTATGTTTATCATAGTCTATGTATCACACCAATTCATTGATTACATTCATAGTTAACTAATTATTTTAACCACAATTCATGTATCACCAAGGTGGGCGTGTACATTGTACATGGCTTAAGGGTTAATGCCCTATCAACTAAGTTCATAATCCCATAATTAACTTCCTTAGCTTGAGTTCACACTCCTAGGGTCATTAAAGTGGGCGTGAGCTTTGGTTCATCCCTCTTATATTTCTTTGATTAAATCCACATGATCATCAGCACATTTCTTAACTCCTCTAATGAACTCATGATTAACCCATCGTAGTTAATTTACTCTAAACCCAGTTAATCTTGGACGTCCCTTTTTTTGCGGTGTTGACATGTGGCATTTGCCATGTGTCCTCCTCAGCTCATGATCAAATTTTTTAAAATAAATGGGCATCCACCCTTGGATATTGCCACTTGTCATGATCCAATTTACTTTAGTGTTAAATACTTATTTTAACACTAAGCATTATACATTAAGCTTAAATATATTCCATTATCACCTAATTAAATTACTTTAGTGTTAAATATCTATATTAACACTAAGCTTTATACATTAAGCTTAATATATATTCCATTATCACCTAATTAAATTACTTTAGTGTTAAATATCTATATTAACACTAAGCTTTATACATTAAGCGTAATATATATTCCATTATCACCTAATTAAGTAATAGAAGAATATATTAGGTGATACTAGGAATTACTAAATATTCAGTCATATACTGAATATATATAATTTTTATTTCTAAAAATATTCAGGTCGTTACATTCTCCCCTTCTTATAGGAATTTTGTCCTCAAAATTAAAATCATACTTGATTATTCGAACAATTGGGGATACTTCTCCTTGATCTCGGTCTCACACTCCCAAATCGCCTCTTCTTGACTGTGATGTTACCTCAAAACTTTTACTAGCAAGATTGTCTTGTTCCTCAATTCATGCTGCTTATGATCAATAATTTTTAATGAGCCTTTCTTTTACCATTCCACCAATAATTTGTCTTGAAATTATGGTACATCTTTGTACTCCCTGGATGTACACCGTATCGAGACTATGAGTTTTATCTCATAATTCATTTTTCAACTCCATATCTCTTTACAATATATTCAATTTCGAACAATTTAGAATCCCATCAACAAAATTTGAAATCATTAGATTGACTTTCCTAGACTTTATCCTTAAGTGTCATTAATCCAGTGTCTCGAACCTGTTTTTCCTTAATTTTCTGTATTAATTCATGCTAAACTTGAATATTAACCAACACTGACTATGATATTTTTCCTCAACATTCAAATACCAAATCTAAAATTCTTTAATCACTTTTCACATTCTCACTCTAATACTTGCCAATGATCCAATTGTTTTCTTCCTCAGTGCATCAACAACGATACTTTCTTTAACAATAGAATTAGATTATATAGTAGTAGTCTTTCAAGAACTTCATCTATCTTCATTGTCGCAAATTGAGTTCTTTTTTGAAAAAATAAATACCTCTAACTTTTGTGGTCAGTGAATACTACCAAATTTTCCCCCAAATAATTAATGTCTCCAAATTGCCAGCAACTCAAGATTGTGAGTGGGGTAGTTGTGCTCGTAAATCAGCAACTTCCTAGATGCATAAGCCATCATTTTTCCATTTTGTATCAATGCAACACTCAATCCTTTCTGAGACACATCATAATAGACTCCATGACCTCCCATTCTAGAGGGGATTGTTAAAATTGAGTTGTGGTTAATTGACTCTTCAATTCTTGAAAATCTTTTCCTCTAAGGTGGCCACTCAAATTTGACATTTTTCCTTCTTAATTCAGTTAATGGGGCAGCTAACCTAGAGAATCCATCAAAAATCTCCTGTAATAATCGGCTAGTCCTAGAAAACTTCGGATCATTAGTTGGCCTTTCTCACTTCGATATTGTCTTAATCTTGGATGGATCCACTGAAATTCCATCACTGGATACTATGTGACCTAAGAAAGATACATTTTCCAACCAAAATTCGCACTTGAAGAATTTAGTGAATAATTGATTTTCCTTCAAGGTCTAGAGTATAATCTTAAGATGTTCTCTATATCGGACTTGTTCCAAGAATAATGTCTATCGAAAAATCAATCTCCCAAAACAGGAGCAAGTCTTGGTAATTCCTTAGGAAAATATCTCAAAAATTCCTTGACTACTGAGGTGTTATAGATCACAAATATTTTTCCTTTTCAAGTCCTCGCATGACATACTCAAAGAGCTTGAAACCTAAAGGTTAATGTCCTAGCCTTACAATCAACTTACAACATAGTATTCTGAAAATCCAATCCATCCCTAGTACGAGAATAAAATCTTTTATATCTAACACTATGAGAAAACAATCTTTGCACACTATCGATTTGTGTAGGACACTGATCATAGAAGGTTTTGGGCACAAAATCATTCTAGATGGTGTGGTAATTGACATCATGTGCTCTAATGTGTCAAGCTTAATTGTAATATTCTTAGCAAAATGGGAAGACACAAAAGAATGTGAAACCAGTGTCTGTTAATGTTGTAGCAGGAATTTGAAAAAAAAAAATCTTACCTTCAATAACGTCCTCATTTCCTTGGCTTCTTCCTCAGTAATAGCGAAGACACGACCTTTGCCTCCATCTATAAATTTCTTTAGTAACTCTGGAAATCCCCTTGACATGTCCCATCTTTCCACACTGATAACATGCTCCAGAAATCGCTTGACATCTTTCAGAATTGTGGCCCTTTTACCACAATGACTATAAGTTGGTACAGTCTTCATTATCATTTCCTTGCTTGTTCTCTTCAAACTTTCTTTTCTTGTTCCAATCTCTCGATGATTTACTTCCCAAGTCTTCCAGACTGGTTTCTTATCCCAAGTCCTCTCGACTGTTTTCTTCCCTTTGCCATCACTAGGCTTTTGGAATTCCTCATGGACTCTTTCAATTTTCAAAGCCCGATCTAGAATATTGAAACAATGTAAATCGTTGAACTACTAACTTCCCTCGGATTGCAGTCTTCAATCCTTCCTCAAATTTATCTATTCTCCATTGTTCATCTTCTACCAATCATGGTGCAAACCTCGATAATTCATTGAACTTTTGTTCATACTCACTAACCGTTAAACTCCCTTGTGTGAGTCGGAGAAATTCGATCTCTTTTCTTTTCTTATAGCAGATGAAAAATATTTTTCATAAAATAATTCAGTAAATCTTACCCAAGGAATAGGCCTAAGATTCTCTGGAATAGTTCTCTCAATGTTATCCACCAGTGTTCAGCCTCTCCTTCTAACATAAACACTGCTAACCGGTCTTGTATTCCTCAACACAGGCCATTGCCCTAAAGATCTTCTCAATCCTCGAATCCATTTTTTTGCTACTAAGGGATCGGTAGCACCAGAAAATGTTGGCGGCCTCAATTTCTTGAATTGCTCTAACCGGTTTCTATTTTTTTGTTCAAGGGCGGTACAACATGAGTGAAATTCAGGTTCTGTTGTTGTTGATCAGGTTTGCTAGGGCTATTATGTCTTCAAAGGCTCCAGCTAAGGTGTCATTGGGGGCCTCTTAGGCGGCCTCCAATTTAAAATGATAGTATAATAACATGAAAATACAAACAATCAAGTAGACAATTTAGCCAAAAATCATAATACATAATTTATGAACATTGCATCGATAAACTTCAAACTTTATTATTCATTTATAACCTATATATTTAAGGCTCTAAATGGTTTTCTTAGATCCCAAACTCTCTTCTCATGAATCTTCATCTCCTGGAGTCTTACTCGTTACCTCATCTTTCGAGAAGTAATCATTTAAATCCATTTTTTCAGTCACTAAATGATCAATAAATCCAAAAATGATGTATACTTTAATCTCTTCCATTTACAACATTTTGAAATCATCAAAATATTTTAGGATATTGTCATTCTCAATCATATCTTAAAGATATAACATTTATGTCCAACTCTAAACAATCATATCAAAATTTCCACAAAAATTTCCTCAAATTCATCTTCACCATTATTAGGATTACTCATAATTTCTTCCTTGTAGTTTGCATCTATCATCAAAATAACCATTAAATAATCCAATTGTTCTATGATCTAGTTTGTATAATCATCTCGACCAGTCATTCTATGATCTATTTTCATAATCAACTCGACTAGTCATATCATCTAATCAGTGCACATTTACCCTAGTCTATACTATGTATCTATGTATATAACTAGGTTTTTTTTGTTTGTGTATATCTATGTATAAAACTAAGTTTTATACCTAGGGACATGTTATGATGGGAATTGCCTCACTCTGATACCAACTGTCACGACCCGACTTAAACTTAACATTTCACTAATGAAATGTAAGAAAAAATCCATCTGTGAGATCCTTTTCTCTTATAATGCGGAAGCGTAAAATACCAACGGAATTAAAATTTTTAAGCCTTCTTTTCTTTCCATCCGTAATTGCCATCATCACATGTCCATAATTAAAGTTAAGGTTTACATAACCAATTTAATTACATCCAAATGAATATATAACAAAATATAACATCAAAATCAAAGTAACTTGCCCTTCTTCGAACGTCGCTTTCAAGTTGTCTTTTTCAGTTCATCTTGAGACATAAAAGGTCAGGAGCTATGAAGCCCAGTAAGAATATTCCAGGATATCATGAAAAAACAAGATAGAATAAGCATAACAAATAATATAATTAAAACTTTTAATATTATTTTCAAATTTCTTTTGAATATCTTTTACTTGGGTCCAGTTTAACTTTGCCTCTCAAGATGACCCCTGAAAGGTACACCTCTTTAGAATCATTTCGTCTTGGAGTTTGACCCCTCATGAAGTATTTCATTCCGTCTCGGAGCCATCATTACTCCTCATGAAGTATTGTCGAACGGCCTTCCTTTACCTCGCCACTATCTTGAGACATTTTTAAGATAAACATTCTTTATCTTTTCCTTTATTTTTCAGACTTATCTTACTCCTGTCTCTCAAGATGATCGCCGAACGGTATTCCCTTTTGGGGCTCACCCATCTGTCTTAGGATTTTCCTTAACCCCTCAAGATGATTACCGAACAGTCTTCCCTTTTGGGGCTCGCCCATCTATCTTGAAACCCTTTATAAGATAAGTGTTTTCCTTGCCTTCTCATTAAGACATTATACATCATAACATTATGATTTCCATTTTAATTATTTTTATTATAGTTTTTCTCATAACTATAACTTCATAACTTAGAATCCTCATTTTCAATTACATCTATTTCCATATCATAGAATGTAATATATGAATAACATGTAACGTACTAGTATAATCACTCTATATCATTAATCATCTTACGATTTGACCATAGTATTATTATACTATCTTTTTCCAGAATTTCAATATATCCTTATCAAATCATTCATAGTATCATTATACTAGTTTCTAGTATTTCTCATACTATTTTCCAGCAATTAAACATAGTAAGGTAATACTATTTTCCAACAATTAAACATAGTAAGGTAATACTATCATAGTATTATTATACTATTTTTACAGCATTTTAATATAGTAATATCATACTATTTATTTCCATAGATATAGTAGAATAATTATCATCTAATCATAACTTTCATTCTAAAATGCTATTTAAAATGAGATCCTTGAATATAACTTACATTTTTTTTACTGAAACCGAAGTAGGGATTGGCACGATCCCTTTCTTCTTTTCTTTCTTTCTTTCTTCTTCTTTTTCTCTTCCCTTTTCATTTCTTTCTTTCTTTCTTCTGTCTTTCGTCTTTTTCTCCCTTGCTCTCTCACTATCCCCTCATGGTTTGGACCAAGTGAATACCAAAGTGGATGTGTGGGTCTTCTAGTCTCTCAAGAAGTTGTCACAATGGAATGAGCATCCAAATGGGGTGTAGGGTCTCCTTATATAGGAAAGGCTTTGGCCTCTAATAAATGTAGGTTCACTCATTTGTCATTACTCTTGGTTCATTCCCTTTATTAATTCATGATTCATGAATTATATTATTTCCATGTAGCCAATTAAATTGGTACATTCCCTTAAATAGGTTTATCTAGTCCATGATGCATGTATCACTTGTGCACATGCACTAACCTAACCATAGTTCACTTTAACTCATGGTTAAGTATTTAATAAAAGCCACAATACATGTATCCTATTAATTAGATTATTTCCCCCAGTTAACTTCATGGCTAAGTTAATTACTAACCATGGTTGGGTGTGAGCTTGTTAAAAGTATGAGATTTAATTCTCTTCACCCATTAAATTAGATTCATGGATATCCAAGCTTGATAAGTGACTTAACTAACCAAGTTGACTTACTTAACCATAGTTAACATAGATAGGCGTGGAGCACTCTCTAGATAAGAGACCTTTGGTCTATCTCCTTTCTTTTGGTTCATGAATGTCATAATTTCTTTAATTCCAGCTTTCTTTTAACTAAGGTATATATTTTAACCCATGGTCTAACCATGGTTTGATGTGTGGTATAACCCTATGTTTATCATGGTCCATGTATCACACCAATTCATTGATTACATTCAAGGTTAACTAATTATTTTAACCACAATTCATGTATCACCAAGGTGGGCGTGTACATTGTACATAGCTTAAGGGTTAATGCCCTATCAACTAAGTTCATAACCCCATTGTTAACTTCCTTAACTTGAGTTCACACCCCTAGGGTCATTAAAGTGGGCATGAGCTTTGGTTCATCCCTCTTATATTTCTTTGATTAAATCCACATGATCATCATCACACTTTCTTAACTCCACTAATTAACTCATGATTAACCCATCATAGTTAATTTACTCTAACCCCAGTTAATCTTGGACGTCCCTTTTTTTGTGGTGTTGACATGTGGCATTTGCCATGTGTCCTACTCTGAGCTCATGATCAACTTTTTCCATTGAATAAATGGGCATCCACCCTTGGATATTGCCACTTGTCATGATCCAATTTACTTTTGTGTTAAATACTTATTTTAACACTAAGCATTATACATTAAGCTTAATATATATTCCATTATCACCTAATTAAATTACTTTAATATTAAATATTTATATTAACACTAAGCTTTATACATTAAGCCTAATATATATTCCATTATCACCTAATTAAATTAATTTAGTGTTAAATTCCTATATTAATACTAAGCTTTATGTATTAAGCTTAATATACTCCATTATCACCTAATTATGTAATATAATGACTTATAAACTTAGGTAATACTAGGAATTACTAGATATTCAGTCATATACTGAATATATATAATATTTTTATTTCTAAAAATATTCAGGTCGTTAAAACAAAGGTCATTTTTAACATCAGTGGGCTTTAGATGGTTCATTCATCCATATGATGGACCATTGGTCATACCAAGCATCATGGGCACAAAATAACAATTATGAAGTGTCCATGTGCATCATTAAAGCTCAAAAGTCAAATGGACTATATTACCCTTTAAGTTTCTACGAATTATTTTTAGTACCTTAGGGGTCACCAACCCTAAGTCTAAAAGAAATTATGAGAGTCTTTAAACAACTCTCTAAGACCTCTACTAGGCTTTATAAGTGTCACTCAAGCACTTCCCATAATCGTTAATATTGTTAGCTTACATCTATGCCATTTATGGCACATTTATCTCATAATCATGCAAGTAACATATTCCACGTAAAAATTTCAATATGGACTACATGCATCACGTCCAAAAGGGCTATAATAATGTGTTTTATTTAAACAAAAACTTTTTATGTTTCAACAAACACATATTGTGGGTTTGATCCAATTATCCAAAATTTGTACAAAAACGATAATCATATTATCACAAGGGTTATGAACTTTTCGAAGTAACTAAAAGCTATAACAAATCAACACATGAAATACATAATATGATATAATGGGTCCACATGATCATGCTATCTTAGAAATCCTACAACTATCTTGTAGAACACCTTCCAAGATTTATTTTCCATGCGATCACTGATCGGTGCTAAATGTTATACATAAAAGCACCTTAAACTTAACTTGCTAATCATTTAGAGTAATTATTTGTATTATTTTATGCTACTTGGTTGTTTATTCTTGTTTCAGGTTCATGCGAGGAAAAGAAGATAAAATGGAAGATTTACAAGCTTCAAAGACTCCAAAATCTTAGAAAAGAGAAGAGCAAAAGAAAGAAGAAGAAAAGAGAGCGAAATCGCGGAAATCTACCTTGATGAATCGATTGGCCAAAATCGCACTTCTATCAATAGAGGGGTAGTTTGGTAATTTTTATTCATCCAAAATTTATGAAACTTTTTGGGTAGATTTTAGATGACCTAAAGGAGCTATGTTTAAATTTTCGGGTCAATCCGATTAGAATTGAGCTCTCTAGAATTATTTGAAGTTCATTAGCAAAACTGTAAATAGGGTGAAATAGTATTCGGTGAATAGTGTTTGTGAATATGTTTTAGTACTTCTAAACACTTTCCAACTCTATTCTTGTCTTCCTAAATGAGGGTTTAATCCTCATTCAACTCAAAAGAGTATAGAGAGAGAAAAAAAGAGTTAGACCTCAATTAGAACTCTTTATTCTACAAGAACTCTGTCTTTCTCTATAAAAAGCGAATTCATAGCCATTATCATCATTATTAGAGAGAGATTTGTAGAGATTTTTGGATCTGAAAAGGAGAAGCTCTGGAGATCAAGGAAGCCATGGAGAGGTGTTGCAGCTTTGTTTATGAAGATGTTGCATTCCTCCCTCGCGATGAACTAATTTCCACTCTAGGGTTTCGATGAAACCCTAGCCAAGTAACTGTGTCCTTTATTTTGTTTTTATTTTGATTCTCTGTATTGTAAGACATTGATTGCATAATGAGAGGGTTGTTTAAAACAACTGGACTTATTTTTTTATATTTGATTTCAATGGAATTCTCAACCTTGTCTTAGGTATTAGAAATTGGAATTAAAATCACTTGTGTTAATTTTCGTTAGAATTTAAACATAGGTTTTATGCAATGGTTTTAAATATCAAGAGATTAAATCCGAAGATATTTATTGTAGAACCCGGAACTTTTGCCATGTATTAAAACCATGCCAAGACATTTTGCCTTTGTAATCCTCCAATTTCTACGAAATGAGAAAATTTAAAGAAACTCTAAGTGTTAGGAAGTAGTATTCCTAAGTCGGACATATCGAAAACTCGAGTTACTGAAACCCATTTACGATCAGTCGACTTTAGGGAAAATTTGGTCAATAAATAAAGAAGAAATTGGAAATTCTAAAATGTCAGGAATGTTCCCCTTCGAAAGACGAATCCAACGCAAGTTGAATCGTCCAAATCGGACAACCGAGTCACAAGTTATGGCCGAATTACCAAAGTAAGGGAAAATGGAAGAAAACAACAAAATCTGGGATGTGCGATCGATCGCAGGTTTGGTGCGATCGATCGCATGCAGGCGAAATAGGTCCCAAGGTCTCGGGACCATATGCGATAGATGGGGATCCCTGTGCGACAGATCGCAGTGATCTGCGATCGATCGCAAGAGTGTGCGATCGATCGCAGATAAGTGCGCGATCGATCGCATGTGGTAGCAGATTCCGAATTTGGGGGTTTTTAACACTTATCTTGTTTAGGGATCCCATTTGGGGATTTTCTAAACCTAAGGAGAGAAAGAAGGGGAAAATGAGGAGGAGAGATTGAAGGCAAAATCCAAATAGAGCTTTGGGATTGAGATCAAGGGAGCAAGCTTGAAGGATTCCAAGCTAGAACCATCCTCAATCAAAGGATTCCTCAAAGATCAAGCTTGATCTTCAAGGTTAGTACACTCTACTAACTTCTATAGCAATACTTTAGGCTTTCTTCTTTTAAAATCATGATGTTGATCTTATATTTCCTTTTCCTTGGAATCATACTATATATCCAAAACCTAAACAAGATAATGTGAATGAATGTGGGATGTATGAATGGATGAAATGGGTTGAGGCGATTGGATGCCGTATTGGTTGGAATGAGTATTAGAAAATAGTGGATGGGCACTTCAAACATAATAAATACATTTTGTGTGGTGTGATAAAATATTGCATTAAAAATTGAAACAAAATGACTAGGAATGGGATTGCACAGCAATGTTTGGTAAAATGCTTAAAGATGTATTGAATAAATGAACTGGAATTTTGAAAGCATGTATTGAGCTATTATGTTTAAATGCCTACCTTGATCAAATGCCCTACATGTTATCGAATTCCTTTATGCTTGTATTCAAAAATGGGAATGCTATGCTTTTGTGATCCTCTCATCCAAGCATATCATCAGGATTGTCACTATTGGCACGCACACGAACACGCATGGTTGCATGAATCGGGCTTTTCAAGAGCATATGCATATAATAAACAACAAGAAAACATTGCATGTCAAGGAGATTGGTATCCCAGGGAGATTCGGGTACTAGCCTCTGGCTCACAAGAAAAACCAAAACACATATTGTCAAGGAGGTTGGTAGCCCAGGGACAGTCGGGTACTAGCCTCTGGCTCACAAGAAAACTAAACAAGTAATAAAAATCACATATTTTCAAGGAGGTGGTAGCCCAGGGACATTCAGGTACTAGCCTCGCTCACAAGAAAACCATATATCAAGGCGGTTGGCAGCCCAGGGAGATTCGGGTGCTAGCCTCTGGCTCACCAGTTATAAGATGCAAGGTTACAAGATGATGACAAGACATTCATGCATGCACGCATACATGATTTCTACAAGGCTTACCGAGACATGGAAATGGGTTTTCAAGCATGAGTTTTATCGGCGCTTTTGCATTCATGAACGTACATCAAGATGATAATATTGCTCCATGTTTAATTTTTTAATTCTATGATTTTACTATTGCCTTGAATTGATGATAGGTATTGTATTACTCTTTGCGTGTTTATTATTGTTATGGATAGCTAGTATTTTGTACTCACTGAGTATTTCATGCTCAACCGTACTTTCATGTCGGCAGGTACTGAGGGAGCCCTCAACCCGGAGCCTTGGGTCGAGGAAAAGTATATAGAGGAGAGAGAGCCGTCTATCCCACTGCAGTCTCAGGCGGACCGAGACCTCGACGTGTGGCCGTACGTTGACTACTGTTGAGGGAAGAGTACGAGAGGCTGCTTACGTATTTTGACATTTTGATAGGTGGGTCTGTCCACCATAGACTTAGACATGTTTTGTATATATGTTCACTTGGAATGCTATTTGGAAACTTAGCGGAAAAGAAAAAGTTAGTTTACGCTTCCGCATTTATGTTTGCTTCCGCGCTCTGAGTATCATTGTTTTAGTACTGTAATTATCTTGTTCATAACAGGATGGTTTAGCAGGTACGTATAGTCACGCCTAAAGTATCCTAAACTCCTAGGGGGTATTTTGGGGCACGACAGAGGTGGTATCAGAGCCCTAGGCATTAGAGTCCCTAGGGTCGCTTAGTACTAGATACCATAATTGAACCAGACATTAGGTGTTAGGAAAGAGTTGTATTCCAAGTTTGGACTAACAAGTTAGTCCTAGTCAAAATAGGTTGAATCTCAACCAAACTTAGAGTCCTACGCTAGGAACACGGATCGTATGTGATGATATTGTGTTGTATACCATGTGTGCATTAATTGTGTTGTGCTTATTAAATATGCTTGATGAATATATATTGAGTGAATTGCGATCCAAGTTAGACTCATGTTGTATTGTCGTTCTCAGGAGAAATCATGAGACGCAATACCCGGGATCGCGGGTACAACAAGAGGGTAATGGAGGTGATGCTCCATTGGGTGACGATCAACCCGACTTTTCCCAAGCATTCGCATCCATAGCCGAGACCTTGGCTATGTTGGCGGCAAGGCAACCGGCCACCCCGCCTAATGCGGCACTTATACCGGCTCCTCCTAACCGAGCACAAGCTGGGATAGAAGCTTTCCGGAGGATGAGGCCTCCAACTTTTTGTGGAAGCATTGATCCACTTGTTGCCGAGGGTTGGATCCGGCAACTAGAAAAGATCTTCTCCGTGTTGGCGCCTACTGAGGCAGAGGGGTTACTTGGGCCGCCTTTATGCTTGAAGGCGAGGCCGACCATTGGTGGAAATCCACACTTCGGACCCGAAGTTGACCTGGCAAGGTCAAGACAGGACTTGGGAAGAATTCTTGGATGTTTTCAACAGAAAGTACTTTCCGGTCGGGATGAAAGAGAAGATAGAGGTGGAGTTTATTACCTTGGAGCAAGGTAATATGTCAGTAGCCGCTTATGAGGCTAAGTTTTCGGAGCTATCTCGGTTTGCCCACATATGATAGCGACCGAGGCGATGAAAGCCCGGAAATTTGAGCGAGGGTTGAAGGCCTACCTCAAGGATCGAGTCTCAATGTTCAGGCATGAGACATATTCAGAGGTTGTGGACAAGGCACTTTTGGCCGAATCGAATTCCAAGGAATTTTCAAGAGGAGAGAGATGGAGAAAGGCCAGTCTAGTGGTTCAGAGGAGAAAAGAGCAAGGACTAGTTCTTACCAGTCCGCAGGGCCAGCAAGTCACAAAGGATGTACCCTACCCCTCAGCCTCTTCGCCCTTTTGCGCCACCGGCTTTTTGCCCGGCTTTCACTCAGGCTCCTCACCCCGCAGTGACTCAGGCTACGGGATATGCTCCTCCCACCTATGCGCATGATATTTGCACCCTTTGTGGAAGCAGGCATCCAGCGGGAGAATGCCGGAGGGTTACAGGAAGTTGCTTCCTTGTGGTGACCATGGCCACATGGTTAGAGATTGCCCTAGACGTCATATGCCAGCTCAGTCTCAGGGAAGCAGGCCCCCGATGAGGCAGACTTCTCAGCCTAGCTCTTCCCAGGCTTCGAGGGCCTCACAGTCTACACGGCCTCCTCCCCAGCCACCCGGGCAGAGTCTTTGCCTTATCCGAGAGAGACGCACGTGCATCCGACTATGTCGGCAAGGTACGCACGAATTCTAGAGCTTAAGTTGTGAAAAAAAATAAAAAATTTATGGTTTTGTTTTGTGATTATATATACTAGGGGTTCCCTGTGTATGATACTTGTTATTGTTTGAAATCTACTGATAGTAGTTACTTAACCACACAGGCGCTTTATTAGTGAACGAGTGTCTCGCCCGAGTGTTGATCGACACAGGATCCACTCACTCCTTTGTTTCACCCGTTTTGCAAAGGGCTTTTTTGACTGAGGCTACTCAGTTGGAACTGGAGTTGACCATTGCAACTCCATCAGCAAGTCAGTTGATACGGACAAGATATTCAGGGATAGTGTGGTTCAAGTGGGGGAGAATGAACTGTTAGCCGATCTCATCGTCCTAGATTTCCAAGACTTAGGTTTTGATGCCATCCTAGGGATGGATTGGTTGGCAAACCATCACGGGCATGTTGCGTGTTTTGAAAAGAGGGTGGACTTCAAGCCGGAAGGGGTTAAGCCTTTTCACTTCCGAGGATTAAGAGAGGGGACATTGCTCGCCTCACAGCTTTGAGCATAGCAAACCCAGAGGCACCGAACTCTTCGGCCATTCAGGTCGTGAGTGAGTTCTTGCATGTGTTTCCGGAAGAACTTCTCGGGTTGCCTCCGAATCAGGAGATTGAGTTCGCTATAGAGCTTACTCCAGGCACCGCTCCGATTTCAAGGACACCATATAGAATGGCCCCAATAGAGCTTCAAGAATTGAAGAAACAAATTGAGGAGTTACAACAACTTGGTTTCATCCAACCAAGTGTGTCACCGTGGGAAGCTCCGGTCCTCTTTGTGAAGAAGAAAGACGGGTCGATGAGAATGTGTATAGACTACCGTCAGTTGAATAAGGTGATTATCAAGAATCGTTATCCCTTGCCAAGGATAGACGACTTGTTCGACCAACTAAAGAGAGTGAGATTTTTCTCCAAGATTGATCTTAGATCGGGGTATCATCAGTTAAAGATCAAGTCGGAGGATGTTCCGAAGATGGCTTTCAGGACTCGGTATGGGCATTATGAGTTCCTTGTCATGCCTTTTGGGCTGACAAATGCACCGGCGGCGTTCATGGATTTGATGAACCGAGTGTTCCGATCGTACTTGGATCGGTGTGTGATTGTATTAATCGACGACATTTTAGTGTATTCCCAGACACGGGAAGATCACATACGAGACCTCCGCCTTGCTCTGGAGACGTTGAGAGAGCATAGGTTATATGCTAAATTGAGCAAGTGTGAAATCTGGTTAGAGAAGGTGACCTTCCTAGGCCACGTAGTGTCGGCCAAGGGCATTTCTGTAGACCCGGCCAAGGTTGAGGCAGTCATGAGTTGGGGAGGCCCAAGAGCATCACGAAGATACGTAGTTTCCTGGGATTAGCGGGCTACTACCGGAGATTTATGGAGGGATTCTCCAGTTTGGCTGCACCTCTCACTTACTTGACAAGGAAGAATGCAAAGTTCAGTTGGAGTGACTGATGTGAAGTAAGTTTCCAAGAGTTGAAGACACGCCTCACCACAGCTCCCGTCCTTATGGTGCCGTCGGGACATGTTGGTTATGAGGTTTATAGTGACGCCTCACATGTGAGACTTGGGTGTGTCCTAATGCAGCACAAGAAAGTCATTGCATATGCATTAAGGCAACTGAAGGAGCATGAAAAGAATTACCCCACTCACGACTTGGAGCTTACGACAGTCGTGTTTGCACTCAAGATTTGGCGACATTACCTTTACGGGGTAGAATTCTATGTGTTCACCGATCACAAGAGTCTCAAGTATCTCTTTTCTCAAAAAGAGCTAAATTTACGGCAACGACGTTGGATTGAATTCTTAAAAGACTATGAGTGCACTATCCAATATCACCTGGGAAAAGCTAACGTGGTGGCAGACGCCTTGAGTAGGAAACCACCGGGGTTGTTGGCTCACATGTTAGTGCGAGAATGGAGATTGTTGGAAGATTTGGCAAATTTGGACATCAGTGTGAATGACTCCGTCCGCAGTCCCGTTTTGGCAAATGTTACGGTTCGGCCGTACATTATAGACTTGATCCAGGAGTATCAAGCCACAGATGATGACTTATTGGCTTTCTGGGATAAGGAAGTGACCAAGGGTAGTACCGGACTTCTCTCTCACTAGCCAAGGTGCAATTACATTCAAGGGAAGACTTTGTGTCCCGGTCAATGCAGACATCCGGAGAGAGATTATGGATGAAGCTCACCGGTCCAAGTATACAGTGCATCCTGGGGGTACAAAGATGTACCGAAATCTCAAGAGTTACTTTTGGTGGCGAAATATGAAGAGGAAGGTTGCGGAATATGTGGCACTGTGTTGGGGTGCCAACAGGTGAAAACAGAGCACTTGAGACCAGTGGGTCTATTGCAGTCCCTCCTTATTCCTGAGTGGAAATGGGAGAACATATCTATGGACTTCATTGTGGGGTTGCCAAAGACGGTTAGAAAGACCGATGCTATATGGGTTGTAGTTGACAGACTCACGAAGTCCGCCCATTTCTTACCGTACCGGACTACATTCAATTCAAATCAGTTGGTGGCATTGTACATCAAGGAAATAATCCGACTGCATGGGGTGCCAGTGAGCATTGTGTCGGATAGAGACCCGAGATTCACTTCCAGGTTTTGGAAAAGTTTTCAAGATGCTATGGGTTCCCGACTAGACTTTAGCATAGCTTTTCACCCACAGATCGACGGGCAAACCGAACGAGTGAATCAGGTTATTGAAGATATGCTCCGAGCTTGTATGCTAGACTTCAAGGGAAGTTGGGAGGACCACTTGCCTTTGGTGGAATTCGCTTACAACAATAGTTACCAAGCAAGCATACAGATGGCGCCTTTTGAGGCTTTGTACGGAAGAAGTTGTAGATCCCCGTTGTATTGGGATGAAGTGGGAGAAAGAAAAATTTTGGGCCCCGAGTTGATTGAACAAACGGCGGATAGAGTCAAGCTCATCCGGGAGAGGTTGAAGACCGCCCAAGACCGACAGAAGAGCTATGCTGACACCCGTAGGCGGGACCTTGAGTTTCGAGTTGGGGACCTTTTTTTTTGTCAAGATTTCACCGACCAAGGGGTGTGTGATTCGGGAAGAGGGGCAAGCTTAGCCCGAGATATGTGGGTCTGTTTGAGATCATTACTAGAGTCGGTGAGGTAGCTTAATGTGTTCTTTACCCGCTCATATGGCGGTGGTCCACAATGTATTCCATGTCTCTATGCTCCGGAAGTACATCCCGGATCCTTCTCATGTCATCGAACTTGATCCAGTTGAGATTCGAGAGGATCTCACTTTGGTTGAGAAGCCGATTCATGTCTTGGATCGAAGAGATCAAGTGCTTCGTAACAAGACTATACCGCTAGTTCTTGTACAATGGCAACATCACGCTCGGGAAGAGGCTACCTGGGAACATGAGGCCGAAGTCAAGGCGAAGTACCCCAAGTTGTTTGGATGAGTTTTGTATATGAGTTGTAATTTTTTTTGAATAGTAATGCAGGCATCGTTCGAATTTCAAGGACGAAATTTCTTATAAGGGGGGAGGATGTACACCCAGGAACTTTTGCCATGTATTAAAAACCGTGCCAAGGCATTTTGCCTTTGTAATCCTCCTATTTCTATGAAATGAGAAAATTTAAAGAAACTCTAAGTGTTAGGAAGTAGTATTCCTAAGTCGGACATATCGAAAACTCGAGTTACTGAAACCCATTTGCGGATCAGTCGACTTTAGGGGTAATTTGGTTAATACAAAGAAGAAATTGGAAATTCTAAAATGTCAAGAATGTTCCCCTTTGAAAAACGAATCCAACGCAAGTTGAATTGTCCAAATCGGACAACTGAGTCAAAAGTTATGGCCGAATTACCAAAGTAGGGAAAAGGGAAGAAAAAACAAAATCTGGGATGTGCGATCGATCGCAGGTTTGGTGCGATCGATCGCATGCAGGCGAAATAGGTCCCAAGGTCTCGGGACCATATGCGATAGATGGGGATCCCTGTGCGACAGATCGCAGTGATCTGCGATCGATCGCAAGAGTGTGCGATCGATCGCATACAGAGGGAAATCAGACCAATGTATTCGGGTTCATGTGCGATAGATCGCATTAATGTGCGATCGATCGCAAGGACCTGCGATCGATTGCAGATAAGTGCGCGATCGATCGCATGCGGTAGCAGATTCTGAATTTGGGGGTTTTAAACCCTTGTCTTGTTTAGGGATCCCATTTGGGGATTTTCTAAACCTAAGGAGAGAAAGAAGGGGAAAATGAGGAGGAGAGATTGAAGGCAAAATCCAAAGAGGGCTTTGGGATTGAGATCAAGGGAGCAAGCTTGAAGGATTCCAAGCTAGAACCATCCTCAATCAAAGGATTCCTCAAAGATCAAGCTTGATCTTCAAGGTTAGTACACTCTACTAACTTCTATAGCAATACTCTAGGCTTTCTTCTTTTAAAATCATGATGTTGATCTTGTATTCCTTTTTCCTTGGAAACATACTATATATCCAAAACCTAAAAAAGATAATGTGAATGAATGTGGGATGTATGAATGGATGAAATGGGTTGAGGCGATTGGATGCCGTGTTGGTTGATGAATGGGTATTGGAAAATGGTGGATGGACACTTCAAACATAATAAATACATTTTTGTGTGGTGTGATAAAATATATGCATTAAGAAATTGAAACAAAATGATTAGGAATGAGATTGCACACCAAGTGTTTGGTAAAATGCTTAAATGATGTATTGAATAAATGAACTGGAATTTTGAAAGCATGTATTGAGCTATTATGTTTAAATGCCTACCTTGATCAAATGCCCTACATGTTATCGATATTCCTTTATGCTTGTATTCAAAAATGGGAATGCTATGCTTTTGTGATCCTCTCATCCAAGCATATCATCAGGATTGTCACTATTGGCACACACACGAGCACGCATTGTTGCATGAACCGGGCTTTTCAAGAGCATATGAATATAATAAATCAACAAGAAACATTGCATGTCCAGGAGGTGGTAGCCCAGGGAGATTCGAGAGTACTAGCCTCTGGCTCACAAGAAAACCCAAACACATTATTGTCAAGGAGGTTGGTAGCTACAGGGGACATTCGGATACTAGCCTCTGGCTCACAAGAACACTAAACAGTAATAAAAAATCACATATTGTCAATGAGGTTGGTAGCCCAGGGACATTCAGGGTACTGACCTCTAGCTCACAAGACAACCATATATCAACGGAGGTTGGCTAGCCCAGGGAGATTCGGGTGCTAGCCTCTGGCTCACAAGTTACAAGATGCAAGGTTATAAGATGATGACAGACATTCATGCATGCACACATACATGATTTCTACAAGGTATACCGCGACATGGAAAAGGGGTTGTCAGCATGAGTTTTATCGGCATTTTTACATTCCTGCACGTACCTCCAAGATAGTAAGATTGCTCCATGTTAATATTGTTTAAGTTCTATGATTTTACTATTGCCTTGAATTGATGATTGGTATTGTATTACTCTTTGGCGTGTTGAATATTGTTATGGGTTAGCTAGTAGGTTTGGTACTCACTGAGTATTCCAGCTCAGCCGTACTTTCATGTCTGCAGGTACCGAGGGAGCCCTCGACCCGGAGCCTTGGGTCGAGGAAGAGTATATAGAGGAGAGAGAGCCGTCTATCCCCTGCAGTCTCAGGCGGACCGAGACCTCGACTAGTGTTGAGGGGAGAGTACGGGAGAGGCTGCTTACGTATTGTGGACATTTGATAGGTGGGGTCTGTCCACCTTAGAGTTAGACATGTTTTGTATATTTGTTCACTTGGAATAATATTTTGGAAATCTTAGAAGAAAAGCAAAAGATTAGTTTACACTTCCGAATTATGTTAGCTTCCGCGCTCTGAGTATCATGGTTTAGTACTGTAATTATCTTGTTCATACAAGATGGTTTGGCAGGTACGTATTGTCACGCCTAAAGTATCCCTAAACTCCTAGGGGGGGTATTTTGGGCACGACATTTATGCTAAGGGAAGACAAGTGATTACACAACCTTAGATTAGTGTGTATCATTCGTGCTAACCGAAGATACGACATGCCAGGATATAATCCTTTGAACTTTTCTAGATTAGTTGAGAGGGGACGTGCTGTCACTCTAACTAGAATGTTTGTAATTGAAGAGATTATGATAATTCAAAATAGGGGCTGGTTATTAGGTTAGTGGTGGATTTGAAAACCCTAGATTTTCTCTTCCAAAGGATTTAAAACCATTACTTGATAATAATTTAGAAATCTCCCTTAGTTTAATTAATTGTTTTAGTTAATCAAACAAAAATTCAATTACCTATTTTATAGTTTAAAATTAATCTGAATAAAGGCAACGAAACCAGCGCAGTCCTCAGAGGAATGATACCCTTACTAGTACTATTCTACGAAATTATTACTAAGAATGAATAATTTAAGATTGACTAACGATCAATTTTTGGCACCGTTGCCAGGGATTGCTGAACGGTCTAGTTATTAATTGAAAGATTAAATTTAAATTAAAAAAATCCAAAAATATATTTTTTAATTTATTTATTTAATTGGAACTATTTGTGTTTTCAGGTACCAAATAGCTCAAACTGCAGGAATTGAAAAAAGCTTATTCAACATCATGGAAAGCAGAGAGTTCTGTGAGTATTTACTTTTTAGTAGAGATATTTATTTCAATTTAGTGTCTCTCAACATAGAATTTTTCCTTTAGGGGTATCACGGTAGGAGGTTCTTGTAATCCAGATTTATTCCCCCTTGATTCTGAGTTAGAGCGTACTGCTAGGTTTCTCAAGGCTTCTGCCTTATTCGAATCCAAATCTGAAGCGAAAGCTTCTACCATCCCTAAGCAACCCAGAAGCTACTCCTTTTCCTATCATGGCGGAAGAACATGACCCAATGAATCCTTGAAAGAGCATTTTACTCATTCTACATATTCATCCCCTTCATGCATCCGGTTGCCGACACTACGGCAAACCCATTTATGAAATTAAGTCCAATATTATTCAGATGAGACTATTTTTTCACGGACTTAATAAAGAATATCCCTACAAACATCTTGATGAATTTCACACGAGATTTGCACAACTTTCAAGTTGTAGGGATTTCTTATGATGCCCTTAAATTGCGGCTCTTCCAATTTCTTTGAAAGACAAGCAAATATTGGCTTAATTCTTTAGAGCCAAATTCTATTACCACTTTGGGCACAAATGCAGCAAGAATTTCTTATGAATTCTTGACCATAAGAAAAATAAATTTAATTAGACGAATCATCACAAGCTTTGCTCCAGTTGATGGTGAGCTATTTCAGAAACTGGGAGAGATTCAACGATCTTCTCTGTAAGTGTCCCCACCACCAAATCCAAAGTGGCAGTTAGTCCAATCTTTCTATGATGGATTGCCTGCACTCAACCGTCAATTGGTTGATGTTTCTTGTGGAGGAACATTTATGATGAAAAATGAGAATCAGGCATGGGAAATTTTTGAAAATCTGAGTGAAAACTCTCTCCACCATGCTTCGAATAGTCGTTTTGAGAGACCTTCATCTTCCTCAAATCCAAAGAGAGGCATCTATGAAGTTGGTAATTCAATAGATGTTTTATCTAAAGTAGATGAATTGTCTCGAAAATTGGATAAACTAATGACTTCAGGGTCACCTTCCTACATACTTCATCAATCAAATCCTAATCAGCAGGAGGTGTGTCTTATTTGTTCTAGCCCTGCACATTATGTGCATGAGTGTCCATCTGTTGCCCAATTTCCAGACCTTGTCCAAGAACATGTCAATGCTGCCTATATCTATCCGAGTAATGATCCATATTCAAATACTTATAACCCGGGAAGGAGGAACCATCTTAATTTTTCATGGCAGCCACAAACTCAAGAGAATAATTTTCCCCCACCTCAAAGGTCATTCAGTAGACTTTTTCAAGGTCAATCCAACTATCCTCCCCAACAACAGGAATTCCAACACCCTCCTCCTCCTTAAAGGAATCCATCTTTCGAAGAGAAAGTGTTGCAAGCTCTCAAAGGCTTAGAGGCTAATACCCAACTTCTACATTCTCATTCTCAATCTATCTAGAGAATTGAGTTTCAACTGCGGCAGTTAGCTAGTGTCGTATACAGAGAGAAGAAGGGAAGCTCCCAAGCCAACATGTGAGCAATCCTAATGTGCAAATATGGTTGACAATGCTCAAAACAATGAATTAATCGTGAGCATGTTCTTGCCATTACCACCCTAAGGAGTGAGAAGGGTAATTGAAATAGAGGTTAGAGAGAGAAAAGCGAGGAAAAGAGCCCATGTAGGCCAAACAAATCTCCAAGGAGAAGAGTGAGTGTCTTTGAGAAGGACCAAGGTCCTTCCTCCTCTTTATCTACTTTGACTCCCCGGAATCTTATGTCCCAAAGCTCCTTACCCTCAGTGTTTAAAAGATTCATCTCCTTTTGGGAAATAGGAACAAAAATGGATGAGATGATGGAAGTCTTTAAACAAGTCAAAATCACCTGCCTCTCATACATGCTATAAAACAATTCCGGCGTATGCCAAATTTCTCAAGGACATGTGCACTCAAAAGCACAAATCAAGGACTCATGTGTCCAAGAAAGTCCTTCTCACCGAGCAAGTGAGCTCCATATCCAATACACACTCTAAAATTTAAAGACCCCGGTGCTCCTAATATTCGTGTATCATTGGAGATCACTCCATTTACCAGGGGCAACTCCTTGATTATGGAGCTAGTGTTAAGTATTACCTTTCTCGGTGTATGAGAAACTTGGCTTAGGACAGCTTCGCCCCCATACGTTGTATTACATTAGCGGATAGATCCATAAAAAAGCCTCGTGTGGTAGTTGAAAATGTTTGATTAAAGTTGACAAATTTTTCGTTTCTGTCGACTTTCTTGCCTTGACATGGAACCTGTGCACAATTTAAAAAGCCAAATTCAGTCATCCTCGGTCGTCCATTTCTAGCTACTGCCAATGCTTGCATAAACTGTAGGACTGGGTGATGAAAGTATCATTTGGTAACATGAAAGTTCGGTTGAATGTTTTCACTACCCTCGAACAACAATCGAAAGGGGAAGATTGCTTCCTGGTTGATAAGATTAACAAGATAGTTGAGGATGCCCCTCCTTATGTTTTAATTAATAATCCTTTGGAGGCATCATTCGCTAATCTTAAAACCCCCGGATCCCATCATAGAAAAATCCATAGGGTAGGGTCCTTCTTTCCTTAATCTCACTCATCTAAAAGGTTTTCCATTGGAAAAACTAAAGTGAGGGGTAAGCATAAAATTTCAACATTGAAAAAGAGTAGAAAAATCTCTCTTTTCTGACCCGGATGGACGTGTGCTCAAGGCTAAGGCCCAATATTCTGTCTACCAAGACGGTTGATTAATTTGAGGATGTCTGGCTGAAGACGTAAAACTTAGCACTTGGGGGAGGCAACCCAATGATTTTTTATTGTATTTTATTTTAGAGAGTTAGATTCTAAGTTTGGGGTGAATTAGTATCCACCAAATTTTTAGAGTCAGTAAGGTGGATTTTATATCCCCCTACTCATTTAGAGAGTATCCACCAAATTTTTTAGAGTCATTAGGGTAGATTTTACATCCCCCTACTCTTTAGAGAGTCATTTTAGGGAGAATTTCATATTCCCCTACTTTTTTGAGTTGTTTTAGGGTAAATGTTACGTCCTACTTTTTTTGAGTCTTTAAAAAATAAAAAAAATTGGGGACCTCTCGGCGTTTTGGCGATCGATCGCCCAAGGGGAGATCGATCGCCCATTTTACGGACTCATTAAAAAAAAAAAAGTGGGGGGGGGGGGGATAGATCGCCCAAAGCGGGAGTTCGATACCCACCCTTAGGAACACAAAAAAAAAATTACATTTTTTTTTTTTTTTAAATATCTCAATTTTATTCATGATTGATGATTTCTATACTTAATTGAGATATATTGATTAGCATCTATTTTTTGTGGATATTTCTTGGTTGGTTCTAACCCTGTAGTTGTCTTCATTCTTGATCTATTTTCATCCCCTTCACACCTTTTTCATCATGTTTGCATTTTACGAGTCAGGTAATCTTGTTCTAATCCCTTCTGCATTTTATTTCTATTTTTTACATTGAGGATAATGTAAAGGTTTAAGTTTGGGGTTGGAAAACAATAGGCTACACTATTATTTATTTTTGATGATTATGCAACCATGACTAGATAAGACATGCAAAAACACTGAATTTTTTCGATTGTTTTATTCTAAAAATTTGAAAGATTGTAATGTATATCGATAATCCAAATTTGATTGATAGGGTTGAATTTGAGAACACATAATCCCAAATACACACTGTTTGTAACTGTTTTTAACCTTACAAAAGCTGAATTTTTTTGTCATGAATAGACTTTGAAATTTGCACGAGCATACTTACATATTGTCTAGTGGGGTTTAAAACCAAACAAATTGATAGTGATGTTAACTCATAAGAATTGGATAATCTAGAAATTGAACATCAACTTTGGCTAAAAAGAAAAATTAATAGAAGAATGGGTTACCTAACCAGGTTTACACTTAGTAACCGGGCCTCTTGCCTCACTAAACATAGAGTGTTCGTGTCAAAACGTGTGATTTTTAGAATGGATAAAATAACATAGTGTGACTAGTTTAAGTTCGTAGCCTAGTTAACTCGAGTTACTAAGCCCTTAGAGGTGTCTGGACACCTGGTGCCTTAAAGCCATCTGGTTTGAGAGTCACCGGCCTAACACTTGCTACATGAGTTGTCTAGAGTGCTTAATGGACTTAAATTCTGCACAGTCACACTTATAAAAAAATATATATATATTTTGAATGAAAGCCTTGGAGTTGGTAGTTTAAATTGAAAGAAAATTCAATGATAAATGAGAAGACAGAAAAACTATTGAAAAGTAAGGTTGATATCACACATTCAATTGTTTGTCACATTACACATCAAAGAAAATTCTGACAAATCTTTTAGAAGCTAATTTTTTCAAAAATAGTTAAGAATTGGTGAAATTGAGAATGTGGAGAGTTGAAAATTCAATCTTGTTAATAATTTGTGGACTATCTTGTATGTATGTTGAGTCTGAAAAATTTGGAATATATTCAATCACTTTTGAAATTTGCATGTTTTACTTGAATGATAAGGGTAGACAGATGTTTGTAGGTGTCATCACTGTAAACCTTCATGAGACTTCACTCGTCCTCTAGGGCCACCTAGGGGTTTAAAAGGCTTGTTGCATATGCAAAATGCAACCGGGGATCCCACGAAAGGGGATGTAGGTTTAGTTTAGATTTTAGTTTTATTTTATTTTTCATTGCTCGAGGACTAGCAATGTCTAAGTTTGGGGTTGTGATCGGTGCTAAATGTTTTACAAAAAGCACCTTAACTAACTTGCTAATCATTTAGAGTAATTATTTGTATTATTTTATGCTACTTGGTTGTTTATTCTTGTTTCAGGTTCATGCGAGGAAAAGAAGATAAAATGAAAGATTTACAAGCTTCAAAGACTCCAAAAATCTTAGAAAAGAGAAGAGCAAAAGAAGAAGAAGAAAAGAGAGCGAAATCAGGAAATCTACCCTGATGAATCGCACTTCTATCAATGAGGGGTAGTTTGGTAATTTTTATTCATCCAAATTTATGAAACTTTTGGGTAGAGTCTAGATACCTAATGGAGCTATGTTCAAATTTCGGGTCAATCCGATTAGAATTGAGCTCTCTAGAATTATTTGAAGTTCAGTGGCAAAACTGTAAATATGATGAAATAGTATTCCGTGAATAGTGTTTCGTGAATAGTGTTTTAGTACTTCTAAACACTTTCCAACTCTATTATTGTCTTCCTAAATGAGGGTTTAATCCTCATTCAACCCAAAAAGAGTATAGAGAGAGAAAAAGAAGAGTTAGACTTCAATTAGAACTCTTTATTCTACAAGAACTCTGTCTTTCTCTATAAAAAAAGAATTCCTAGCCATTATCATCATTATTAGAGAGAGATTGGTAGAGATTTTTGGATCTGAAGAGGAGAAGCTCTGGAGATCAAGGAAGCCATGAAGAGAAGTATTGCAGCTTTGTTATGAAGATGTTGCATTCCTCCCTCGTGATGACTAATTTCCACTCTAGGGTTTTCGATGAAACCCTAGCCAAGTAACTGTGTCCTTTATTTTGTTTTTATTTTGATTCTCTGTATTGTAAGACATTGATTGCATAATGAGAGGGTTGTTTTCAAACAACCGGATTTATTTTATTTATATTGATTTCAATGGAATTCTCAACCTTGTCTTACGTATTATGAAATTGGAATTAAAATCACTTGTGTTAATTTTCGTTAGAATTTAAACATAGGTTTTATGCAATGGTTTTAAGATATTGAGAGATTAAATCCGAAGATATTTATGCTAAGGGAAGACGAGTGATTACACAAACGTAGATTAGTGTGTATCATTCGTGCTAACCGAAGATACGACATGCCAAGGATATAATCCTTTGAACTTTTCTAGATTAGTTGAGAGGGGACGTGCTGTCACTCTAACTAGAATGTTTGCAATTTAAGAGATTATGATAAATTAAAAATAGGGGCTGGTTATTAGGTTAGTGGTGGATTTGAAAACCCTAGATTTTCTCTTCCAAAGGATTTAAAACCATTACTTGATAATTAATTTAGAAATCTCCCTTAGTTTAATTAATTGTTTAGTTAATCAAACAAATATTCAATTACCTATTTTATTAGTTTAAAATTAATCTGAATAAAAGGTAATGAAACCAGCGCAGTCCTCAGAGGAACGATACCCTTACTAGTACTATTCTACGGAATTATTACTAAGAAGGAATAATTTAAGATTGACTGACGATCAATCACTATCATCTTTTATCTTGAATTCGATTTCTCTATAGAAAAATCAGCAACTCCTAATACTAAGATTACATCATATTCAAAGTAAGAAACCTTGAGAAATCACCCAAATAGGGTGCTCAAGGGGAGTACAACCCATAAGAAGAAAGAGAAGAGAATAGAAAGAGAGAAGAAGGCATGATCATGGTACCCATCCACCATTCAACAAGAATATATATTAACAATTCATCAACTATGAATAATAACATGACATGACAAATTACTTAGAAAATCCATAACCTCAACAAGGGTTTTGCTAACCTTAAGGAAACTCTTTCCCATATGGTTAAGGCCTCTATTAATATTTAATATAAAACCATAGAGCAAAAAATAAAGCAAGCATGTCAATAATGAATTCTTAGGGCTTTAGATCATCATTAAAAGAAAACTATTTTCCTTTAATGCTTGGAAAATCATTTGAGAGAAACAATTTCTCTAAGATTTAATCTAACCCTAAAATTCATTCTCACATTTCTCAATTGATAAACAAATAGAAAACACCACATTAAATTCGGCTAGTCAAGGGATCTAATCTCTTCCATATTATTTTGATCTAATAACTATTAAAAGACCAAAATAAAAATCAGTAAATTATTAATTTTAATATCACTTTATATTGATTCCAAAAATAAATTCAAAATCAATAATAGGTGAATTCAAAATTTTCCATAAGGGCTAACTGCTTTAGGGATTATTTGATTTAACAATTAAATAAAATAATACCATAAACAATAGTATCAAATGTCCATAAAATAATTGATCTCTATCAATTTAAAATTCAATTGAGATAAAACCCTGTATCTCAACTAATGGAATTTATGTAATTACTTGATTAACTATTAATCAAATAAAAAATTATAAATACTATGTAGCCGGTAATTCTGAGCACATGTAATTGATCCAAATCAACTACAATAATTATGGTATAATTCCCATAAAATTTTAGGGGACCATAAAGGATATTATAATTAACATTTAATTAAATGATAGCCCGTGGACTCGAAGCAGATAATTAAACAATTTAATTAAATCTCAGCCCGTGTTCTCGAATCAAATAATTAAACTATTTAATTAATTGATAGCCCATTAAACGATTTAATATCATCCCATGCTCTCAAATCAAATAATGGAATTTAGGAAAAATTTGAAAGCCTTTTGAAAATTAATTTAGAAAACTCCTTTTCCCGCTTTAGATTTTTGACTCAAGTTTTGACCCTCAAAACGATTGATTCTGGAAAAACGTTCTTCATGAAAGTTGTAGATCTTTCAACGGCTTTGAAATGATGTACTGATAGACCTAAATCGGACTTACGGTCATAAAGTTATGGCTGAAATACCGAAACTGTATCGATTCTTCTAATCAAATACAAATCCGAAAATCCATGAATCAATTTTAATCGAAATAAGCTTTAATCTCCAAGAACACTTAAGCAAGGGTGTCTAACACCATGAGATTTATTAATTAACATTTAATAAATAAAATCTCATCTATATATGCTAGCCAAAATATCAATGGGTATCTAAGTGGTCTATATCAAAGGGAAAACTTGCCCGGGGCTCTCAAAAGGATCTCTAAATCCTTAAAGGCTTTAACCAAATTTATATCACTATATACCTATCCCCATTAGAATTAAGAGAGGTTTTGAAATCATCCAAAACTGAAATTAGTATCACACTAATTTCTAAGGGCTTGATTACTCCCTCAATAACTAGAGGGGGATCCCTTAACCCTAATAATGATTATCTAATCATCAAGAATCTAGAAGATTGATTCATTAGGGTAACCAAAATTCATAGGGGGGCAATCTTGATATAAATCTTGATTAAACTCAATAAAATCAAAGAGAAGCATAGCCAAAGCTCTGATACCACTGAAAGTATACCTCTTTTTAATTTTAGAAAAACAGTTCTTGGGGGGCATACATCGAATCCCAAGATCTAACTAAGATTCTAATTGATTTTATTCAATGAGAATAAAAATCACAATCACCTTTGCGACTTAGAAATAGATAAGTTAAATCCACGAGAGAATGGTAGATAGAAAAATCCAGGATAGAATTAGAAGATCGGCAAAATTTCACAAGCGTCAAGTCTCCTTCGCAATCCACACGGACCTTCTTTTTCTTTAAAACTTTCTCTAATGGAAGCTAATGTCCCTTCCAAATTTTCAGCTCTAGGATCTTGAAATAAAGATCCAATCTATATTGATCAAGATCCTTTCATGATTAATATTTTCTTCTATTTCCAAACTAGAAAAACAAGAGAAGAAAGGGGAGGGGAGGTGTGACCGTACACCTTGGAGAAGAGAGAGAGGGGCATGAGATTGAGGGAGGAGATGATTTCCAAAAATCTGGAATTTAATTATATGCCCAAAACCTTGGACGTTCACTCCTTATATAGAGATCCTTCTTGGATCTTATCCTTATCCTAATCCAATTAGGATTCTCTCAATTGTTTCCTTATTGATTTCTCCTTAATTAATTAGGATTAATCAAATAGAAACTAACCTTATCCATTAGTAACCAACTAATCATATCTTTATCCTAATCCAATTATGATTCCTTGATTCGCAAGAAACTAATAGAATCTTTGTCCAACAAGGAATCTTTAATTAGTAACTAACTCTAACTAACTAACTAACCTTATCCAATAAGGATATTAGTTGTTAGAAACTAATTAAATAATAACATTTATTATTTCCTCCTTGAAGTGGGCATCCCACCCTAGGTGGGCCCCACTCCACACGCCCAAAGGGGGTTTCCAAAACCCTCTTGGTCACTTGAATTATTCTTTTATAATAATTCCCAATGGGTCATACCCATTTGGTTTTTCACATCTAATGTGATTCTACCTTTAGAGCTTCACTATACCATATAGTGATTACTTAGAGAAATTAATTAATTTAATTATAAATTAAACTAAATACTTGTAGAAAGTCCTTATGTGTGGGATCTAAAGGGATCTCCTATTTCCGGTTGTGGGACCAAGTACTCAACCGTTTGGTTAAAGTATTGTTACTAGGAAACACCTTTCCTACACTCCATTAGGATAAAAGAATTTTATCTATATCCCTGGACTTCCACCAATCACAATTAATGTCCATTAACACAATGTGATTAACTTCTAAAAAATAGAGAATTACTTGCAGGTATTTCTATCTCAAGATTTATTTACAAATAAATCCTTCCACATTCCGATATCACTTGTAATCTTCTGGGATTGGAACAATTCCTCTGTCTAGTCCCTAGCTTATGAATAGAACCCTTTCTCATGATTACTTTTCATTGAACTGAACCTCCAGAACACTTTTGAAGAAACATTAGAAAAGAACTGACATATATATTTATATACTTTCCACATTGAAAATATCAACTTCGATAAAGACCATTTTACCGAAAAGCACCAGTACTGGATTTAATAGTTCAGTTCAACTAGTATCACCTTGATATCATTATCTGCAATTAAGGAGTTGTGGATTCCTTATTGAGTGTTTACCACTTCTCCAAACATTATGTACATAACCTAACATATCCGGAGTTCATCCTGTGTATTGGACATCGCCTATTGGCACATCAATGCCATATAGACAATGTTTGAGAAGATGTTAACTTCTCAGGTCTAAGGACAATTTGTTGAATGGATAACCCTAATACAATCTGACAGTGTATTCCATGGGGTATTCACTAGTGACCTTGTTTAGTATTATGTACTTACTACATATACTCACCTGTTAGTCAAGAGTCACCACTCTCTGTGAATGAGATTCATCGCACTATCTCATAGAACTACATATGTGCAAGCCATGATGAAGTACGGTGCCCAACCAGTACTCTAGAGGCTTCGAACAATATTAGGTTTACAAGGAACTGGAAAAATTTATATTTCCTCACAACATTTGCATGATTTTCCTACAATGTTACCTATGAAACTTTATGTCTTCATCATATGAGACAGTAATTAATATAAATACCCTTTATAGTTGGTTGTGTGAATATGATGCTTGTCTAATCAACAAAGTCTATTATTGGCTTTCGAGGGTATATATGTGCAACACTAAGGAATCCGATTCCATAGAATATACCTTATGCTGATAAGACAATCTATCTGGAGGTCGACTGATCCTTGTACTTCTCCTAGGCTATTGTGCATTTAAAGGTTCAGCTAAGATGGATTTAACCATGGTCATTTCATCCTGATTTTGCTCATCAAGATTTATTCTAAATCTATCTTCTCTATTGAGAAACATATCCTCTTCTAGAAAAATGGTATTCCTTCTTACAAACATGTTTGTTCGCTAGGATTATAGAAATAATATCCATGAGTTTCTTTTGGGTATTAGGCACTTCTCAGTCTTGCTTTCCAACTTGTCAAAGTTCTGCTTTCACACATGAACTGGACAACTTTATACTCTGACATGCTTTAGACTAGGCTTTCACACTGTCCATAGCTCAATTGGAGTTTTGGAAACAGACTTAGAAGGTGCCCTATTCAATAGATAGATTGCAGTTGTGAGCACAGGTTTTGGAACCGTACCCTCACGAGATTTGTGTTAGAGTCGCTACCTATTTATTCAGAAGGAATAAGTCTCCGGGTGTGGATAAGGTCTTGGTTTGAGGTAGAGGTCTAGGTAAGAGGTTCGGTTAAGTCCAGGAAAGCGGTTAGGCACCCCGAGACCTCCATTTTTCAATGGTTTCCTACTTTCTATGTGTAAGTCAATTTAAGTTAATGTTTATTCAATGCATAAGTGTTTAAGTTAATACTAATCTAAGAAAGAAAAGCTAACTAGGGTCGAACTAGGGTTGAGTTGTCTACGCACTCACAAGGGTGAGATCAGATTGAGCGTAATTCTGACACATGAGTTCGTGCCGAGGCTAGGGTTTGTGTGTGTGTGCACCAAGGGTGGCTAATGGATTAGTCCGGTGGACTAGGGTTTGATTGATCGAGGTTGATCAAGTGCAGGGTATTGGTCCCAGTAGGCCAAGGGGTAAGTCTGGTAGACTTGATTTAGGCCCGGTAGGCCATATTAATAAAAAATAACCAAGGTTAGCATTGCTAATCGGGGTTAAGGGTCAAACTAACATGGTTAGGGTTGCTAACCACAGTTGAGGGTAACATGGTTTAGCCCGGTAGGCTAAGGTTGGGCTCGGTAGGCCAAGGGTGAGCCCGGTAGGCTGTAAGATTAGGCCCGGTAGGCTAAAATCGGGTTTAACCGAGATTAGGGTTGCTAATCGGGATTAAAAGGGAAGGCAACCATGGTTAGGATTGCTAATCATTGTAAAATGGCCAAGTAGACATATTTTGAGCATTTTAGAATTTTGTAGCATTTTTAAAAAAAATTTCAAGGGTTAAGGGTTGCTTAACCATGGTTAAAAGTTAACCGGGGTTAGGTTAATCCTAGTTAAAGGTCGCAGGCAGGTCAAGGTGGGCCCAGAGAGCTTGACAAGGCCTAGAATGACCTCTTACATGGTCTGGGCCTTGTGCAAAGCCCAAAACATCAGAAATCAATAATGTCGGTAATGTAATTATCACTATTACAGATGTAATTCCAGGGGTGCTTTGTTGTTCTGTAGGTTGGGTAAGGGGTGAACCCATGAGGTACTGGACCCCACATGATTGAAGAGGGAAGTTTAGGGAAGACCCTGCGCCTTTGGTAGTCCCAGGGAGTGGTCTGGAGTGGGCCCCATAGTGGGCTGAACACCTTGTGATTGGTATACTGTAATGGCGGTAGATGGTCTACCGCCATTATGGACAGTCTTAGTTTCTGGCCATTTTAACAGTGGTTAAGCTACTAGGTTGGGCCTAGAAGGATCAGGGGAGGTAGGCCAGGGTGAGACGAGTCCAACCATAGCTCTAGACTGGACCAGGGTCCACTGAAATGAGTGCTATAGGGGCTACAAGGGAGAGAACCAGGAATGATGGTAATTATTCTACCATCATTCCTGACTTTGCTCAGTAACTATGATTTCTCCATTCTGGATTGGACCAGGGCTTCCCCAGGGGATTCCTCATGGAGTGATGGTCCCTTAGGGAGTACGTGGAGGTTCTACGCATGTGGGGGCCACTGAGCCAAGATGAGAACCTCAAGGGGGTTCCCCTATACGAACAGACAAAGGGGACCCCTATCCTCGATTTTTTTGTGAAGTAATAGAAACTAACCAAGAATAAAGGAACCCCTTGAATAGGACCAGGGGTCTTACAGTGTAGTTTACAAAATGAAAAAAAAGAGGTAGGGGTGACCCTACCCTACTGTCGACTGCTCACGGTGGATGAGGGCTGGTGCACGATGGGACAGTCTTAGGGGAGCTGCTGGGATGTCTGGTGATCACCTCAGGTGGAGGGCAAAGGTCTGGTAAGGCTGGAGTAGGGCTGGCCGAACTGTGGCAGAGCTTGGGTATGAAAGTTTTGGAATGAGTCAAGCTTGAGGAGTGGGGAAGATTATATAGAGTTAGGGCAACCTTGGGGCATTATGGGGATTAAACTTAGCGTGGTAGATACACCTGAGAGTAGCTGAGGTGGCCAGGAAGGGTGCAACACGTTGATCTGCAAAAAATGAGAAATAGCTGTAATAACATTACTACCATTCCGGATATAGGCCATAATGGGAATGGCGGTAATGTTATTACCGCCATTCTGAGTTTTTGTCAAGAAAGGCCCAACCCCCACACGATTGGCCTACAGGTACTATTCCTATTTACCAAATTGGGAATGAAGGTAAAGTTATTACCGTTATTCCTGGGATTTTTGAAAAAAAGTACTATGGGCCCCACCTTAACAGTTCTAAGGTTATGTGGGCTCATGTTTGGGGCCCATAGAAGGATTTGGCTTCGGTTTTGGGCCCCTCGGCCTGAAATGGGGTTAGGGCTAACCTAGGGTTAGGCTAGGGTTTACCTAGTGTTAGACCTAGGGTTTGACTAGGGTGTACCTAGGCTTAGGCCAAGGGTTTAGGGTTTGCTCAGGTTTGACGTAGGTTTTGCCTAGTGTTAGACCAGGGTTACTTAGGGTTAAGCCTAGGGTTTGACTGGTTTTTGACTGGTTTTTGACTAGGGTTTACCTAGGGTTAGGCCTAGGGTTTGACTAGTATTTGACCTAGGGCTAGACTATGGTTTTTATTGGGGTACTTAGGGTTAAGCCTAGGGTTTGACTTAGGTTAGACCTAGGGTTTAGGTAGCACTCGGACTTTTCAGTACTTAATGAATAGCACTTTCGTAGCCAATTGGCCTTTCACGTAGTCTAATTAATAAATAAGAGAGAAATTAAAAATTTTGAAATGCCTGAAATGTTCTTTTTCGAAAGATGAATTCAACACAAGTTGAATCGTCAAAATCCAACAAATGAGTCAAAAGTTATGACGAAACACGAAAGAAGGAAAATCTGGAAATTTACTGCAAGTTACGAATGATCGTACAGACCCTACAAATGATCGTAGAATCTTAGAAATGGACAGAAATCTTGGTAACGTTTACGATCGATCGTGGAAACTTACGACCGATCGTATAATATTTACGATCGATCGTAGATAACCTACGACCGATCGTAGATCGTGAACCCAGAATATTATTTCAGGATTTTTAGGGTTTCTACCCTTGGCCTATAAATAGGGGGCCTCTTGGGGGGTTATGGTTTACCCAAAAACCTAAAGGAGACTAATTGAGATTGAGAGAGAGGGGAGAGAGGAGATCCTAGAGAAATCTAAGAGGGGTTTCGGAGCAAGATCAAGGTTGGATCACCCCTTCTAAGCTTGAAGCATCTTCTTCAAGTGGGATCCTTCTACATCAAGAGGGGTTCTCAAACAACGGTTTTCTTGAAAGATCAAGTGTGATCATTAAGGTTAGTACACGCTTACTAGCTAACTTAGTAGTAACCTAGGTCTTCTTTTGAAATGGGTTATGATTGAAAATGAGTATCCTATTCTTACCTCAATAATTTGATTCTTTGAATAATGCAAGATAAACTAAGTAGGGATGAATGTTGTGTGTTGAAAATGGTGGAAGGGCTTGGTACACATAAGGAATACACCCATGTGTTTGATGAATTGTTGAATGAGAAAATATGAACTGAACAATTATAAAAAGTTATTGAATGCCACATGTTTGAAAAAATGCATGAATGAATGAAAAAGCCTAAGATTAAGGAATATGAATAAAAGGTTGAATATTGCATGCAAGATGGTTGATATAATGTATGTGCAAAATGTGGAATAAAAACTATGAGATATGAACTAAGGACTTTTTCCCAAATGTTAGAATAATGCTATGCTTTATGAATTTTTCAATGCCTATCATGTGCCTATAATTGTTCAAATGCTATATGTTATCCTCAATCTTTCCATGCCATTATTATGTTCACGAATCACACCCACAAGCACGCATGCATGCATGAATCAGGTTTTCCACGAGTAGCTTTATATGATAAATCAAACATGAAAACAAGAACATATCAAGGAGGTTGGTAGCCCAATTGAAGGGTACTAGCCTCTGGCTTGCAAGAAAATGAAACAAGACAAGGAGGTTGGTAGCCCAAGTGAAGGGTACTAGGCTCTGACTCACAAGTGAAAAGAAACAAGTACATGTCATGGAGGTTGGTAGCCCAAGTGAAGGGTGCTAGCCTCTGGCTCACAAGTGAAGGAAATATCAAGGAGGTTGGTAGCCTAGAGATGTGCGGGTGCTAGCCTCTAGCTCACAAGTATATAAGTCAAGAACAAGTCAAGACATGAAATCCCAAACAAGACAAACACACATGCATGATTTTCACAAGCAAGACCAAGACATGAAAAGTGTTTCTGAACATGAATTTTATCGGAGTTTTCACATTCATGCACGCATATCAAGATATTGATATTGCTTCATGTTCAATACTATTTATCTTATGCTATTAGTTTTGCTTTAATTGATATTTTGAATCGTGTACACTGTTGTTGTGTAGCTTGTACTCGTTCAGTATTCCATGCTTAGCCATACTTTTATGTCGGCAGGTACCGTGGTAGTCCTCGACCCTGAGCCTTGGGTCGAGGAAGAGTATGTAGAGGAGAGGGAGCCACCTATCCCATTGCAGTCTCAGGAGGATAGGGATTTGGACGTGTGGCCATACCTCGACTACTATTAAGAGGAGAGGGTGAAAGAGTTCTTTTTGTATTTTGTCAGGTGGGAATGTCCACCTTTACTCTGATTATGTTTTGTATATGATAACTTGGAATACTATTTTGGAGTTATAGAATAAATGAAAAAGTTAGTTCCTGTTTCCGCATTCATGATATAGTTCCACACTCTGATTATTATTGTATTATATCATGTTTAGCCTTGTTCATTACAGGATGGTTTGGCAGGTATGGATAGTCACCTCTAAAGTATCCCTTAACTCCTAGGGGGTATTTTGGGGCGCGATAGAAGTGTTATCAGAGCTCTAGGCATTCGAGTCCCTAGGGTTGCTTAGTACTCGATACCATAATTGAACAAGGCATTAGGTGTTATGAAAGAGTCGTATTCCAAGAATAGACTAACAAGTTAGTCTTAGTCAAGACTAGACTTGGGGAGGGTTCTTGGATGTCTTCAACAAGAAATACTTCCCCATCGGGATGAAGGAGAAGAAAGAAGTCGAATTCATTACCTTGAAACAAGGTAATATGTCAGTAGCCACTTATAAGGCTAAGTTCTCCGAGCTATCTCGATTTGCTCCACATATGATAGCTACCGAGGCTATGAAGGCCCGACAATTTGAGAGGGGGTTAAAGGCCTATCTCAAAGACCGAATTTCGATGTTCCGGCATGAGACTTATGCCGAGGTAGTGGACAAAACACTATTAGCGGAGGCTAATTCAGAAGAGTTCTTTAAGATGAGAGGAATGGAGAAGGTACAGTCCAGTGGCTCAGCAAAAAAGAGAGTTAGGACCGTGTCATAGCAGTCCGCAGGGCCGGCTCAGTTACAGAGGATGTATTTGGCACCACAGGCTCCCCACCCTTTTGCTCCACCGGCTTTTCGTATACTCCTCACCCTGCACTACCTCAGACTACCGGAGGTTGTTTCCATTGTGGTGACCACGGCCACATTATTTGGGATTGCTCCCGACGTCATCTACTAGCCCATTCCCAGGGGAGTAGGCCCCCTGTTAGGCAGATATCTCAGCAAGGCTCTTCCCAGGCTTCGAGGGCCTCACCGTCTACACGGCCTCCTCACCAAGCCACCCAGGGTCGAGTTTTTGCCCTATCCGAGAGAGACGCAGGTGCATCTGACAATGTCGTGCAAGGTACGCAAGAATTCTAGAGTTTAAGTTGTTAATAATTTCTATAGTTTGATGATTTGTTAATTATACTAGGGGATACCTATGTATGATGTATGTTTTTGTTTGAAATCTATTGACATTAGTGTTTAATCGCACAGGTGCCTTATTAGTGAACGAGTGTCTTGCCCGAGTGTTGATCGACACAGGATCCACTCACTCCTTTGTCGCACAAAGTTTTACAAAGGGCTTTTCGACTGAGGCTACTCCGTTGGAGCGGGAGTTAACCATTGCCACTCCACTTGGCAAGTCAGTTGATACGGGCAAGATATTTAAAGATTGTGTGGTTCAAGTAGGGGAGAATGAACTGTTAGCCAACCTTATCATTTTGGACTTCCAAGATTTGGACTTTGACGTCATTCTTGGTATATATTGGCTTGCAACTCTCCACGTACATGTTGCGTGTTTTGAGAAGGTGGTGAATTTCAAGCCGGAAGGAGTAAAACCATTTCACTTTCGAAGATTGAGAGAAAGGAATATTGCTCCCCTGGCAGCCTTGAGCTTAGCAAACCCAGAAGCACAAAACTCCTCGGCCATTCTAGTCATGAGCGAGTTCTTGGATGTGTTTCTAGAGGAACTTCCCGGGTTGCCTCTTGATAGAGAGATCGAGTTCACTATAGTCCGGCACCGCTCCGATTTCAAGGGCACCGTATAGAATAGCTCCAATAGAGCTTGAAGAATTGAAGAAGCAGATTGAGGAGTTACAACAACTTGGTTTCATCCAACCAAGTGTCTCGCCGTGGGGAGCTCCGGTTCTCTTTGTGAAGAAGAAGGACGGGTCTATGAGGATGTGTATAGACTACCGTCAGTTGAACAAGGTAACTATCAAGAATCGTTATCCATTGCCAAGGATAGACGACCTGTTTGACCAACTGAAGGGAGCGAGATTCTTCTCCAAGATTGATCTTAGATCGGGCTATCATCAGTTAAAGATCAAGGTGGAAAATGTTCCGAAGATGGCTTTCAGGACTCGGTATGGCCATTATGAGTTCCTTGTCATGCCTTTTGCACTGACGAATGCACCGGTGGTATTCATGGACCTGATGAACCGGGTGTTCCGATCATACTTAGATCGATGTGTGATTGTGTTCATTGACGACATCTTGGTGTATTTACAGATACAGGAAGATCACGTACGAGACCTCCGCCTTGCTCTGGAGATGTTGAGAGAGCATAGGTTATATGACAAGTTAAGTAGTTGTGAATTTTGGCTAGAGAAAGTGGCATCCATAGGCCACGTGGTGTTTGCAGAAGGCATTTTAGTAGACCCAGCAAAGATTGAGACAATAATGAGTTGGGAGAGGCCTAGAAGCGTCACCGAGTTTCGGAGTTTCCTCATCTTAGCCGGTTACTACTGGAGATTTGTGGAGGGATTCTCTAGTTTGGCTACACTTCTCACTTACTTGACGAGAAAAAGTGCCAAATTTGTATGGAGCGACTGATGTGAAGTTAGCTTTCAGGAGTTGAAGAAGCGACTCACTATGGCTCCCTTCTTCACAGTGCCTTCTGGGAGTGGCGATTTTGTCGTATATAGTGACGCCTCCCATGTGGGGTTGGGATGTGTGCTCATGCAGCATGGTAAGATTATTGCCTACGCCTCAAGGCAGTTGAAAGAGCATGAAAAGAATTATCCCACTCATGATTTGGAGCTTGCCGCAGTTGTGTTTGCCTTGAAGATTTGGTGACATTATCTCTATGGAGAATAGTTCGAGGTATTCACGGACCATAAAAGCCTTAAGTATTTGTTTTCCCAGAAAGAGCTGAACCTGAGGCAAAGAAGATGGGTAGAGTTTTTGAAAGACTATGAGTGCTCCATTCAATACCACCCGGGTAAAGCGAATGTGGTTGCGGATGCATTGAGTATGAAGTCACATGAGCCTGTTGCATACATGATGGTTCGAGAATGGAAATTGTTGGAGGATGTTTCTAACCTCAACATTAGCTTCGGTCATCCTACTCATGGGCTATTGATGGCAAATGTCACGGTGAAACCATGCATCATAGATTGGATCCAAGAGTTGCAAGCAGTGGATGCCGAGTTGATCGCTTTCTGTGACAAGGCGGTTAGCAAAGGAAGCAAGGATTTCACTACGAACGGTGATGGGGCGATCACATTCAAGGGTAGACTATGTGTTCTGGTCGATGTAGATCTCCAGAGGGAGATTTTGGATGAAGCCCACCGGTCCAAGTATAAGGTTCACCCCGGGGTACCAAAATGTATAGGAACCTCAAGGGGCACTTTTGGTGGCGAAACATGAAGAGAGAAGTGGCCGAGTATGGCTTAAATGCTTGGTGTGCCAGCAAGTCAAAGCCGAGCATAGGAGACCGGCATGACTTTTACAGTCTCTCCCTATTCCCGAGTGGAAATGGAAACATATCTCCATGGATTTTATCGTGGGGTTGCTGAAGACGGTTAGAAACACCGATGCTATATGGGTTGTAGTTGACAGACTGTAGCGACCCAGAATTTTAATATAATAAAATTTTGGATTATCGGTCCTTAATTGAGGTTAATTAGTTGTGTGTTTGATAAATTTGTGTAAAGTAGGTATTACTCGGAATTGGGTTGCACTACTACAAAATTAGTGTTTTTCTTCGATCTGTGCACATAGTGTGCCGGTCGACTATCCGGACGTCCACCTATCGTTCTGATTCAGTTGCACATCAATTCGCAAAATCGTGAAGATCCTGTGTGTGGAAACATCGAGAAAATCAGGGAATTCGTAGTGTATCGAATTTCGATTGGGGCTCTATATTTAGCGGACTTTCTAATCGAAATCCGTACGGATTGTTCTACTACATGCTGGAAGGCCATGTGGACGACCGTCTGTCATTTCGGCAGTTTACTATCTCATATGGTTAAACCCCAGTGTGTTTTGTATCCGAAATTGGAAAATTTATGGGTTTTGCGAATTCTCCTGATCGCACTTTTTAGCAGTCAAAACTTATCGGATTTCCCCAAAATTTTTACAGCAAGTGTCAGACTACCCCAAGATCGATCACCTGAAGTTTTGTCAAAATCAAAAATCATATGGTATGGTTTCGGAATGAATTTCGGTGACATTACCGGAAACCGGTTGCGATTCGCAAGCCGCGACACGTGTCTCGGCTCAGGCCAACAGTGGCACCTTCCAAGCGACACTTGGCGCGCATGTGTGGGTTAGGCTAGTCTATAAATAGTAGACCACCCCCAGCCATTTCTGTCATCCTAGGGAGAGAGAGGTGAAGCCCTGCCGAATTTTCTAGAGAGAGGAACATTCTAGAGAGAGAAAGGGAATTTTTTAGAGAGAGAGGTAAAGAGGCGTATCCTGACATTTTTGGACGTGCTGAGCGCATTGGTGGTGTCTATTTCATCTCTCAGAGCTTCGAAACACGTGTACCAGAGGTAATAAAAACCCTTTCTTATCTATTTTCCATTCCACTAGATAAATTATGCAAATTGTGCTGTTTATATTAGACCTTTTCTGAGCTCTGATCATGCTTAAATTTTTACTCTAAATTTATCTTCCTAATCTGTAAATCATATCAAAATTTCACTATGATCTGATGGTTGGATAGGATGATATGAATTTCTAAAGGAAACCTAGTCTGCTATTTTTAAGGCTAACAGTACGGTTTTCCTAATTATAAGGAACCTTTCTGAGCTCTGATCATGCTCAAATTTTTATTCCTAATCTGTAAATCATATCAAAATTTTACTACGATCGGATGGTTGGATTGGATGATATGAATTTCTAAAAGAAAACCTAGTCTACTATTTTTAAGGCTAATAGTACGGTTTTCCTAATTATAGGGAACCTTTCTGATCTCTGATCATGCTCAAATTTTTACTCTAAATTTATCTTCCTAATCTGTAAATCATATCAAAATTTCACTACGATCTGATGGTTGGATTGGATGATATGAATTTCTAAAGGAAAACCTAGTCTGCTGTTTTTAAGGCTAACAGTGAGGTCTTCCTAATTATAGGGAACCCTTCTAGACTCAGATCATGCTATAAATTTTACCACATATTTATCTTCCTAATTTGTAAATCATATCAGAATTTCACTACGATCTGATGGTTGGATAGGATGATATGAATTTCTAAAGGAAAACCTAGTCTGCTGTTTTTAAGGCTAACAGTACGGTTTTGATAATTACAGAGCCCCTTCCTGATCTTAGATCTTTATTCAACATTATGCTTGTCATGGTGTGTTAAAATGGGTTGTATGTACTTGTATGGGGAGGTATAGGAACTGAGCAGAGGGGCGTAGCCCTCGGTTTCGGGTTGAATAACTCGGAATTTAGGTTTGGCGATCGATTGGGTGACCAATCGCTAAGCGATTTGTTGACTTGACATGGCATGTGTATATGATGGGATGATTATTTTGATACTGGAATAGTTGGGGTCGTAGTGTGTAGACCTCCGTGACTGATAGTCGTGAGTGAGTGGATTACTATCCATAGATCCTCTTTGACTAGGTTCGAAGTAGTGATTGTGTATAGTCTGGAATCTTCGGATTCGCAGTTAGTTGAGCCAATATGCTCAAGCGTTGTCACAATTGGTTGAACTGGGAGATGTCGGAGTCCTAAAAGATGTCTAAAGTGACTGAGCATTATATAGTGTATTGACCGGGGTTCCTCTATGGTTGGGTCCGAAGAGGCGGTGCTGTGCCTATCGGGGTTTCTTCTAGGTGGTACGTCATGGAGAGACGGTGTCCAGTAAGGCCCGGAGTGCCTTCAGTGAATAGCCAGAAGATGACGGTAGACAAGTTGGCCGGGGTTCCTTCGTGACTGATAACCAGTGAGATGGCAGTGTGTATACACAGTAGGTGCTGTCAGTCAGAGTATATGTGGTAAGTCCTTGGAGGATGATTAACCTAATTGTGTAGAATCTTCAGGATTCTGGTCTGTGTGGGTTGGGACACCCAAGGGTTGGTCATGTTCGGGTAAATATTGGAACAGTATTCAGGAATCTGGATAATTCAATTTATGATGTGACCGGGTAATGCCGGAATTGTGTTGAGCTTGGAATGATCAAACTCGAATAGGGTATGGAGACCACTCTATGATGAACATGTATAGGCTAAAGGCTGGTTATCAGAGTCTCAGGACTCGGAGTAAAACATGGTTGATGATCGAAACAAATAACTTGGTAAAGAAATACATGTTGCATAACGAAATCTATAATTGGGAAAGAAATTCGAGATTGGGAATCTCGTGTTGGGTGCGATGGCCCTGTGTGACTGAGAGTCACAATATAACTTGGATATATTACTAAATTGTATCATGAATCGGCATATGTATATTATGTGTTTATTGATGCTTTGCTATAATGTGAAAGATATTATAGATGGATTGTGGTTTTTTTTATTGGGTTTCATAGCTCACTGACGTTTCATGTCAACAGATACTGGAGTGGACGAGTAGTAGGTGTGGATCCTGCACCTTGTACTTTTGTCTTTGGATAAAGACTTGTCCCAGCGCGTTAGTGGCACCTCCGTTTTGTAAAACAGACACAATGGTAAATAATATACAGGTATTTGCTTTGTGGTTGATGGCTATTGTGATGACCAGAGTTTATGTTGCTCCATGTGAGTAAAGTTTAAATTTTTCCGCATTTGTGTGGTAAAGTCTTCCGTTGAGCTGGTATGAACGATCGGGCACGCGTCTCGGGACACTACTACGGTAGGTGCGAGTTTGGGGTGTCACACAGACTCACGAAGTCCGCCCACTTCTTACCGTGCCGGACTACCTTCAATTCCAATTAGTTGGCTGCATTGTATATCAAAGAAATAGTCAGTTGCACGGGGTACTAGTGAGCATTGTCTCGGATCGGGACCCTAGATTTACCTCCAGGTTTTGGAAAAGCTTTCAGAGTGCCATGGGTTCCCGATTGGACTTTAGCATGGCTTTCCACCCACAGAAGGATCGGCAAACTGAGCGAGTGAATGAGGTTATTGAAGATATGCTTCGGGCATGTATGCTAGACTTCAAGGGAAGTTGGGAAGATCACCTACCTTTGGTGGAGTTCGCCTACAACAATAGTTACCGGGCAAGCATACAGATGGCACCTTTTGAAGCTTTGTACGGAAGGAGTTGTAGATCCCTATTGTATTGGGACGAAGTTGGGGAAAGGAAGGTGTTGGGCCCCAAATTAATTGAACAAACCACGGATAGAGTCAAGCTTATCCGGGAGAGGTTGAAGACCGACAAAAGAGCTACATCGACAACCGAATGAGAGATCTTGAATTTTGAGTTGACGACTTGGTTTTTGTCAAGATTTCACCGACCAAGGGTGTTATGAGATTCGGGAAGAGAGGCAAGCTTAGCCAGAGATATGTGGGTCCGTTCGAGATCATCACTAGAGTAGGTGAGGTAGCTTACCGCGATGCCTTACCCGCTCATATGGCGGCAGTCCACAATGTATTCCATGTCTCTAAGCTTCGGAAATATATCTCCCTCCTATGTCATCGAGCTGGATCCAGTGGAAATTCAGGAGGATCTCAGACTAATCGAGCAACCAGTGCAGATCTTAGATAGGCGAGATCAAGTCTTGCGCAACAAGACTATTCCCTTAGTGCTTGTAAGATGGCAACACCGTTCAATGGAGGAAGCTACATGGGAATTAGAGGCCGAAGTGAGAGAAAAGTATCCTCAGTGATTTGTTTAGGACCTTGACATTCCCTTGTATGTTGTTGCGGTTTTGTGTATGTATGTATCGTCCAAATTTCGAGGATGAAATTTTTGTAAAGGGGGAGAATGTAGTAACCCAGACTTTTCTGTACTTAATGAATAGCACTTTCGTAGCCAATTGGCCTTTCACGTAGTTTAATTAATAAATAAGGGCAAAATTGAAACTTCTGAAATGCCAAAAATGTTCCTTTTTGAAAGACGAAACCAACACAAGTTGAATCGTCAAAATCCAACGAACGAGTCAAAAGTTATGATCGAAACAAGAAAGAAGGAAAATCTGAAAATTTTCTGCAAGTTAGGAATGATCGTACAGACCCTACGAAAGATCGTAGGTGAGCTACGATCGAACATAGAAATTTACGATCGATCGTAGAATTTTAGAAATAGACAAAAATCTCGGTAATGTTTACGATCGATCGTGGAAACTTACAACCGATCGTATAACATTTACGATCGATCATAGATAACCTATGATCGATCGTAGATCGCGAACCCAAAATCTTATTTTGGGATTTTTAGGGTTTCTACCCTTGGCCTATAAATAGGGGCCCTCTTGGGGGATAATGGTTTACCCAAAAACCTAAAAGAGACTAATAGAGATTGAGAGAGAGGGGAGAGAGGAGATCGTAGAGAAATCCAAGAGGGGTTTTGGAGCAAGATCAAGGTTGGATCACCCCTTCTAAGCTTGAATCATCTTCTTCAAGTGGGATCCTTCTACATCAAGAGGGGTTCTCAAACAAGGGTTTTCTTGCAAGATCAAGTGTGATCATTAAGGTTAGTACACCCTTACTAACTAACTTAGTAGTAACCTAGGTCTTCTTTTGAATTGAGTTATGATTCAGAATGAGTATCCTATTCTTACCTCAATAATTTGATTCTTTGAATAATGCAAGATAAACTAAGTAGGGATGGATGTTGTATGATGAAAATGGTGGAAGAGCTTGGAACACATAATGAATACACCCATGTGTTTGATAAATTGTTGAATGAAAAATATAAAATGAACAAATATAAAAAGATATTGAATGCCACACGTTTGAGAAAATGCATGAATGAATGAAAAAGCCTAAGATTAAGGAATATGAATAAATGGTTGAATATTGCATGCAAGATGGTTGATATAATGTATGTGCAAAATGTGGAATAAAAACTATGAGATATGAACTAAGGACTTTTTCCCAAATATTAGTAAAAATAATGCTATGCCTTATGAATTTTCCAATGCCTATCATGTGCCTATAATTGTTCAAATGTTATATGTTATCCTCAATCTTTCCATGCTATTATTATGTTCACGAATCACACCCACAAGCACGCATGCATGCATGAACCGGGTTTTCCACGAGTAGCTTTGTATGATAAATCAAACATGAAAACAAGAACATGTCAAGGAGGTTGGTAGCCCAATTGAAGGGTGCTAGCCTCTGGCTCACAAGAAAACGAAACAAGACAAGGAGGTTGGTAGCCCAAGTGAAGGGTGCTAGCCTCTGGCTCACAAGTGAAAAGAAACAAGTACATGTCAAGTAGGTTGGTAGCCCAAGTGAAGGGTGCTAGCCTCTGGCTCACAAGTGAAGGAAATATCAAGGAGGTTGGTAGCCCAGGGATGAGCAGGTGCTAGCCTCTGCCTCATAAGTATACAAGTCAAGACATGAAATCCCAAACAAGACAGACACGCATGCATGATTTTCACAAGCAAGACCGAGACATGAAAAGGGTTTCTGAACATGAGTTTTATCGGAGTTTTCACATTCATGCACGCATATAAAGATATTGATATTGCTTCATGTTCAATAGTATTTATCTTATGCTGTTAGTATTGCTTTAATTGATATTTTGCATCGTGTACACTGTTGTTGTGCTTTTGTTATTGCTATGGTTAGCTAGTAGCTTGTACTCGCTGAGTATTCCATGCTCAGCCGTACTTTTATATCGGTAGGTACCGTAGAAGTCCTCGACCTTGAGCCTTGGGTCGAGGAAGAGTATGCACAGGAGAGGGAGCCACCTATCCCGTTGCAGTCTCAGGAGGATAGGGAATTGGACGTGTGGCCATACCTCGACTACTATTGAGAGGAAAGTGTGAGAGAGTTCTTTTTGTATTTTGTCAGGTGGGCATGTCCACCTTTACTCTGATTATGTTTTGTATATGATAACTTGAAATACTATTTTGCAGTTATAGAAGAAAAGAAAAAGTTAGTTCCTATTTCCGCATTCATGATATAGTTTCGCACTCTGATTATTATTGTATTATATCATGTGTAGCATTGTTCATTACAGGATGGTTTGGCAGGTACGTATAGTCACCTCTGAAGTATCCCTTAACCCCTAGGGGGTATTTTGGGGTGCAACAGTTTAGGTTTTGCTTAGGTTTGACCGAGGGTTTGCCTAGGGTTTGACTAAGGCTTGACTAGGGTTTATGTCGCGACCCAAAACCCACCCTAGGAGTTAGAGTGAACTTTGGACGACTAATCACGACTTGCTTGGCAACCAACCTGCAAAACCCACAGACCATATACAACAGAGGACATTATAGCGGAAACATAACCATAAAGCACAGCGGAAGTCTACCAAACCTCTATGTATATGCATACGCAAATCCAAGTTTATACAAAAGAAAGTGCGGACAGACCCGCCAAAATACATGAATGTATATCTCTCATCTCACCCACAGCTATTCACTCAGAATCTACAACCACCTAATGGTAACCCTCTACTGGAAGTTCCTCCAAAGGTTCCTCGACGTACTCCTCCTCCACCCAAGGGCTCGGAGCACAGACATCAAAAGGAGCAGCTGCTCCGCCATCACCTGCCGACATAAGAAGTACGGCTGAGCATGGAATACTCAGCGGGTACCAAGCACTAACCAACAGTCATAGCATACGGATAGCATGCATAAAGCAGGAAACAATTCACGCATATAAAGCAGGAATGATTCATATCATGACAATAAAGTAAAGCAATATAAGTCATCATGTTTGCAGTCATAAAACCGGTAAAACCCTTGAAATCTTGTGCACTTGACTTGACTGAAATTACCCTTTTTATGCTTGAAACCTTGTCTACCGTGTCATGCGTGTCATGCTTGTATCATACGTGTCATGTCATGCCATGCGTGTATCATGCTTGCTTGTTCTGAAAAGTAATCTACTTGTGAGGGAAGGGAGACCCTTCTTCCTAGAATGCTCATGCTTGTCCTTCCACTTGTGAGATTCACTTGTGAGATGTCCTTGTGAGATGCACTTGCGAGGGAAGGGAGACCCTTCTTATGATATGTATGCACTTGCGAGGGAAGGGAGACCCTTCTTATGAAAATGCATGATTGTCTTGTCCTTGCCAAAAGCGAGGTAAAACATATCGTAGGATATGCCCCACCTCTAAATCCCATTCTTGAAAGCCTCGGTAAATCATGTCACGTATGCGTGCTCGTGAGGTCGTGTGCATACTTGCATTTGGAATTAAATATGGCATTTGAGTAATTCATAACACATAACATCAATGATTTGAGCAATTTAGTATTCATGTCATTTAGGGAAAGCGAACAATCACACTATCATGACCCTAGCAATTTCCATAAATCTTAAACATGCAATTTCTTAATTTATTATTCATTTCATTCACCTTGGCATTTCATCAAACATGGTGCATTCATTATTTATTAACCCTACAACATGCTTTTCTAGGTGGGTTATGCTCACATCATACGTGTTTGTTCATTATGGATACAATGCCCTCCCCATTTCATTCATCACATCATTTCACACAGCATCCAATCGCCAATTCCGTCTCCATTCACCATTCACACCCATCCATCTCATAGCACATGTGTAAAAGAAAGAAAACAAAGAGAAATAAAGTAAAAGAAGGAACTATAACTAGGAGGGTAGCAAGAACTACCGACCTTGAAGAAATGAGGAAGAAACCCCTTCCAAAAACGACCGTGTAGCTGCTGTCCTAGCTTGGATCACGAGCTCCTCGAATGCTTGAGCCTTGATCTTGAAGAAAACGGGCTTGGGGTTGATCTAGGGTCTTAACCCCTTTGATTTCTCCCCAAATGAAAACCTAGGTTTGGGAACCCTTTCTCCTCTCTTCTAATCTCCCAAATCTTCTAAGTGTTGAGAATGAGCCCTAAAGGCTCGGGCGATCCTATATAAGAAAGGGTATAACACTCGAATGCCGAAAATGCCATTAGTGAAAATTCTGCAAAACGCGAGGACCGAGCGATCGGTGTTTATGACCGATCGATCGGTTGCCTACCGAGCGATCGGTGTGTTGACCGAGCTCTCGACCAAAAATCAACTCTCTGGAAAATTTCCCCATACAAAAATCTTGACTGGTCGATAGCTACCGATCGATCGGTTTTGGACCGATCGATCGCTCTATGGACCGAGCGATCGGTTGGCTGCAGGTCCAGACTGTTTTGGCCATATCTTTTGACACGCTCGTCGGATTTTGACGATTCAACTTGCGTTGGGTTCGTACTTCGAAAAGGAACATTTCTGACGTTTCGGAATTTGCAATTTCTTCCTTATTTATTAATTGTACTACTTTAAGGCAAATGGCTATGAAAGTGTCATGCATTAAATGTGAAAAGGTCCGGGGCTCTACAGTTTACCTAGGATTAGACCTAGGGTTTAGGGTTTTCTCAGGTTTGACCTTGGATTTGCCTAGGGTTTGACTAAGGCTTGACTAGGGTTTGACCTAGGGCTCAGTTGGGGATGACCATGGTTAATGGTACTATAGAACCCCAGAACTTTTTACACATGTCTTGGAATGTGGGTCAAGGCATGATGCCTTTGTAATCTCCATTTTTCATGAAATGAGAATTGAAAACTTTGAGAATTTTGCAAGATTGCTATAACTAATTAAATAAATTATTTAATAATATCTATTAGCCTTGAAGGAGTCCTAGTTATGTTTAGAAGAGGTCAAAAGGGAGTGGGATAAGTCGAAGTAGTAGGAATGGGTGAAAAATGGACTTAGTGTAAAAACCTACAGAGAACCGATCGCTCGGTCACGAGAGCGATCGATCGGTCTACAACCGATCGATCGGTAGCTAGTGACTGGTTAACTAATTTGTATGGGAAAAAATTTCAGAGAGGGTGTTTTTGACCGATTGCTCGGTCAAGAACACCGGTCGATCGGTAGACAACCGATTGCTTGGTATTGACCACCGATCAATCAGTCTATCGCATTTTGCAGAAATTTCATTAAGGGCTTTATCGGCATTTGGGCATTTCACCCTTTCCTATAAGGGTCTGCCCGAGCCATTTAGGGTTCATACACCCTAAGGCATCAAATTTAGAGAAAGGGAGAGAGGAGAAAGAGGGGTTTTCACCTAGGGTTGCATCTTGAGAGAAATCAAGAGTTCAAGAACCCTAAATCTCACCTCAAGGCTTGGATTCTTCAAATCCAACTCCAAGCAAGTGAGAGGCACGTTCTCCAAGCTAGGGCGGCATCTACACGCACGTTTTGGAAGGATTCCTTCCCTTTTCAAGGTCAATACCATATACTACCCTCCTAGTTCATGTTCTCTCTTTTTTTCCCCTCTTTCTTATTTTCCTAAAGTATGAACATAATAGGAGATGGATCGTGATGTGAGAATGGATGTTGGGCGATGGATGCTGTGTGGTTGTGTATGATGAATGAAATGAGAAGGGCATTGTTTCAATAATGAATACACAAGTATGTTGTGAACATTAACCTATCTAGAAAAGCATGGTGTAGGCTTTAACCAATAATGTACACACCACATGTTTGATGAAATGCCAAGGTGAAGAAAATGAATTGTAAATCAAGAAATGCATGATATAAAGTGTATGGAAATTCTAGGTTTACGATAGTGTGATTAATTGCTTTCTCTAAATGGCATGAATAATTACTTGTTGAAATAAATGTTATGCCATACTTTATGGAATCCCAAATGTCATATTTGATTCCAAGTTAAAGAATGTACACGATTTCACGAGCACGTCATGCATGACATGGTTTACTGGTGTTTCCAAGAATAAGGGTTGGTAATTAGAGGTAGGGCATATCTTAAGATATGTTTTGCGTCGCTTTTGGCAAGAACAAGAACAGGCATTGCACATGAGGGAGTTTACACTTCCCTCCCTTCAAGATTGAAAGAGAGGTCTCCCCTCACTCACAAGTGCATCTCATTGAAAGAAGGGTCTCCCTTCCCTCTCAAGTGCATCTCATTAAAGAAGGGTCTCCTTCTCTCTCAAGTGCATCTCACAAATTACATGAACATGTTAATTTCCAGGCAAGCAAGCATGATCCCATGGCATGACATACATGACACGACACAACACGTAATACAAGACAAGCACGACTCGACAAGATCAAGCAAGAAAGAATAGGACAAGACAAGTTTTAAACACGAAAAGAGTATTTTTAAGTCAAGTCAAGCACATGACATTTTCAAGAGTTTTTCAGACTTTGATACAATGCAAGCATGAACAATCAACTGTTACTTTTCCTGTCAATTATATGAACTGCTTCTTGCTTTACTATGTTATTATTATGCTATGACTGTGGGTTAGTATTTGGTACCCGCTGAGTATTCCATGCGCAGCCGTACTTCTCATGTCAGCAAGTGATAGTGGAGTGGCTGCTCCTTTTGACATCTTTGCGCTTGGCCCATGGGTGGAGAAGGAGTATGTTGAGGAACCTACGAAGGAACCTCCTGTAGAGGGCTACTACTAGGTTGTAGATTCTAGGTGACTGTGGGTGAGCATGAGAGATTATATTCATGTATTTTGGTGGGCATGTCCGCACCTTCTTTTGTGATTTCATTTTTTTCAAACTTGGATCATGTATATACTTAGAGGTTTGGTTAGTCTTCCGCTGTGCTATGTTAGTTATGTTTCCGCTATTATTGTCCTCTATTGTATATGCTCCAAGTATTTTTGTAAGTTGGTTTGTCAAGCATGTCATGTAAATCATGATAAGTCATCCAAGATTCACTCTGACTCCTGAGGTGGGTTTTGGGGTGTGACAGGTACTAATCCTGGTAAAGGTAGGGGTGTAAAATTGGGTGCTTACAGCTACCCCTCTTTGTCGCAGAGTGCCAAGTTGGCAATTGAACGATTAAAATTGGAATCATCCTATTTCTTTACCAAGATTGGATTTTAGGGAATGATGATATGCATGTTGTGCAAGTGGTGATGTGAAGTGCCTCTTTATACCTGCTAGGGACATAGGTGAGCTGGGGAAGGAGAAGTGATTAAGGCCCTCCCTGGGGGATGAAGAGTAGTTCGTGCTATTTATGCTGGAGATTAATGGATGCAAAGAAAGATGACATGTTCTGAAGGCGTTAGCCAAGATTGATTGCTATGGTGTTACCCGGAGGTGTTTAGCCAAAACAAATAAAGAACACGTAAAGTACAGAAAGGAGGACATGCTAGGTGTCGACAAAGTGTGTTGTGTCGATGCTCACTTGGGATATCAGAGACATGCGGGATATCAGAAGGGGGACATTCGAGGTGTCAACAAAGTGTGTTATCTCGATGCTCACCTGGGATGTCGAGGACACGCGGGGTGTTGGAAAGAGACATTCGAGGTGCCGAAAAAGTGTGTTATACCAATGCTTACCTCGGATATCAAGCACACACGGGGTGTCGAAAGGGGGATATATGAGGTACCGAAAAAGTGTGTTATGTCAATGCTCACCTGGGTTATCGGGGACACACGGTGGGGTCGAAGAGGGATATGCGTGGTGCTGACAAAGTGTTTTATGTCAATGCTCACCTGGGATATCGGGAACACATGGGGGGTCGAAGGGGGATATGCGTGGTGTAGACAAATTGGAAACTTCTCCCCTCTCCTCAAACCTCACGCCCTCCCCTCTCTCTCCTCGAGGTGTACGGTCACACCCATCTCTCTCTTCTTTTGTCTTCTGATTGGATTTTGAGAAAAAGAAAGAATTCATCTTGTTCATCAAGAAAGGTCTTGATCAATAAAGATTAGATCTTTTATTCAAGATTCCTAGAGCTGGAAATTTGGAAGGGCCATTAGCTTTCATTAGAGAAAGCTTTAAAGGAAAAAGAAGGTTCGTGTGAATCGACAGGAGACTTGACACTTGTGAAGTTTTGCTAGTACTATTCTAATGTGGATTTGACTTAACAATTTCAAAGTCGCAAAGGTGAATGTTATTCTAACCTTCATTGAATAAAATCAATTAGAATCTTAGTCAGATCTTGGGATTCGATGTATGCCCCCTAAGAACTGTTGTTTCTAAATTAAAGAGAGGCATACTTTGAGTTGGGTGATCAATCGTCAATCCCATTTTTTCATCATTTGCACCCGCAGACCCCTTGGGGGTATTTCGGCCATAACTTTTGACTCGTTTGCCAGATTTTGACGATTCAACTTGCATTGGACTCATCATTTGAAAATGAACATTTATGGTATTTTAGAATATTCTAATTCTTTTTTATTTATTAATTGTAATACGTGAAAGGCCAAGTGGCTACAAATCACTGTTCATTAGGTACGGAAAGTTTCGGGGCGCTACACCTCCCCTTGAGAGTTTATCTTGGAATTGATTTTTATCAAACCAGTAACCCGTTCTGGATAGAAAAAATTTTCCGGAGTGTCCCCGAGCCTTTGCAAAAGGAGATAGATCCGAGAAGGATCGTAGTAGTGTGATTTGGTCGGTGGAATCCAAAACCGTCATTGACGGAGATCAATTGGAAGATCGTGGACTGTTTTTGAGAGACAAGGAGAAGTACGAGCGGCTGTGGTTGATCACGGGACTTGTGAGTACGTGATGACTTTTCGAGGTGTGGAGGACTAAGAACTGAAGGATCGTAGAGTCGATTCCGAAGGAGTCAAGTTCGAGTCTTGTAAGTTCTTATTAACTTTGTCTTAGTGGATTCTCATGGCTGGACTAGCTCCCGTGGTTTTTTTCCGAAAGGGTTTCCATGTATAAATCCTTGTGTTATGGTTTGCATGTTTCTCTTTATTTCCATACTTTAAATTCATCATCCCATTAATCAATAACTTAATTGTTAAATCATAAAAAGGGTAGATAGAATTGTAGGGAAACCTAACCATCCCCTCGAACTTGTGAGTTCTCAACTCAAACCTTAGAATTTGGGATTCACCAAATTTTTTCACCATCAATCCGGCTTACGCCTTTTGGACATACCGTACCCCGTTCGACTCCCTCATGTGTCTCTGACATCTCATGTGAGCATCGACATAACACACTATGTCGGTACCCCGCATGTACCCTTTCGTCACCTCGTGTGTCTCCGACATCTCAGGTGAGCATCGACATAACACACTTTGTCGGTACGTCGCAATTCCCCCCCCTTTGACCCGTGTGTCGTTTGACATCCTATGTGCCCCTTGACAATGTTGTCATACCATGGCATTACCTCTTGCATGTCCCTAAACATCCTTTGTATCTCTTGGCAACCTCGCCATACCGCGATACCGCCTGCATGTCCCCCTTCAACACCCTCGTGTATCTCCGATATCCTAGGTGAGCATCGACATAACACTCTGGAAATTCTGGAAAATTTTCTTATATCCAACGCCTTGGGCGTCCACCCCTTTATAGGCTCATTGGTTGCTTGCAACCAAAGTTTCCTAATCCTTATCCGATAAGGATTTCTTAATTAATTTCCTATTTGGTTTCTCCATAATTAATTAGGAATAATCAAAATAGAAATTAATCTCATCCATTAGTGTCCCCAACTAATCTTATCCTTATCCTAATCCAATTAGGATTCCTGATTAGCAAGAAATTAATAGACTCCTTGTCCAACAAGGAATCTTTAATTAGTAACTAACTTTAATAACTAACCTTATCCAATAAGGATATTAGTTATTAGAAAACTAATTACATAAATAATAACAATTATTATTTCCTCCATGAAGTGGGCGTCCCAACCTAGGTGGGTCCCACCCCACACGCCCCTAGGGTTCTAAACCCCTATTGGTCACTTGAATTATTCTTTTATAATAATTTCCAATGGGTCCTATCCATTTGGTTTTTCACATCCAATGTGATTCCACCTTTTAGAGGCTTCACTATACCATAGAGTGATACTTAGAGAAATTAACTAATTTATTATAATTAAATTAAATACTTTAAGAAGGTCCTAGTGTGTGGGATCTAAAGGGATCTCCTATTTCCGGTGTGGGAACAAGTACTTCACCTTTTTGATTGAAGCATTGTTACTAGGAAACACCTTTCCTAAAACTCCATTAGGATTATAGAATTTTATCTATATCCCTGGACTTCCCCATCACAATTAATGTCCATTAACACAATGTGATAACCTCCAGAAATTTAGAGAATTGCTTGTAAGTACCATCCTACAATATATTTACAAATAAATCCTTCCACATTCCGATATCACTTGTAAGCTTCCGGGATTGGAACAATTCCACTGTTTTTATGTCCCTAGCTTATGAATAGAACCCTTTCTCATGATATTTTCATTGAACTGAACTCCAAAACACTTTTGAAGAAACATAGAAAAATAACTAAACATCTATATTTTATATATATTTTTCCATATTAAAATATCAACTTCGATAAAGACTATTTTACCGAAAAAACACCAGTACTGGATTTAACAGTTTAGTTCAACAAGTATCACCTTGATATCATTATCTCCCAATTAAGGAGTTGTGGATTCCTTATTGAGTGTTACACACTTCTCCAAACATTGTGTACATGACCCAACGCACCTGGAGTTAGTCCTGTGTATTGGACATTGCCGCACTTGGGCACATCAAAGCTATATAGACAAATGTCTAAGAAGATGTTAACCTCTCAGGGTCTAAGGACAATTTTGTCAAATGGATAACCCTAATACAATCTGACAGTGTATTCCATCGGGTATCCACTAGGTGACCCCGTTCAGTATTATGTACTTGCATACATATATACTCACATGTTAGTCAAGAGTCACCACTCTCTGTGAATGAGATTCATACACTATCTCATAGAACTACACATGTGCAAGCATGATGAAGTACGGCGCCCCAACCAGTACTCTAGAGGCTTCGAACATATTAGGTTTACAAGGAACGGAAAATATATCTCCTCGCAACCTTTGCACGATTTTCCTACAATGTTACCTATGGAACTTTATGTCTACATCATATGAGACAATAATTAATATAAATACCCTTTATAGTTCGTTGTGTGAATATAATACTTGTCTAATCAACATAGAAAAGTCTTTTATTGGCTTTCAAGGGCATATATGTCCAACAATCTTCCACTTGCACTCTAAGCCAATTAGATGTAATACCCATCTTCTCAGTGATGTTTCTCAAACACCAATTGAGACATAACTTAATATGTATGGGTCTGTCATGTCTGCTTTACCACAACTATTGTAGTGATGCAATAACACTTGCAACTCTTGCAAATTTATTATCAATAACCATAGTCTTAAAAGACTAAACAAAAATGATACTGTCCAACAGTCATTTTCTGAAGTTAACTTGCTTGTGCTTTACCATTGTACAATGCTCCGGACTAATCTGATCAATATCTTATCACATCAACATGTGATGAATATCTGGTCTAGTACCAGTATACTTTCTCAATATATCACATATCTAATAAAAACTGATTCCATTCCATAAAGGTAGAAACTCTTTTCTTGGAATCTTAATTGCACAATAACATGATTGTTATTGGGAGAATAACAATATCATTTTCCTTTTGTCTCTAAACCATTTAGGACTAAGAAAACAAGATGTCAAAGTTTTTGTCATTCATTGCAAAATTGCTAAATCAAATCTAAGAGAAGAATAATATTCATACTTCATTCGCAATGAAAAGAATATTATCTTTGCATAGAGCTAGGAAAGTAATTATGCTCCCACTAACCAATTTGTACACAAAGGATACTTTCATTCTTAGATGAAAATCAAACAGTTTGATTACTTCATCAGAATAAAAGTTAGTCCAACTACAGATTCTGGGACCTGTGCTAGTGTACTATTCAGGTATAGTGAGAGTAGAGAGTTGATCTTTATCAATTCTCATAATTATCGGTCTATTGGGCTTCCGCTTCTAGAATAATTCTAGATTCAGTTTCTCTACTAGAAAACTTGTATTCCTGTTTACAAATATCTTTTGTTATCCAGGAAAAGAGATTAAGTATCTCTAATGCGAATCCCAAGCTCATCTTCTATCAAATCATATCCAATATAATTCGATTTAACAACACCATCATGCTATGGTTTGTTGTGAGAATTATCTGAGATAAGATGTAATAAGAGTAAATTATGAAATTTCTATTAAGAGGTACTCTTCTCAATCATGGAAGACTTACCTAGCTGTTTCTTTATTTCAATGCGGAATTCCTTGAACTTTTCAAAGAATGTGAAATAAAGTTAGCTACCTCTTAATGGAAGATTCATATAATTACGATCATCCAACTTTTGTCCCATTCCCAAGTAGAAGTTTTATCCACTCAGATTTCTCCTTCTCCTTAACAAACATGCAACTATTGCACTTATGCAAGATCATACCAAGCATTAGGAGCTGGAGGTTCCAACAATTAAGTTGGACTTGATGAGTATACAAGCTGGACAATCCTTCCAAAGGTTTGTCCTGTATCCAATGACCAATTGCTTCACTATGAAGCACAATCCTTATACTTTCATTTCTTCTCAGAAGAGCCTTTCTCCATACTACTAGAATACCTTTCCAATGGAAAATCTTTGATTTCTTCCCTTTGCATAAATGCTCGGGACTTAGAAAATCCAATTCTTTTGAACATCTTTGTAAGTAGCATTGAACTCTTCAAAGGTTCTTAGCCATATGCAACATGTGGGATTTCAGATAATCTGATTTTTACTTGTTCAACATAACCATATTAAAGGACTCTGGGAGTTTGTAGAGGATCATATCCTCTAATCCCATAAATTTATCTCAATTTATCTCAGCACCAAGAATTGGGATTTATGAATCCAATGATCTCTATCATATTCTTTGTGACTGGGTTTCCCTAGTCAACTTAGTGTCCACTTGTCCTTTTATATAGTAAGCTGTCTAGCAGCACTATTGTATTCTGTAAACATCTCATATGAGATTTAACATTATAGTAATAACTTGGGCAATTCTTTAGATGGTAAGCACAAACTTGAGAGTCCTTTTTCATTCCAAACACTTTGAATTGGTCAAGAGATTCTCATTAAAGTCTTGATAAGGTGGTTATAGAATGACATGAAAATAAAACATACATCATAATATTTCACACATTATAATATCATTAGATCAGGGCTTTCGATCTTTGATGATATTGCTCATCATTTAGTCAAATTTCATAGACCCCTCAATCTATAAAATTAGGAAATATGCTACTTCATATTTCTGATGAGCATTGGGTGCCTTATAATACACATGCAATCTTCCATGCTAGGATAGTACCACACATGCACTATAAGGTGGATAGTAACTATCCATCACTGAGCATCTCATGCTTAACTCCTTATGTAAATCAGTGATTCCCAATTTTCTTGTGACCTCCAAGGATAACATGACTGTCACCTGTCAGCCGTCATGGTCCTTGGTTAAGTGAAACTCATTATTCTCGGTTGTCATACGATCAAGTAGGAATATACCCCCATGCTAGTTGACACTCCCTATCAGGCCATACACATTCCTATCTACTATAGAAATAAAACACTAGGAGTTTAATTTAGACTGAATTATGTCCGATTCCTGTCAGAGAGACAAGACTCAAGCTAATTAATTCCTAGTCTTATTGATAATGGAAGGTCATAGGGCAACATTACCCCATAGGATAGATTAGCCCATTTAATTCACTTAATATTTTTCTTGAGGGAAAACAGAATATTATGAACAAATTATACATCTAATGCATATATCAAAAGCATTCACAATATTTATCATTGCATCACATGCATAGAATAATTTACAAATATCATCACATGATAATAAATCAAATTTCGTTTTAATTAGATCAAATTAATTCCAATGAACTCCCACTAGCCCTAGAAATCTTAATGGATCTAATCCAAGGGTACAAAGGTTTTTTTTTTTTTTTTAACATCAGTGGGCTTTAAATGGTTCATTCATCCATATGATGGACCATTGGTCATAGCAAGCACCATGGGCCCAGAATAACAATTATAAAGTGTCCATGTGCATCACTAAAGCTCATAAGTCAAAATGGACTATATTACCCTTTAATTCTCTACGAATTATTTTTAGCACATTAGGGTTCATCAACCCAAAGTTTAAAAGAAATTATGGGAGTCTTTAAACAACTCTTTAAGACCTCTACTAGGGTCTATAAGTGTTACTCAATCACTTTCCATAATCGCGAATATTGTTAGCTTACATCTATGCCAATTAAGGCACAATTATCTCATAATCATTTAAGTAACATATTCCACGTAAAAATTTCAACATGGACTACATGCATCACGTCCAAAAGGGCTATAATAATGTGTTTTATTTAAACACAAACTTTTTATGTTTGAACAAAACACATATTGTTGGGTTTGATCCAATTATCCAAAATTTGCACAAAAACGATAATCACATTATCACAAGGGTTATGGACTTTTCTAAGCAACTAAGAGCTATAACAAATCATCTCATGAAATACATAATATAGCCGCACAATGGGTCCACATGATCATGCTATCTTAGAAATCCTACAACTATTCTTGTAGAACGCCTTCCAAGATTTATTCTCCATGCGATCACCATCATCAATATGATTTCTCTACAGAGAAAAACCAGCAACTCTTAATACTAAGATTACATCATATTCAAAATAAGAAACCTTGAGAAACCACCCAAAATAGGGTGCTCAAGGAGAGTACAAACCATAAGAAGAAAGAGAAGAGAATAGAGAGAGAAGAAGAAGGAAAAATCATGTAACCCATCACCATTCAACAAGAATATATATTAACAATTCATCAACTATGAATAATAATATGGCATGACAAATTACTTAGAAAGTCCATAACCTCAACAAGGGTTTTGTTAACCTTAGGGAAACTTTTTCCCATATGGTTAAGGCCTCTATTAACATTTAATAGAAAAACCTTAGAGCAAAAAACAAGCATGACAAGAATGAATTCTTAGGGTTTTTAGATCATCATTAAAAGAAAACAATTTTCTTTAATGCTTGGAAAATCATTAAGAGAAACAATTTCTCTAAAATTTAATCTAACCCTAAAATTCTTCCTCACATTCCTCAATTGATAAACAAATAGAAAACACCATATTAAATTCGGCTAGGCTAGGGATCTAATCTCTTCCATATTATTTCGATCTAATAACAATTAAAAGACCAAAATAAAAATTAGCAAATTGCTAATTTTTAATATCACTTTATATTGATTCCAAAAATAAATTCAAAATCAATAATAGGTGAATTCAAAAATTTCCATAACGGCCAACTGCTTTAGGGATTATTTGATTTAACAATTAAATAAAATAATACCCTAAACAATAGTATTAAATGTTCATAAAATAATTGATCTCTATCAATTAAAATTCACTTGAGATAAAACCCTGTATCTCAACCAATGACATTTATGTAATTACTTGATTCACTATTAATTAAATAAAAACTTATAAATACTATATAGCCGGTAATTCTGAGCACATCTAATTGATCCAAATCAACTACAATAATTATGGTACTATTCCTATAAACTTTGTAAGGAACCATAAATGATATCATAATTAACATTTAATTAAATGATAGCCCGTGGACTCGAAGCAGATAATTAAACAATTTAATTAAATCTCAGCCCGTGCTCTCGAATCCAATAACTAAACTATTTAATTAATTGATAGCCCATTAAACGATTTAATAGCATCCCATGCTCTCAAATCAAATAATGGAATTTAGGAAAAATTTGAAAGCCTCTTGGAAAATTAATTTAGAAAACTCTTTTTCCCGCTTTAGATTTTCAACTCAAGTTTTGACCCTCAAAATGATTGATTCTGGAAAAAATTTCTTCACAAAAGTTGTAGATCTTTTCGACGGCTTCGAAACGATGTACTGATGGACCTAAATCGGACTTACGGTCACAAAGTTATGGCTGAAATACCAAAACTGTATCGATCCTTCTAATCAAATACAAATCCGAAAATCCATGAATCAATTTTAATCGAAATAAGCTTTAATCTCCAAGAAAACTTAAGCAAGGGTGTGTAACACCATGAAATTTATTAATTAACATTTAATAAATAAAATCTCATCTATATTTGCTAGCCAAAAAATCAATAGGTATCTAAGTGGTATATATCAAAGGGAAAACTTGCCCGGGGCTCACAAGAATAAATTAAACAATTTAATTTAATATAAAAGGATCTCTAAATCCTTAAAGGGCTTTAACCAAATTTATATCTCTATATACCTATCCCTAATAGAATTAAGAGAGGTTTTGAAATCATCCAAAACTGAAATTAGTATCACACTAATTTCTAAGGGCTTGATTACTCCCTCAATAACTAGAGGGGGATCCCTTAACCCGACCAATGATTATCTAATCATCAAGAATCTAGAAGATTGATTCATTAGGGTAACCAAAATTCATAGGGGAGGCAATCTTGATATAAATCTTGATTAAACTCAATAAAATCAAAGAGAAGTATAGCCAAGGCTCTGATACCACTGAAAGTATGTCTCTTTTTAATTTTAGAAACACAGTTCTTGGGGGGCATACATCGAATCCCAAGATCTGACTAAGATTCTAATTGATTTTATTCAATGAAGGTTAGAATAACATTCACCTTTGCGACTTTGAAATTGTTAAGTCAAATCCACATTAGAATAGTACTAGCAAAACTTCACAAGTGTCAAGTCTCCTGTCGATTCACACGAACCTTCTTTTTCCTTTAAAGCTTTCTCTAATGGAAGCTAATGGCCCTTCCAAATTTCCAGCTTTAGGAATCTTGAATAAAAGATCTAATCTTTATTGATCAAGAACCTTTCTTGATGAACAAGATGAATTCTTTCTTTTTCTCAAAATCCAATCAAGAAGACAAAAGAAGAGAGAGATGGGTGTGACCGTGCACCTCAAGGAGAGAGAGGGGAGGGCGTGAGGTTTGAGGAGAGGGGAGAAGTTTCCAAATCTGGAAATTCTGAAAAATTTTCTTATACCCAAAGCCTTGGACGTCCACCCCTTTTATAGGCTTCATTGGTTGCTTGCAACCAAAGTTTCCTAATCCTTATCCAATAAGGATTTCTTAATTAATTTCCTATTTGCTTTCTCCATAATTAATTAGGAATAATCAAAATAGAAATTAATTTCATCCATTAGTGTCCAACTAATCTTATCTTTATCCTAATCCAATTAGGATTCTTTGATTAGCAAAAAACTAATAGACTCCTTGTCCAACAAGGAATCTTTAATTAGTAACTAACTCTAACTAACTAACTAACCTTATCCAATAAGGATATTAGTTATTAGAAACTAATTAAATAAATAATAACAATTATTTCCTCCATGAAGTGGGCGTCCCACCCTAGGTGGGTCCCACCCTAGGTGGGTCCCACCCCACACGCCCCTAAGGGTTCTAAACCCCTATTGGTCATTTGAATTATTCTTTTATAATAATTCCCAATGGGTCCTACCCATTTGGTTTTTCACATCCAATGTGATTCCACCTTTTAGAGCTTCACTATACCATATAGTGAATACTTAGAGAAATTAATTAATCAAATTATAAATTAAATTAAATACTTTAAGATGGTCCTTGTGTGTGGGATCTAAAGGGCTCTCCTATTTCCGGTTGTGGGACCAAGTACTTCACCTTTTTGATTGAAGCATTGTTACTAGGAAACACCTTTCCTAAAACTCCATTAGGATTATAGAATTTTATCTATATCTCTGGACTTCCCCAATCAGCAATTAATGTCCATTAACACAATGTGATTAACCTCCAGAAATTAGAGAATTGGTTGTAAGTACCATCTCACAATATATTTACAAATAATCCTTCCACATTCGATATCACTTGTAAGCTTCCGGGATTGGAACATTCCACTGGTCTAGTCCCTAGCTTATGAATAGAACCCTTTCTCATGATTACTTTTTAATTGAACTGAACCTCCAAAACACTTTTGAAGAACATTAGAAAGAACTGACATATATATTTATATATATATTCCATATTAAAAATATCAACTTCGATAAAGACCATTTTACCGAAAAACACCAATACTTGATTTAACAGTTCAGTTCAACAAGTATCACCTTGATATCATTATCTCCAATTATGGATTGTGGATTCCTTATTGAGTATTTACACACTTCTCCAAACATTGTGTACATGACCCAACGTACCCGGAGTTAGTCCTGTGTATTGGACATTGCCGATTGGCACATCAAAGCCATATAGACAAATGTCTAAGAAGATGTTAACCTCTCAGTCTAAGGACAATTTGTCAAATGGATAACCCTAATACAATCCTGACAGTGTATTCCATAGGGTATCCACTAGTGACCCCGTTCAGTTTATGTACTTGCTACATATACTCACATGTTAGTCAAGAGTCACTACTCTCTATGATGAGCACACTATCTCATAGAACTACACATGTGCAAGCATGATGAAAGTACGGCGCCGAACTAGTACTACTAGAGGCTTTGAACAATATTAGGTTTACAAGAAACCGGAAAAATCATATCTCCCTCGCAACCTTTGCACGATTTTCCTACAATGTTACCTATGGAAACTTTATGTCTACATCATATGAGACAATAATTAATATAAATACCTTTTATAGTTGGTTGTGTGAATATGATGCTTATCTAATCAACATAAGAAAGTCTTTATTGGCTTTCGAGGGCATATATGTCCAACACCAATACCGACGAGTCGATCGTCTGAAGGACAGAAATCTAGGCAAGCTTACAAGATCGTGGACGATCGATCGTCCCAAGACCGACAATTGATCGTCATCGCGGAATTTTTTGTTTTTTAAAACACATGAAATCAAAGGTTTCAACCCTTGGCTTATAAATAGAAAGCATTTGGGACTTTTGGGGGTTTAACCTAAACCTAAGAGAGAAGAAGGAGAGTAAGAAAAGAGAGAAATTGGGGAAAACACCAGGGAGATAGCATCCAAGATCAAGAAGGGATCAAGATCTCCCCCAAAATCAAGCAGCTTCTTCATCTTCAAAAGATTGAGTTTCTCCTCTCCCAAGTAGGAGTTTAAATCAGGATTTTCTTTCCAAGATCAAGCTTAATCTCAAGGTTAGTACACCCTACTAACTACCTTAGCAGTAAACCTAGTTTCTTGAGTGTATGTGTGTATTGAATCTCCCCTATTTTTTACCCTTTTAATTCAAATGCCTAACTTCCTTAAATTAAACAAGATAAAGGATGAATGTGGGGATGTATGAATGGACGGTGGATGTGGAGGCGATTTGATGCCATTTAGATGTGGTGTGAATGTGTGTATGCAAAAGGTGGAAGGATACTCTACAAATAAGAACACCTTTGATGTTGTGATGGAATTTTGCACTAGAAAAGAGGAAATGAAATGACTATGAATGTTGCATGCCATGTGTTTCGATTAAGTGCCTAAATGAGAAGTAGCGTCAATTATGAAGAATATGAAGGCATGAATACGTGTGGTTCCTCCAAATTCGTGACCTTGATCAATGCTATATCTATAGTGTTATCGAAATTCTCGCATGCTTATGTTAGAAATTGAAATGTTATGCAACATCCCTTATGAGGTACATGTCCATATGTATACTACAATTGCTACACACACACAAGCATGCATGCATGGACCAGTTTTCTAAAAGTATACGTATATGATAAACTAAACAAGAACAACAGTTGTGAATTTCAAAAACAAGCACGAATTTCAAGGGTAGGGCATATCCCTAGGATATGTCGTACCTGGCTCATAAGGAAACAAGCATGACTTCAAGGGTAGGCATATCCCTAGGATATGTCGTACCTGGCTCATAAGTTAAGCAAACATGAATGTCAAGGGTAGGGCATATCACAAGATATGTCATACTGGCTTACATGAACACAAGAAAACAAGACAAGGAGGTTGGTGTACCTTTTCATATATATATATATATATATATTTTGCTCAAGGGAATTTACATTCCCGGCTCACAAGTCGCCTCAAGGGCACTAACCTTTAGTTCACAAGTATACAAGCAAGTCAAGTCAAGTCAAAACATGACAAAAACAAGCAAGACATGTGATTCCAAGCAAGACAAGATAATATGTGTGGTTCTCACGAACAAGACCAAGACAAGAAACAAGTTTTCAAACATGACGAATAAGTTTTAAAAGGAAACACAAAAGGCTAATTTCAAGAATAAGACATGATTTTAAGCACGAGTTTTATCGAGTTTCACATTCATTCAAGCATGTCAAGATTATTACTTGCTTTACTTTGAATGTTATGAATGTCATATATTGCTATTATTTTTCAATTGATGTGATGAATTATAGCTTGTTGTTTTTGTTCAGGTGTTATTGCGATCATTAGCTAGTAGCTTGTACTCGCTGAGTATTCCATATTCAGCCGTACTTTTACGTCGGCAGGTACCAAGGAAGCTCTCAACCCTGAGCCTCGGGTCGAGGAAGAGTACGTAGAAGAGAGAGAGTCATCTATCCCGATACAGTCGCAAGCGGATAGGGACCGCGACGTTTGGCCTTATTTAGATTATTGTTGAGCGTAGTAGGCACGATATTCTTTTATTTTTGATAGGTGGGCATGTCCACCTTTGACTTGTTTGTATGTATATTCACTAGGAATATAGGCCACCTTATATGGAAAGGAAAAATTTAGTTTACGCTTCCGTACTCATGTTATAGTTTCCACACTCTGATTATTATTGCTATTGCATTATGATAGCCTTGATCATTACAGGATGGTTTGGCAGATTTGAATAGTCATCTCTAAAGTATCCTTTAACTCTTAGTGGCTATTTTGGGGCGGGACATGAGGAGAGACAATAAAAAATAGAGTTTTTATTAACTCTAGAGATAGTTAAAAACACTCTCAATACTCTCCCAAAGTTGTGCTCCACGAACTAGAAGGGTTCTAGTTAAATAGAGAATCAAAAACTTGGTTTAGAAGTTGCTAAAGTTGTTTAAAAAAACCAAAATAGGCAAAAAAACCGGATTTGGCAAAACTCCCATATAGGGGTCGACCCTGGGGGTTACTTGGGTTGACCCACTCCTCACTTCGGTTGACCCAACTATCCTCCAGGGTCGACCCTCACTTTTCCTATTCTCAGCCCAATTTTGCCATACAAACTTTTGGCTATTCAGGGTTGACCCTCAATGCCCAGGGTCGATCTTGAGGTGCAAACCTGATTTTTAAAATTTATGTTTAGGTCTTGTACCCTTCATAAAAGTTGTAGCTCTTTTCGACGCGTCAATTTGATATATTATGGATCAAAATCTGAGCTTCGGTTTGGGAGATATGCCATCTACAAGCAACCTTGGTTTTTTAAAAATTTTCAAAATTTTTAACTTGATTTGCACTACATATCTCATCACCTAGGATCCATACGATTAGTCTAAGACAATGTCCACCTAAGGTATCTTATTAGGTTTATTCAAAGTCAATTCCCACCTATGGTAGCATGGTATCTAGTTCACTTACCATCCTATGAAGGAAATGATCAACCGAGTCTTCAACGGTCTTCAACTTCACTTGTTGTGGATGCTTGACGGCATGACACAAGATATACACCTAGACACCTAGACTTAGTTATTTTGACACCGAAATAAGCCAACACATAAAACATGGACTTTATAGATGGCATGTCCCGGAGGCGCTACCCAGATTGATTTTACAATGGCCTAGGGGCGCTAGATTTTGATGATGTCATGCAGGGTTTAAAGGCGAAGATGCTTTCCCATGACTCTGTTGATCGTGACTCGTTGGGATGCCTGGTGTCAGCTTCTTCTGCTTGTCTTGTAAAGGCTACTTGATGCAGGTTGATATGACCAGGTCTTGGTACTGGAAGCTCTATTTTAAATAACATTTAAAAAAAAAGCATTGGACTTTTGCAAAAATTTTTGATTTTTACAGAAAGAATGTTTAGCTAGCTTTTAGATTTGTCATGAAACTGCCTTTACAAGGGCTTAGGGGATTTTTGTAGTCTGTCTTTTACACTTAGAGAGTGGAGTATGACTCAGAAGAAGTTTCATCACCACTGGGGATGTTTGGGAGTAGACCTGCATGTCTTGCCGTTGCTGGAGAGAGCGTTGTAGAAAGAAATTGGAGGCTTCTATTGGGGATCCGCTGGGGGATTTAGACACTGTTTTAGACCGCTGCTAGGAATACATTGTGGTAGACTGCCACTGGGGATCTGCCAGGGAGTGGAACTCTGCTGGAGATTACCAACTGTCTGTTGGGGAGTTGTGACATCTGCTGGAGACTACTACCAGGGAAATCTGCTGGAGACTACTACCGGGGAATCTGTTTCTCTGTGCCATCTGCTGGCAACCTGCTGGGGATTGTTGGGAATTCGACGAGACTAATTATTGCCGGACTTTGTTACCGAACTACTATTTAGCTTTTCTCCCTTTTTTACCCTTGGAATGACCAAGTCATGGGTTTGCATAATTTTTGCGTAATGAGGCCGATGTTGGTTTTCCTCATGCTGTGAAGCTGGTTGATTTTTGTTCTTTTTTTTCCCCTAGTCACAAGACTAGGTCTAAGGTCGCGTAATTTTTGCGCATGAGGCCATTGCCGGTTTTCACTCATGCTCGTGATTTGTTGGGATAATGGATCTTTCGCGCCCCAAAATACCCCCTAGGAGTTAGGGATACTTTAGTTCGTGACCGTCGTGTCAAACCTTCCGGTATGACACATAAGGCATACTTAAAATCCTGTGAGAGAGAGCATACAAGGCATAGAAAATAGTGAACCTGAAAATTTATTCTACACAACAAGGTTCCGTGTACATGAGTCACTAAGACTGAATAAGAAACTAAACTTTTAATACAAAATCCATCTCTTGAGTTACCAACTCAAGTCCGATGCAAAACGCCCAAAATGAAACCCCAAGTACATGTCTCTCTCTCTCTCAACCATAAGGCCACATGTCCAGACCCCTATCATCAACATGATGATCCCAAGCAAGCTCCTGCTCAACCCTCGGTTTCAGAGCACGATCATCCAACCTGTAACCTATTGAAATAACAATTCGACTGAGTATTGAATACTCAGCGTATACAAAACTACTAACAGACAATGTTATAAAGCATTAACATGTCATACAAAGTACAGTTCAACAGGACATATTCATAATCAGAGTGCGGAAGTTTAAAACAATATAACAATTGCATATTCTTGAAAAGCATACTTTAAACCATACTTTGAGTTTGTACTGTCACAAAATGTATTTCAAATATCTTATGAGTCTTACAAGTCTCTTATGGGCATTTAACTTATGAGTTCTTTAGTCTTGTGAGTTCCTTAACCTTATGAGTTCCTTGTGAGATCATACTTTTCACTTATCTTGTACTTATTTGAAGACAGATGCTAGTACCCGTACCTGGTCATAGTATACTAACATCCTCTCTTGCTTTCATGGAACAGATGATAGTGCCTGTACCTGTTCATAGTACACTAAAACATCCTACCTTAATTCTTGGAAACAGATACTAGTGCCCGTACCTGGTCATAGTACACTAGATCCTTTCATATTCTTTATTTTACTTGGAGACAGATACTAGTACCCATACCTGGTCATAGTATACCAGTATCCTCTCATACTTACTTGGAAACAGATAATAGTGCCAGTACCTGGTCATAGTACACTAAAACATCCTTTCATATTCTTATGAGCTTGTGAGTTTCTCTTGTGAGTTTTTCTTCTTGTCTTATGAACTTTCTTTTCTTATAAGTCTTATGAGCCTTTCTTTCCGTATGAGTCTTATGAGCTTTTACTTCTTATGAGTCTTATGAGAAACCTCTGTCATTAACATCATACATGTGCATAGAGTGCTTGTGCACATCATTGAATACATATGAGCATCATAGAGATCATGGAAAGCTTTTAAACATTTAGTCATATGCATATCATTGAGTACGTGGGAGCATAGAGTACTTGTGAGCATAATGGTGTAATAGAAAGCAGTTAAACATGGAATCATATTCATGAAATATCATTTATGATCAATAGGGTAAGCAAGGAAATCATCAAGTATAGTAAAATTCATTCCTTCGATAGCATACGCATATAAGGCTATATGCCGTAGTTTTCTCAAAAACATACATCAATACCTATTATTCATTTCATTTATGCTAATGGTATATACATACAACTCAATAACTATGCATCTAAGCCTACAAGGTAGCAATGAATCATAACAAGATAGTTAGTGGAGTGTATGTACACTCCTTTCATCAAAACCCAACCCTTTAATCCTACTAAGTATAAAGGAATCTTGACAATCCATTTAGGAGAGTGCATTCACACTATCATATCAAAACCCATATCTACTATATTACTTTTTATATCCATACAAGGCTATAAGCCTTAATTTCATCGACAGGCATGTTTCATTCATTACAAGCATGAATGAATCTTAACAACGATTGTTCCGCTTCATTTCATCTAAATAACATACTTTTAATCTCACTTTAGATATATTTCATCAAACTATGTATTTTCTTTAAAAAATAAAGCCTTTCTTCATACTTGATCGTAATGAATCATAACATAGCTAGTTGGTAGAGAGTATCTACAAATTTGCATCAAAATTCATGGTTTACTAACTACAAAGCATGAATGAATCATAACAAGGTCGTTAGTAGATTGTTCTTACTGTCAACAACCGGATCCCTACGGTTTTCTTGCTTTGGAATACTACTTGGAGGCAAAAGAAAGCTTTGAGGAAGCTTTTGAATCAATCCCAAGCTTGAGAAAGCTTGAGGAAAACAAGATCCAAGCTTTAGAATGCTTGTGGAGGTGAGCTCCAAACTTGAGAAGCAAATCCTAGTTCACCTCTTTACTCCTAGCACAAACCCTAGCAAAACCCACACTTTCCTCTCTTTCTCTATCAAAATTTCTCCCAAAAATTGGCTGAGGGTTGTAGAAACCCTAACATCCACGAATTTGTGCTTAAATAGGCCAAGGGATTGAGGCCAATGACTCGTAGACCCTTAAAATATCTCAAAGGGTCGGTTCCAAGGCAAAAACCCTCACCAAGGATCTATCGGTCAAGAGCACCGATAGATCCTTCAAAAAAATCACTCACTGTGCTAAAAACCCGTAAAAAAACATGTTTGGTCGATTGATCGGTCATGGGGATGGATAGATCCATCACTGAATGGAATTGAAGGATCTATCCTCCCCAAACTAGATAGATCCTTCACTATTCATTCCTTCATTTTTCCCGCTGTGGTATTTCGACCATAACTTTTAACTCATTGATCAGATTTTGGCGATTCAACTTGCCTTGGATTCTAGATTTAAAGAGGAACAAATTTTATGTTTTGTACAAAGCCTAATTATTCTATCTTCATATTCCAAAATGGTCCTAAAGGCTACTGTTCAGGAATTTCAGCAGACAATTTGCCTAAAACCCACTTTTTACCGAGCTTCGACTCAAACTCGGGAAATGTGATAAACATGAACCTCGAAGAGGATCTCGATATCTTTCTAATGGCTCAAGAATAACTCGATTCTGATTTCGGATGAGAAAATTAGAGTTCTCTCAAGTTGAGGGAATTTCCAAAAATCCCTCTTTGCGACACTTAGAGTATTGTATACTCTTGTTTTATTTTCATCCCAACGCCCTAAAACACTTTCCACACATATTTGTCTCATTGAAACCCCCTTTCATTCTAAAACATGAAGCCATCATCCCCTTAAGGATTTTGGCCTGGAAAAACACTATTCACAATACTATTCATCGCACTATTCACAGCATTATTCACAGGCTATGAAAGCAAGATCCGGGGTTCTACAGGATCTTCTCCCCTCATTGCCCTGATTGGCGCTCTGCTGACAATTTGGGTTCTGCCGAGGATGTAGATGTGATATTGCATTTGCACTCGTAGTTTCTAGGGGATCTTGAAGGACTTTAGAGTAGGACGAAATGTAGGATAGGGGACCGAAGTTTGAGACACCTTAGGATTTCTGTTTTACAGTGGATCTTTTGGGGACTTCTATTGTTGTACTCTCCTGGGGATTTATAATTTGAGATTTCCGACGGAGTTTTTTTTTTGCTCCGCTGGGCAATTTGAGAGAGGTTGCCTCTGCTGGAGAGAGGTTGTCTCTTCTTGGGAAGGTCGTCCCAAAAGATTTTTGTTAAGGAAAAAGTATGGAGAGGTTAGTCTTTGTGAGGATTTTCTGACTTTGAGAATGTTTTAACTTTTATTTCGGGCTTTCCTTTGATGGAAACTTTGTACTCTTGAGAGTTGACTCGGCCGGGGAAGTTGAGATGATTCTTGCTCTATTTGGACTTTGAGGGGAGACTCTGGAAAGGCTTTTGATTCCATGGGGGATGGTTTAGGGGATGTCTGGACTCTGCTTGGGAGATGATTCTGGACATAACTTGATCCCTTTAGTGACCACACCTGATTTGTCAGATTGCCTACGTACCCTTTGCATGATCAGGTCATGAAGAGTTCAGGCAAATGCCACGAGGGGCAAGGGAGGGTGTCCCTTGGAAGGTTTAATAAAAGAAGGTTTGTTAGGCTCCAAGGGGCTAACTAACGGATTTCATTGATTTGTAAATGGGTTTACATTGCTGGGGATAAGGAGTGTGCCAAAGATGACCTCCTGTCATTTCCCAGAGAATCTACGAGTGTAAAGCACCTATTAGATCTAGACCCTAAGCATAATATCATTTGACTTTGTCCATGTTGACGGCTCTGGGAGGTCTTCGTCATCCATACGTCTGAGTCGAAGGGTACCACCTGATAATTTATCTTGGACGATGTATGGGCCTTCATAATTGGGTGTGAATTTGCCTCTTGGGTCAGGGGCAGTTTGGCAAAAGTTTTTGGAGAACCAGGTCACCGACTTCGATGCTTTGTGACTTGAATTTCTTATTGAATGCCCTAGCCATGTGCCTCTGAATGTTGGGCCATTTGAGATTATCACACGAGTTGGTAAAGTTACTTACCGAGTAGCTCTTCCACCTCATATGGCCGCGGTTCACAACGTTTTCCACGTATCTATGCTGTGAAAATACATTGCGGACCCTTTGCATGTCATAGAATTGGAACCGTTGGAAATCCGAGAAGATCTCACTTTGGTTGAAAAGTCGGTACATATATTGGATCGAAGAAATCAAGTCCTTTGCAACAAAACTCTTCTATTAGTGCTCGTTTAGTGGCAACATCATGCTCGGGAAGAGGCCACATGGAACGTGAAGCCGAAATCAAAGCAAAATACCCGGAGTTATTTGAATATATTTTTTGTGCTATGTAATGATGTTTTGGGATTTGTAATATATGTGTCGTCCAAATTTCGAGGACGAAATTTATATAAGGGGGGAGGATGTAGAGCCCCAGAACTTTTTGCCATGTATTGGAACCCGTGCCAAGGCATTATGCCTTTGTAATCCTCCTATTTCTATGAAATGAGAAAATTTAAAGAACTTTAAGTGTTAAGAAGTAGTATTCCTAAGTCGAATATATATCGAAAACCCGAGTTACTGAATCTCATTTGCGGATCAGTCAACTTTAGGGGTGAGTTGGTCAATAAATAAGGAAGAAATTGAAAATTTGAAAATACCAGAAATGTTCCCCTTCGAAAGACGAATCCAACGCAAGTTGAATCGTCCAAATCGGGCAACCGAGTAAAAAGTTATGGCCGAATTACTAAAGTAGGGAAAAATAGGAGAAAACAACAAAATCTGGAGTGTGCGATCGATCACAGGTCAGGTGCGATCGATCGCATGCAGGCGAAATGGGTCCTAAACTCTCTGAACCATATGCGATAGATGGATCCCCAGGTGCGATAGATCGTAGGGATCTGCAATGGATCGCAAGTATGTGCGATCGATTGCATACAGGGGAAATCAGATAAAAAATGTTCGGGTTCATTTGCGATAGATCACATCCATGTGCGATCGATCGCAAGGACCTGTGATCGATCGCAAACAAGTGTGCGATCGATCGCATGCGGTAGCGGATTTCGCATTTGAGGGTTTTTAACCCTTGATCTATTTGAGGGTTCTTATTTAGGGCTTTTCTAACCTAGAGGAGAGAAAGAAGGAAGAGAAAGGAGAAGAGGGTTTTGGGAAATCCTCCAAAGTAGCTTGGATTTGGAGATTAAGGAAAGCTCATCTTGAAGATTTTCAAGCAAAGGACCTTCCTCAAGCAACTAGAGTTCCTCAAACCCAAAGAGGGATTCTTCCTCAAGTTGGAACTACACATCAAGAGTTTTCTTCAACCTATTCAAGGTTGGTACCCTATACTACCCTTCTAGTTCATACTCACCTTATTTTATGTTTTCCCTAAATCTTAAAGCAAGATAATGAGATGGGATGAATGGATGAAGGTGGATGGTTGTGTGGATGTGAATGGGCGATTGGATGCCGTGTGTTTATTGTGATGAACGAAATGGGAAGGGCATTGTATTAATAATGAACACACATGTATGTTGTGAACATCAAACCACCTAGAAATCCAAGATTTAGGTATTAAGCATAATACACATACCAAGTGTTTGATGAAATGCCACAATGGAGAGAAAGATGATTTGTTCTTAGAAAATACATGTGTGAACTTCCTAATTTCCTAGAATGGTATGTTGATAAATTAAATGCTCATTTATTTGATGTATTGATTATCAAATGCAAATGCTTTATATGCCATTGTCATCCTTAATTGTACACGAAATCACGAGCACGGTATGTAGTCCACGAGTAGGGTTTCAAGCATTAAACACTGTGTTTTTGTTTTAAGAAAAATCAAGGTTTTATTCCCGATTCACGAACACTATGACAAGGCCAAAAGGAAGGATTGGTAAATAGAGGTAGGGCATATCTTACGATATGTTTTGCCTCGTTTTTTGACACGAACAAGAACGCCCCAAGCATGCATGTTACATTCAATGCATTTCGTTAAAGAGGAGTCTCCCCTCCCTCACAAGTTGTTTCTCATTTAGGAAGAGGGCCCCCCCCTCCCTCACAAGTAGTAAGAACATGTTTATTTTCCAAGCAAGCAAGCATGATACATGACATGACACGCATTACAAGCATGATACGTGCATTGCATAAGAAGGGATTTAACACCAACTTCCCTCACAAGTTGCATAAGAGGGGTCTCCCCTCCCTCACAAGTGCATCTCATTCCTGCCTTATATTGTTATTGCTATGCTATGGCTGTTGGTTAGTGTTTGGTACCCGCTGAGTATTTCATGCTTAGCTGTACGTCTTATGTCGGCAGGTGATAGTGGAGTGGCTGCTCCTGTTGACATCTGTGCTCATGGTCCATGGGTGGAGGAGTACATCGGGGAGGTCCCTGCTGAGGAGCCTCACGTAGACGGTCACTATTAGGTGGTAGATTCTGAGTGAGTGAGCTGTGGGTGAGTTTGAGAGAGTAGACTCATGTATTTTGGCGGGCATGTCCGCACTTTCTTTTGTGATTTCATTTTGTACAAAACTTGGATCATATGTATATATATATACATAGAGGTTTTGTAGACTTCCGTTGTGCCATGTTTAAGTATGCTTCCGTTATTTTTGTCCTCTATTGTATATGCTCTATGTATTTTGCAGGTTATTTCATCAAGCAAGTCATATAAGTCATGATAAGTCATCCAAGATTCACTCTAACTCCTAGGGTGGGTTTTGGGTCGCGACACATTAACCCGTTCATGTGTGGGCCGTAAGTTCCTCCATGAATTTCTTCAACCACCTGTGCTGCTTCACGAGTGTTGAGGTATCTGAGCTAGATAAGATTTGGTGATCTCATGTACAAGACTTCTCTCGAGAGGACAAACTGAATGGCAAGTCTTTTGATTTTCTGGTGTTCTGTTTTGGTGGCATCGAGTGGGAAGGTCCTGTCCTCGAGGTATTGCTTGATGTTTACGTACCAAGGCTTGTTTTCTGATACCTCCTCAATCTCAAGATAGTAGGCAGGCTGATCCTGTTGTTGAATTTCGATTAGCCAGAGCATGATGGCCCTGGGGATCTGTACTATAGAGGCGAGAGTAGCCAGTGTGTCGACGAATCTGTTGTGGTTTCGAGACCTGTGATTGAAAGTGATTCTTTTGAAATGAGTGATCAGCACGTTGAGGTAGGCCATGTGTCACGACCCAAAATACCCCCTGGGAATTAGGGATACTTTGCCTCGTGATGTGCAATATCCGATACCAAACCATCCTATCAAAATATACAAGGCAATATATAATGGAGATATAAAATAATGCGGAAGCTTAATCAAAGTGCAGAAGCGTAACCCAAAAATTTCTTTTTCTATATATACTCTCTTTTTCAAGTTTGTACATACATAACAAAAGTAAATGTGGACATGCTCACCTATCAAAACAGAAAAAGAAACCTCACAGTCTCTCCACTCAACAGTGGTCTAGATAGGGCCACCTATCTAGGTCTCTATCCTCCTATGTCTGCATCGGGATAGGCGGATCCTTTCTTGCTCGTATTCTTCTTCAACTCATGGCTCTAGGTTGTGGATGTCAAAATACCTGCCGACATAAAATGTACGGCTGAGCATGGAATACTCAGTGAACCAAAACAACTAGCTAACAGTGCTATCATAATTATAATATTACATACAAGTGCATAAGGAAATACTAATCACAAGTTCATGCTTAAAAACTCCGTCATGGAAAATCTTTTATAAAACTTGTTCTTTTCATGGAAAACAAACCATCTTATGCATGCTTATGAATTCTTATGAATGCTTATGAGCCTCGTGTTTTCTTATGAGCTCTTGTGAGTTTTCGAGTTCATATAGCCTTTCTTGTGAGCTTCTTCTGAGCTTGTTCTTGTGAGCTTATGATCCTTGGAGACATATGCAATTCTTACGAGTTCTTGGAAGCCTTGCAAGGCTTATGATCCTTGGAGTTTATGCAAGATCTTAGACTTGATCCTTCTGAGAATGAAGTAACCGATCTTAGAATACCAACCCAAAGTTTGGCTTTGTCAATGTTTATGCTTCTTTCTTATGAATTGCCTTGGAAAAAAAACCTTGTTTATGATTCTTGAAATACATGCTTATGCGAAAACCTTGATCATGCAAAACTTATCGTGCGTGGAGTGCTTGTGAGCATCATTATATATACATATCTTGAAAATCATAAATATTTCCAATGAATTCATACAAGACACAATAGCATTGTAGTATCATTGGATAATTCTAGAACATAGCATATTTCCGTTCATTTCATCACATCATCAAGACCATGGCTGTTAAGCCTAATTCATCACATCATACTTAAAATCATGATTTATTTAGAGATATTAACAGTCACATGCAAATATAGCCATAGTAACTCTTTTATTGAAAAACCCCCAAATCTTAAATCCATATCTACTCATTTGATCGTAGTGTAGTTCACCCCAAGACCCCACATTTATTATTTGCATCACATTAAAGATAAAATCACCCATTGAATCATCTCTTTCCATTTTGTTATGATAACAAGGCTAGATAGTAGGTTTACTTACCTTTTTCATCAACTTCTAGGTTGAAGAAGAACCCTTGAGTAGAAATCCAAGCATGATTAAGGAAGGCACCACCTTGATTCGTGCTCCTCTTGATCTTAATCCAAAATCCTCTGTGGAAAATCCCCCAAATATTCTTCCTCTAGGAACTCTCTTTAAGTTTAGGTTAACCCAAAACCCCCCAAAAGCTCTCCTATTTATAGGCCAAGGGTTAAAACCCTAGAAAACACGCACTTAAGAAAATCTGATTCGCGACCTACGATCGATCGAAGCAAATCTACGATCGTTCGTAGGTTTTCTATGATGGATCGTATATTGTCCAAAATTTTTTGCCCTTTTCTGGGATTCTACGATCGTTTGTAGCCCTCCTACGATCATTCGTAGGGTAGTTAGGATCGTTCGTAATTCTGACAGAAAATTTCCATATTTTCATGCTTTGTTATTTTGGTCATAACTTTTGACTCGTTTATTGGATTTTAACGATTCAACTTACATTGGACTCGTATTTTAAAGGAGATAAACTTTGACTCAGATGTCCAAATCCTAATTTTGAGGTTTTAATTACCTAAATGAGCTCTAAAGGGAACTGGTCTGAAAATTGGTTTCAGCAACTCATATTTTCAGTCCCGACTTCGGAATTCCAACTTTTAACTCAACCCCAACCAAAAATCTGGAAAAATGATTAACATGAACCTCAAAGAGGATTCCAATATCTTTCTAAAAATTCAAGAATCGCTCAATTCCGATTAGCAGTGAGAGAACTAGAGCTATTTAAAGTTGAGGGTAAGCAAAGGCATAACCCTTATTGATACTTAAGAGTATTTGATACTCTTACTTTCTTCATTCCAATAACCATATACTAAAAATATATTCTTAAAGCTTTTAATACATGTCATCATTTATTATACTAAGCCATCAAGATCTGGGGTTCTACATCCTCCCCCCTTACAGAAATTTCATCCTCAAAATTAGAACGATACATGGTAATAATAAAGAACAAAATTTACATGAACATCATTTATACAAATAAATGGGGATAGTTTTCCCTCACTTCTGCATCGCGCTCCCATGTAGCTTCTTCCCTAGAGTGATGTTGCCATCGAACAAGAACCAAGGGAATAACCTTGTTACACAAAACTTGATCTCTACGGTCCAAAATCATACAAGGCCTCAAAAGGTGCCATTTGGATACTCGCCTGATAACTGTTACTGTAGGCAAACTCCACCAAGGGCAAGTGATCCTCCTAACTGCCTTTTAAGTCCAACATTCAAGCTCGAAGCATGTCCTCTATAACCTGGTTCACCCTCTCGGTCTGCCCATCTGTTTGAGGATGAAAGATGGTGCTAAAGTCCAAACGGGAACCCATAGTGCTCTGAAAGCTCTTTTAGAACCTAGAAGTGAATCTCGGATCCCTGTTGTAACGACCCCAACATCCTACAAGGCTAAAATAGGACTTTGGAATCGTCACATTACATAAACCTGCTTAAAATCCATACATACAAGGCATACTACACGAGTCTTCAAAAATGAGGATAATAAAATTTCGATCATGAAAAGTCAAACCATCCTGTACAATAATAGTCCACACATCATAGCTCCTCATAACAAAATAGTCTAAAACATCCACCCGGTAAATAACTAAGACAACATCAACTAGAAGTCATAAGTCTAATACAAACTTCTCTTCCAAAAAGAAATGCTAAAACTACTCAATAGGGATAACTGTCAAAATCCCTAGCCTCTTCCTCAGGAAGCTCACCTTCTCCCTCTTCTTTGGCGTACACCTCCTCGGTCCACAGCTCTCCTCCTAAACCTGAAGACAATGACAGGTCGACTGAGCATGGAATACTCAGTGGATAAACAAACTAACAACAACACAAAATAGCATGAGCAATAACAATATCATAACTCGGTTTATCTAAGCTTAATCATAATAACTTCACGTAAAATAGGCATAATCGGAGTGCGTAGCATATAACATGTCATAACATCATCTTGACTCGTGTACTTGTGCAATTCTTATCCATGAACTTATCTTAACATATGCCTAGACTTATATATGCATGATTCATAGTGTGTTTGTCCCATCAACGTATAATTCATAGTGTTTTGTCCCGGCAACGCATAATTCATAGTGTTCGACAACGCGTAGAGTGGATGTTCGTAATGGGGGATCATTCTTTCATAGCATGACATGAGTGCGACAACGCGTAGAGTGGATGTTCGTAGTGGGGGATCATTCTTTCATGGCATAATTCGTAACACATTCGTATCCAATGCATGTATGATTGTGAGACAAGTGGACTAATGAGACTTGAATACTTACCATGTGAGTGCACGTGTGCTTGAGTGTCGTGATTGGAATTCAAATAAGTCATCCCTTAGATTCCAATCTTCCGTTAGGAAACTCCGCTAGGTTACATCTCCCTAGTTAGAAAATTCCCAACGTGGAGGATTTTTCTCTAAGGTTTGGCCTACCTGAATACCGATCACCATACAAGTAAATAGAGCATAATTTATCATAACAACACAATATTCATTTAACTTAATTTCCTCATAATCAAAAGCACCATACTAATATTTAGCATTCTTAGACATTTCAACAAACATGTAGAGTGCGTTAATTATGGATACTTTGCCCTTTCTCATTCTTAACATTCCATCACACAATAATCAATCCACACAACCCAAACATACTCCATATCCATACATTCATCCCAATCCTCCATAGTATTTCCCTTCCTCCGTTCAATCCATCCATAGTATAAATCCATTTCATCTCTAGTAAGCTTAATCCATACATAATTAGGGAAAACAAGTCAAATTATCATTTCTATCATTCATATTAAACAAATATTCATCAAACCTCATTAATAGAGTTGAATTAGGGAGTTTATCGACCTTAGGAATTCTTTCCTTAGATTCAAAACGCTCCCGAGGTGATTTGGGGAAGCTTTGAGGATGATCTCTAAGCTTTCCTCTCAATCTTCTAGCAATCCCCTTCTTCTCAAAGCAACCCCTCTCTCAAAACCCTAGGTTTTCTCCCCCCCTTTTGCCAAATTAGGTTAGAAATAGGTAGAGTATTTTAATATCTCGAGTAAGACCCCCTATTTATAGCCCCAAGGGTTTGGAACGAAAAGACCTAAAAGTCCTTACTAAAATTCTGTCAAAAATACGAAAGACCGATCGATCGGTGGTTATGACCGAGCGATCGGTCGCCTACCGATCGATCGCTGTTTATGACCGTGCGATCGGTCAAAAACATACTCTTTGGAAAATTTCCCCATACAAAATTTTGGACCGATCGATTGGTTTTGGACCGATCGATCGGTACTTCTGACTGAGCGATCGGTGCTCTGCAGATTTTTGACCTACTCTAGTATTTTGGCCATAACTTTTGACTCGTTCGTCGGATTTCAACGATTCAACTTGCGTTGGATTTGTCTTTCAAAAACGAACATTTTTGGCATTTTACAATTTCCAATTTCCTCTTTATTTATGGACCAAAAACTCCCCAAAGTTGACTGATCTGCAATTCCATCTGACAAAACCTCGGAAAACCCATTTTTGACTTAGCTTAGATGAAAAATAAAGAAAAACATTAAACATGAACCTCGAAGAGGGTTCTAATACCTTTTTAATGGTTCAAGAATCACTCAATTCCAATAAACGGTGCTAAAACTGGAGCTTCCTAAAGGTCAAGGTGTGATATGACATTCCTGAACTAGAAGTTTGATTAAACCTTAATCACACTACACCCATTAGATATACAATACAATAAACTTTAAAACATCACAAGGACTATAATACCCCTAATGTAATGCAATAAAAACATAAAAAAGATTCGGGTCTCTACACCTGTCTGACACAATACTTCTTTGATGTACAATGCCACTAGCTGGTTCGCATTGAACGTAGTCCGATAAGGCAAGAAATGGGCAGACATTGTCAAACAATCATCCATTACCCATATTGCATCGGAGTTCTTCGCCGTCCTTGGCAATCCAGTAATGAAATCCATGGAGATCTTCTCCTATTTCCACTCGGGAATAGGAAGGGATTGCAAAAGCCCTACTGGCCTTATATGCTCTGTCTTCACCTGTTGGCATACCAAGCATCTTGACACATACTCAGCGAATTTCCTCTTCATGTTCCGCCACCAATAGTGTTTCTTTAGATTCTGGTACATCTTAGTACCACCAGGATGCACAGTGTACTTGGACCAGTGAGCTTCATCTAAGATCTCACTCTTCAACTTTGCATTGGCAGGAACACACAGCCTTCCCTTAAATGTGATCGCTCCATTACCATTCACAGAGAACTCATCACTCCCCTTGTTAATCACTTTATCTCTATAAGCAAGTAGCTCCGCATCTGAATCCTACAACTCTTTGATCCGAACTAGGATATAAGGCCTGACTGTAAGATTAGCCATGACTAGCCCATAGGTGGGAATACTGAAACTGGTATCGAGGTTTAACATGAGATCCAACATCTTCCATTCGTGAATCATTATGTGAGCTATAAGTCCAGTAGGTTTCCTGCTCAATGCATCTGCCACCATGTTAGCCTTACCCGGATGGTACTGGATAGAACATTCATAGTCCTTCAAGAATTCCATCCATCGGCGCTGTTGCATATTCAACTCCTTTTGGGAAAATAGGTATTTTAAGCTTTTGTGATCCGTGAAAACATCAAACTCTTCCCTATAAAGGTAATGCCACCAAATCGTTAACGTGAATACCACCATGGCCAACTCCAAGTCATGAGTAGGATAGTTCTTTTCATGCTCCTTCAATTACCGGGAAGCGTAGGCGATAACATTCTCGCACTGCATAAGAACACATCCTAGCCCAACATTCGAGGCATCACTATAGACTAAAAAACCTCCTCTCCCAGATGGCACTGTGAAAACGGGGGCCGTAGTAAGCCTCTTCCTCAACTCTATGAAACTTTCTTTGCATTTATCACTCTAAGCGAACTTGGCATTCTTCCGCATTGAGTACGTGAGCGGTGCCGCTAAGCTGGAGAATCCCTTTACGGATCTCCTATAGTATCTTGCCAAACTGAGGAAACTGTATATCTCGATAACACTCCTAGGTCTCTCCCATTTCATCACTGCTTCTATCTTTGCTAGGTCTACTGAAATACCTTCGGCAGATACCACATGGCCAAAGAACGCCACTTTCTTCAACCAAAATTCGCACTTACCAGTCTATGCTCTCGAAGAGTCTCAAGTGTAAGGCAAAGGTCTCAATCATGGTCCTCCCATGTAGGGGAATACACTAAGTGTCGCGACCCAAAATACCCCCTAGGAGTTAAGGATACTTTGACTCGTGACCGCTGTATCATACCTCCAGTATGATACATAAGGCACACGTGGAAACCTGTCAGAGTACCTGAATATACATAGCGGAAACGAAATACAATGCACAGCGGAAAATAAAATACTAAACATAGCGGAATCAAAATGAATACTCCTATAGCTTGGCTCAAGTAAGAACCAACAAGTGTACATGTGAGAAACCCAAAAGTGGAGTGGACAAACCACACACTCACATAACAAAAGACACAAGTTCTAAGTCGGTCGATCAACAGAAATCGAAGTCACGACTCCTATCTAAAGCACCATCGTCATGATAGTGATCCATGGAAGGCTTCGGGTCACGGTACCCTTCCTCGACCCAAGGTTCTTCGCCACACAAATCGAATGGAACCCGAGCACCTGCCGATCATAACAATATCGACTGAGCATGGAATACTCAGTGTATACAAACTAATAACAATAAAGCGGTTAGGCATAGAGCATACAAGACATGGAAAATGAAATCCGTAGAATCCTTAAAGCATGGAAACCGTGAAAACATATGTGAGATAATGTTCGAAACCAAAACTGTAACCGTGTGAGTCAATCGATAATCATAGCCTTATGAGTTCTTGTGAGTTTATGGAGTTACTTAGAGTCATTATGATCCGTAGAGACATAGAGCATAGAGCAATACCGTAGAGCATTTCCATAGAGCATAACCTTAGAGATCTTAGAGCATTTCATTGTGATCGGTGGAGCTTGTGAGACGATCTTAGAGCATTATCATAGAGTTTCCTTGTGAGCATGGTATGATCCTTAGAGCTTGTGAAACGATCTTAGAGAAATCATAGAGTTACTTAGAATCATTCATTATTCGTCTTTTCGTGAAAAAACCTTTGTTTGTACTTTGAGAAATCCATGGAAACCATCGGTTCATGCGAGACATGCGAGCATATGCACTTAATAAGAGAAATCATCATATTTAAGCATAGAATCCCTTAGAGGTATTTTATCAAACACTTAGAGTGCATCATAATAGTAACCTTCATCCAAGTATATAATCACACCTTTTCATACATAAAATCAATACATATAGATAGGGCATAGATAAGAAGAAATCATAATTAGTAACTAGTAGGATTGCAAGATTGTAGTAAAGTGTATCTACCTTGGTGAAATCAAAGACTTTGATTCCCAAAGGGTTGAACAAGCAATAACCTTGTGTTCTTGGTTGAGAATCACCAAGGGAAGTGGAAGAACCTTGATCTTCCACAAGCTTGATCAACAAGTAGTTCCTCTCCTTCTTCTCTCTCTCAAAATCTCCTAAGATAGGGCACAGAGGGTTTCTGAAACCCTAAGGCATGAACCCAGCCCTTTTATAGGCAAAGGGTGATGGTTAAAGTCTCAAATACCCTTAATGAAGAAAATCTGCGTATCACCGATCGATCGGTGGTATGGACCGAGCGATCGGTGGCTTACCGGTCGATCGGTGTTATGACCGAGAGATCGGTCAAAAACACACTCTCTGGAATTTTTCCCCATACAAAAAAGTTAACCGTGCGACAGCTATCGAGCGATCGGTAGTTGACCGATCGATCGCAGGTAATGACCGAGCGATCGGTCGACCCCTGTTTTGCTGAAAAACCTTGTTTACACCACTCAAATCTTCCCTAATGCACTTCCAACACAGTTTTATGCTTCCAACACATTCTCTAAGGACATATAGACCCATTGGAACATATACGCCATAATTCCCTAACACATATATTAACATAAGACCCATAAGTGTACAAAACCACACTTGGGCACTATTCACACACTATTCATTCTTAGTGAAATGAAATTTCGGGGCTCTACATCCCTCCCCCCTTATAAGAATTTCGTCCTCGAAATTAGAACGATACCAAAAACATAACAAGAACAAAATACACACAAACTAACAAGGAAAACTACTCAAACAAGTGAGGGTACTTTTCCTTCACTTCCGCTTCTCGCTCCCATGTAGCCTCTTCCTTGGAATGATGCTGCCACTTCACTAGGACTAAAGGGATAGTCTTGGTTCGCAACACTTGATCTCGACGATCCAGAATCTGAATTGGTTGTTCAACCAACGTAAGATCCTCTCGAATCTCAACAGGATCAAGAGCGATGACGTGAGACGGATCCGAAATGTATTTTCTAAGCATAGAGACGTGAAATACATTATGGACCGCTGCCATGTGAGGCGGTAGTGCTACCCTGTAAGCAACCTCACCAACCCTTGTGACAATCTCAAATGGTCCCACGTACCTAGGACTGAGCTTTTCCTTCTTCCCAAATCGCATGATTCCCCGACTCGGCGAAATCTTCACAAAGACCCGATCTCCAACTCGGAACTCTAAATCTCTGCGGCGTATATCCGCATAGCTCTTCTGCCTATCCTGAGCACTTTTCAATCGCTCCCGGATAATTTTGACCCTTTCTGCGGTCCGCTCTATCAACTCAGGACCAAGAATTTTCCTCTCACCAACTTCATCCCAGTATAGCGGTGATCGACAACTCCGACCATACAGAGCTTCAAAAGGTGCCATCTGGATGCTTGCCTGATAACTATTGTTGTAGGAAAACTGAATCAACGGCAACTGTTCCTCCCAACTACCCTGAAAATCCAGCATACAAGCTCGGAGCATATCCTCCACTACTTGATTCACCCTCTCCGTTTGTCCATCGGTCTGAGGATGGAAGGCGGTACTGAATTCTAAACGAGAACCCATAGCATCCTGGAAAGTTTTCCAAAACCTGGAAGTAAACCGAGGATCTCGATCAGACACGATAGAAACTGGCACACCGTGCAGTCGAACCACCTCCTTAACATATAGGGCTACCAACTGATTTGCATTGAAAGTAGTTCGGTACGGAATAAAATGTGTAGACTTAGTCAACTTGTCCACAATCACCCAAATAGCATCGGAGCCCTTCGCCGTTCGCGGCAAACCCACAATGAAATCCATCGAGATGTTCTCCCATTTCCACTCCGGAATAGGAAGGGACTGCAAAAGACCTGCCGGCCTTTGATGTTCGGCTTTTACCTGCTGGCAAATCAAACAACTGGCGACGTACTCAGCGACTTCCCTCTTCATGTTTCGCCACCAGTAGTGCTTCTTGAGATTCTGGTACATCTTAGTACCTCCCGGATGTACCGTGTACTTTGATCGGTGAGCTTTATTCAAAATTTCATCCCTCAAAACTGTGTCGGCGGGGACACACAACCTGCCCTTAAATGTGATAGCTCCATCACCATTTAAAGCGAACTCCTGATTGCCGTTACTCGCTGACTTGTCTCGGTAAGCAAGCAACTCAACATCTGAATTCTGTAACTCCTTGATCTGTCTCAGGATCTGTGGCCTAACCACCACGTTGGACATTATCGGCCCATAGGTGACATGCCTGAGAGTAGTGTCCAAATGACACATATCATGTAATAACTTCCACTCTTGCACTCTCAATTGAGCCATAACTCTGTAAGGTTTTCTGCTAAGAGCATCGGCTACCACGTTAGCCTTACCCAGGTGGTACTGGATGGAACAGTCATAGTCCTTCATGAACTCCATCTAACGACACTGCCTCATATTCAACTCCTTCTGGAGGAAAAGATACTTCAAGCTCTTGTGGTCTGTGAACACCACGAACTCTTCTCCGTAGAGGTAGTGACGCCAAAGTTTCAGTGCAAAGATGACTGCAGCGAGCTCTAAGTCATGTGTGGGGTAATTCTGCTCATGCTCCTTCAGCTGACGGGAAGCATAGGCGACCACCTTTTTATGCTGCAACAAAACACATCCAAGTCCCACTAGTGAAGCATCACTATAGACTTCGAAACCACCGCTCCCAGATGGAACTGTAAGAACAGGAGCCGAAGTAAGCTTCTTTTTCAACTCCAAGAAACTAGCCTCGCACTTATCACTCCACTTGAACCTCGTGTTCTTCCGTGTGAGATAGGTAAGCGGAGCTGCTAAACTTGAAAATCCTTCCACAAACCTTCTGTAATATCCTGCCAACCCGAGGAAACTACGAATCTCGGTGACACTCTTCGGTCTTTCCCAATTCATCACCGCTTCAATCTTTCCAGGATCAACTGAAATACCTTCAGCAGATACCACGTGTCCAAGAAAAGACACCTTGTTCAGCCAGAACTCACACTTGCTCAACTTAGCATACAGGCTATGCTCTCGAAGTGTCTGCAATACCAGACGGAGATCTCTCGTGTGATCCTCCTATGACTGTGAATACACAAGGATATCATCAACGAACACGATCACACATTGATCGAGAGACGATCTGAACACCCGATTCATCAAATCCATGAATGCTGTCGGCGCGTTAGTCAGTCCAAAAGACATGATCAAAAACTCGTAATGACCGTATCGAGTTCGGAATGCTGTCTTCGGAATGTCCTCTTTCTTGATCTTCAACTGATGATAACCAGATCGAAGGTCAATCTTGGAGAAAAACTGCGCACCCTTCAATTGGTCAAACAAGTCGTCTATCCGAGGCAATGGATAACGATTCTTGATCGTGACGTTGTTCAATTGCCTGTAATCAATGCACATACGCATTGATCCATCTTTCTTCTTCACGAAGAGAACCGGAGCTCCCCAAGGTGAAACACTTGGCCGGATAAAACCAAGGCCTTGCAATTCTTCTAATTGCTCTTTTAACTCCTTAAGCTCAATAGGGGCCATCCTATACGGAGCTCTTGAAATCGGAACTGTGCCTGGAGCTAGCTCAATCACAAACTCAATTGCACGATCGGGAGGCAATCCCGGCAAGGTTTCCGAAAAAACATCCATATACTCACATACCACCGGAATAGGTGTGGAGTCTCGCACTTCTACACCCTCGAGACTAAGAGCTGCAAAGCGGGCAATGTCTCTTCCCTGAAGTCCCCTGAAATGAAACGGCTTTAACCCCACGGGTTTAAAATGCACCACCTTCTCGAAACACGCCACGTGTCCATGGTGAGTTGAGAGCCAATCCATACCTAGAATGACATCGAAATCCCAATCCTGAAATCCCAGAAGGATCAAGTCGACTGGCAACTCGTGCTGCATGACTTGTACAACACTATCCGGATACACTTTATCTGTTTCAATAGATTTTCCCAATGGAGTCGAAATGAACAACTCCCTAAGTAGCTTGCTTGGCTCGGACGTAAAGCCTTTGGCAAAGCTTGGTGAAACGAACGAGTGAGTGGATCCTGTGTCTATCAACACTCTTGCCAAACATTCATTTACGAGCAACGAACCTGAGAATTTGAATCATCCCAGTTATAACACAACTATACACATGGATACAAACATCGCAAAACACCACATAGGATATATATAGATACGAACATATCATGGCAATATTAGAACTTCGACAAAGACTAGTTCGCGCGTACCTTGCACAACATCGTCAGATGCCTGTGCGTCTCTATCAGTCATGGCAAAGACTCTGCCCTGGTTCTCCTGACGAGGCTGCTGGGTAGGCTGCAAGGATCTAGAGGCCTGAGATGAAGACCCCTGAAGTGAATTCTGCCTGCCTGGAGGCCGAACTCCCTGTGATCCAGACCGTGACTGCTTGCGCGGGCAATCTTGAATCATATGGCCCATCTCGCCACAGTGGAAGCATCCACCTGACATTCTGCGGCAATCTCCAGTCTTATGCCGACGACCACATACGGCGCACTCCTCAAATGTCTGCGATGCGGAGGAAGCCGGAGGCATAACCCTCGTAGCTTGCGATGCCGTAGGACGCGGTGCCTGAGGCGCAAAAGAAGGTCTCTGAGCCAACATCGGCTGGGAGAACTGGTACGGTGCAGTCCTAGTCCTCTTCTCTGAAGAACTACTCGACTGACCCCGAGACATGCTCTTCCCGAAGCCACTGTCTCTTCTTCTCACGAAGTCTTCCGCATTCTTTTCGGCGATCTTCAGCTTCCCTACTATCTCTCTCCAAGACTCTACCTGGAGAATGGACACCCGATCTCGGATGAAAGCCTTCAAGCCCATCTGAAACTTCCTGACCTATAGGTCTTCAGTAGCCACCAAGTGCGGAGCAAACCTAGACAACTCGGTGAACTTAGCCTCATACTCGGCTACGCTCATCGACCCTTGCTCCAAAAGCATAAACTCTCTCGCCTTTTGTTCCCGAATAAACCTGGGAAAGTACTGTTCCCTGAAAGTCTCTAAGAACTCCGCCCAAGTCCAGGGCACACCTGTCTTAGCAACATCTCTCTGCCTTTGGGCAGCTCTCCACCAGTGTTCGGCTTCACCTTCCATCACGAAGGAAGCCCATTCTACCCTTTGCTCATCGGTACAACGGAGAGCCCGGAAGGTCTTCTCCAGCTGCATAATCCAAGACTCGGCCACCATGGGGTCCAGAGTGCCATAGAATTTAGGAGGCCGCAGTCTCCTAAAAGCTTCGAGCCCCGCGGTGTGATGCACCGGTGTAGGCACAGGCGTGGACGGTGGGGTAGGCATAGGCCTCGCTGCCAACAATGCCAAAGTCTCGGCTATGGAGTCCATAGCATTTGTGAAATACAACGGTTCCTCTTCTCTCGGAACTTCACTCTCGGCCCTCCGAGTATGGTAACCTCGACCCCGATTGACACGTCTCATGATATCAAATCCTGAGATCAATTTGGCAAAACATGAGTCTAACTTGGATACCAAACCTCACATATCATATAGCAATTCAATAATCATGAAATGTTAACACCGCATTTAGTATACATCAAGGTATACACGTAAGAATACCATCACAACTTAGAGTACCCTAGCGTAGCTAAGACACTTGCATTGGGCATCTATCTTTCTAGGATCCTACACTAACCTAAGGATTCACTTGATACCGGTTATGTCGTGGTACAAGCCTAAGACAACTGAGTCCTTCTGAGTTCTAAGTTCAACTCATAGGAATTACTTCCGCTTAGGCCAAGCCTGAGTGACCTAACTAAGTCTGTCGTTAGACATAACTAGCTCTGATACCAAGTCTGTCGCGACCCAAAATACCCCCTAGGAGTTAAGGATACTTTGACTCATGACCGCCGTATCATACCTCCAGTATGATACATAAGGCACACGTGGAAACCTGTCAGAGTACCTGAATATACATAGCGGAAACGAAATACAATGCACAGCGGAAAATAAAATACTAAACATAGCGGAAGCAAAATGAATACTCCTATAGCTTGGCTCAAGTAAGAACCAACAAGTGTACATGTGAGAAACCCAAAAGTGGAGTGGACAAACCACACACTCACATAACAAAAGACACAAGTTTTAAGTCGGTCGATCAACAGAAATCGAAGTCACGACTCCTATCTAAAGCACCATCGTCATGATAGTGATCCATGGAAGGCTTCGGGTCACGGTACTCCTCCTCGACCCAAGGTTCTTCGCCACACAAATCGAATGGAACCCGAGCACCTGCCGATCATAACAATATCGACTGAGCATGGAATACTCAGTGTATACAAACTAATAACAATAAAGCGGTTAGGCATAGAGCATACAAGACATGGAAAATGAAATCCGTAGAATCCTTAAAGCATGGAAACCGTGAAAACATATGTGAGATAATGTTCGAAACCAAAACTGTAACCGTGTGAGTCAATCGATAATCATAGCCTTATGAGTTCTTGTGAGTTTATGGAGTTACTTAGAGTCATTATGATCCGTAGAGACATAGAGCATAGAGCAATACCTTAGAGCATTTCCATAGAGCATAACCTTAGAGATCTTAGAGCATTTCATTGTGATCGGTGGAGCTTGTGAGACGATCTTAGAGCATTATCATAGAGTTTCCTTGTGAGCATGGTATGATCCTTAGAGCTTGTGAAACGATCTTAGAGAAATCATAGAGTTACTTAGAATCATTCATTATTCGTCTTTTCGTGAAAAAACCTTTGTTTGTACTTTGAGAAATCCATGGAAACCATCGGTTCATGCGAGACATGCGAGCATATGCACTTAATAAGAGAAATCATCATATTTAAGCATAGAATCCCTTAGAGGTATTTTATCAAACACTTAGAGTGCATCATAATAGTAACCTTCATCCAAGTATATAATCACACCTTTTCATACATAAAATCAATACATATAGATAGGGCATAGATAAGAAGAAATCATAATTAGTAACTAGTAGGATTGCAAGATTGTAGTAGAGTGTATCTACCTTGGTGAAATCAAAGACTTTGATTCCCAAAGGGTTGAACAAGCAATAACCTTGTGTTCTTGGTTGAGAATCACCAAGGGAAGTGGAAGAACCTTGATCTTCCACAAGCTTGATCAACAAGTAGTTCCTCTCCTTCTTCTCTCTCTCAAAATCTCCTAAGATAGGGCACAGAGGGTTTCTGAAACCCTAAGGCACGAACCCAGCCCTTTTATAGGCAAAGGGTGATGGTTAAAGTCTCAAATACCCTTAATGAAGAAAATCTGCGTATGACCGATCGATCGGTGGTATGGACCGAGCGATCGGTGGCTTACCGGTCGATCGGTGTTATGACCGAGAGATCGGTCAAAAACACACTCTCTGGAATTTTTTCCCATACAAAAAAGTTAACCGTGCGACAGCTATCGAGCGATCGGTAGTTGACCGATCGATCGCAAGTAATGACCGAGCGATAGGTCGACCCCTGTTTTGCTGAAAAACCTTGTTTACACCACTCGAATCTTCCCTAATGCACTTCCAACACTCTTTTATGCTTCGAACACATTCTCTAAGGACATATAGACCCATTGGAACATATACGCCATAATTCCCAACACATATATTAACATAAGACCCATAAGTGTACAAAACCACACTTGGGCACTATTCACAGACTATTCATTCTTAGTGAAATGAAATTTCGGGGCTCTACACTAAGATATCATTAACAAAGATGATAACACATCTGTTGAGACAAGGCTTGAACACCTGGTTCATCAAATCTATGAATGCCACCGGTGTATTCGTTAGACCAAAAGACATTAACAAGAACTCATAGTGCCTGTACCGTGTCCTAAAGGCAATTTTTGGAACATCTTCGGCCTTGATCTTCAACTAGTGATACCCTGATCGCAGATAAATCTTAGAGAAGAACCTTGCTCTCTTCAATTGATTGAATAAGTCGTCTATCCAAGGTAATGGATAACAATTCTTGATCGTAACCTTGTTCAATTGTCTATAGTCGATGCACATCCTCATCGACCCATCTTTTTTCTTCATGAAGAGTACTGGAGCTCCCCATGGTGAAACACTTGGTCGGATGAAATCAAGCCGTTGTAACTCTTCTATCTGTTCCTTCAATTCTTTCAGTTCAATTAGGGCCATCCTGTACAGAGCCTTAGAAATTGGAGCCTTTCTTGGAGCAAGCTCTATTGTAAACTCTATCTTCCTATCTAGAGGCAACCCCGGCAAGTCCTTGAGAAATACGTCTAAGTACTCACTCATAACCGGTGTGGCTAAAGAGTCTTAAGCCTCTAGATTTGCAAGACTTAGAGCCGCTAGATGGGCTATATCTCTCCTTCGAAGTCCATGAAAGTGAAATGACTTAACGCCCTCTGGCTTAAACTTTACCATCTTTTCCAAAATAAGCCACATGCCTATGGTATACAGCTAGCCAATCCATCCCGAGAATAACATCAAAGTCCAAGTCTTGGAACTCAAGGATGATCAGATCGATCGGAAATTCATACTGCCTGACTTGAACTATACAATTATGGTATCCTTGGTCTGTATCAACCGACTTGCCAAGCAGAGTTGAAATGGTTAACTCGTGACGTAGGGGACTTGGGTCAGACAGAAAACCTTTGGTAAAGCTAGGTGACACAAAGGAATGTGTCGATCCCGTGTCGATCAATACACGTGCTAACACTTGTTTAATAGGAAAATGCCTATGCATTGTAATTAGCTACATCAATAAATTTCAAGAAAAACATACATAAAGTATAGGTAAAGTGATATAGACGCAAGCATACATATACGATACACAACATCAATTCCTACTTGAAGATTTTTACAATTTTTGCATACCTTGCACAACATAGTCAGATGCTTGTGCGTCCAAAGACCTAGCCCTGGTTTGCCCTGCGAGGCTACTGTGTGGGCCGTGCGGGTCTAGATGCTGAAGCCTGTGAAGACCCTTGTGAAGCAGTTTACCAAACTGGGGGCCTGCTTCCCTGAGGTTGAACTTGCGACTACCGGCTTGGGAAATCTTTAATCATGTGGTCCTGCTTGCCACAATGGAAACATCCTCCCGATGCTCTCTGACATTCTCCAATCGGGAGTCTTTGACCCTAATAGTTGCACTCCTCAAAAGATGATGAGGATGTAAGAGACACATATTTGGTGCCCTGAGAAAAAGTGGGATAAGGTGCCTGTTAAGTAGTAGGACGAGGCGCTGGTGGTGTAGGCCTAGGAGCTAGATAAGGGAAAACCTTAGCTCTCTTCTTCGGTGGTGTTGAGCCACTGGATTGACCCTTCTGCATAACTCTCCCAAATCCGCTCTCTCTTCTTTTAAGAAACTCCTCTGAGTTCCTCTCGGCAATTCTCACCTTTCCCACAATCTCCCTCCAAGATTCCACCTAGAGTATAGAAACTCAGTTCTTGATGAAGGAATTTAACCCATTTTTAAATTTCCTGACTCACATCTCCTCCGTCGCGAATTAAGTGTGGTGCGAATCGGGACAACTCAAAAAATTTGGCCTCATACTTAGCCACACTCATATCCCCTTGTACTAGGGACATGAACCCTGTAGCACCCCGGACTTTTTCATCCTTAATGAATAGCACCTTCGTAGCTAATTGGCCGTTTTGTAGTCTAATTAATAAATAAGGAAGAAATCGGAAATTCCGAAACGTCAGAAATGTGCGTTTTCGAAAGACGAACCCAACGCAAGTTGAATCGTCGAAATCCGACGAGCGAGTCAAAAGATATGGTCAAAACAGTCCGGACATGTAGAGAACCGATCGCTCGGTTCAATCAGCGATCGATCGGTCCATAACCGATCGATCGGTAGCTATCGCGCGGTCAGAAATTTTGTATGGGGAAATTTTCCAGAGAGTGAGTTTTGATCCGGTCGATCGGTCATAAACACCGATCGCTCGGTAGGCAACCGATCGATCGGTCATAACCACCGATCGCTCGGTCTTCGTGTTTTTCAGAATTTTCATTAAGGGCTTTTTCGTCTTTTGGGGGTTAAACCCTTCCTCCTTAAGGCTTGCTCGAGCCTTTAGGGCTTCATTCACAGAACTTAAGGGATTTTGAGAGATAGAGAGAAAGGAGAAGGGGATTTGCAACTAGGGTTTTCCATTGGAGAAGAAATCAAAGGGGTTTAAGAACCCTAGCTCACCCCAACTCGAGTTGCTTCAAGTTCAAGGCTCAAGCTCGTGTGGGGACTCATTCTCCAAGCTAGGGCAGCAACCCAAGCACGTTTTTGAAAGGGGTTTCTTCCCCAACTCAAGCTTCTTTCAAGCAAAGGCTTCATCTTTCAAGTTGGAGCTTCAATCAAGGCCCCTACCAAGGATCAAGCCTTGATTCAAGGTTAGTACACTCTACTAACTTTCTTTAGCAATAGTCTAGATTTTCTATTGTGAAATGTGACTCTTGGTAGTATGTTTACTTCCTTATAAAATGTATCATCTCCACTAAATATAAACAAGATAAGAAAAAGGTATGGATGTGTGGATGGGATGTCGATTGAGGCGATTGGATGCCGTATGGATGTTGTGTGATGTGTGAAATGGAAAATGGAAGATGGGCACTTTACAAATAACAAATGTACCTTGATGTCTTGATGAAAAATACGCACTAAATAAGGGAAATGGAAGGACTAAGAAATGTGGCCCACCGGGTGTTTGATAAAATGACTAAACAAGGGATAAATGGAATTAATGAAGAAAATGGAAATAGAAATTGTGTAAATGTTCTTAGAAATGATAAATTGCTCAAATGTGCTATATGTTGCCTAAATTTTCATACCACTATGTTAAGGATTGAAATGCCATAGTCATGTGATCCGCCCCTTTAAGTATGTCATCATGATTACCACCATTGACAAGCACACAAGCACGCATGCATGCATGAAACCGGGTTTTCCAAGATTGTATTTGTATATGATGAATCAAGAACATGACAAGGAGGTTGGTAGCCCAAGGAAGGGTGCTAGCCTCTGGCTCACAAGAGAAATGAATCAAGAACATGACAAGGAGGTTGGTAGCCCAAGGAAGGGTGCTAGCCTCTGGCTCACAAGAGAAATGAATCAAGAACAGGACAAGGAGGTTGGTAGCCCCAGGAAGGGTGCTAGCCTCTGGCTCACAAGTGAAATGAATCAAGAACATGACAAGGAGGTTGGTAGCCCCAGGAAGGGTGCTAGCCTCTGGCTCACAAGAGAAATGGAACAAGAACATGACAAGGAGGTTGGTAGCCCCAGGAAGGGTGCTAGCCTCTGGCTCACAAGAGAAACGGAATAAGAACATGACAAGGAGGTTGGTAGCCCCAGGAAGGGTGCTAGCCTCTGGCTCACAAGTGAAATGCAAGAGAGAACATGACAAGGAGGTTGGTAGCCCAAGGAAGGGTGCTAGCCTCTGGCTCACAAGTATACAAGTCAAGAACAAATCAAGACATGAAATACAAGACAAGACACGACACACATACATGATTTGACCGAGACACGAAAAGGGTTTCCGAGACATGAGTTTTACCGAGGTTTTTGCATTCATACACGCATGTCAAGATATGGCTATGTATCTTATGCTTTCACTATTGCTTTAAATTAATATCTTGTATTGCTCACTGTTGTTATGCTTTCGCTATTGTTATGGTTAGCTAGTAGTTTGTACTCGCTGAGTATTCCATGCTCAGCCGTACTTTTATGTCGGCAGGTACTGTGGATGTCCTCGACCCCGAGCCTTGGGTCGAGGAGGAGTATGTAGAGGAGAGGGAGCCACCTACCCCATGGCAGTCTCAAGAGGATGGGGACTTGGATGTGTGGCCATACCTCGACTACTGTTGAGAGGACAGTGTTAGAAAGTTCCTTTTTGTATTTTGATAGGTGGGCATGTCCACCTTTACTTTGATTGTATTTAGTATATGTTAACTTGGAATACTATATGGAGTAATAGAAGAAAAGAAAAAGTTGGCTTATGCTTTCGCACTTATGTTTAATTCCGCGCTCTGATTATCATTGTATTATGTTATGTTTAGCCTCTTGCATTACAGGATGGTTTGACAGGTACACGTAGTCACCTCTAAAGTATCCCTTAACTCCTAGGGGGTATTTTGGGGTGTGACAGAAGTGGTATCAGAGCTCTAGGCATTAGAGTCCCTAGGGTCACTTAGATGATTGAACAAGGTATTAGAATCACCTTAGAGATTTGTATTCCAAGTGTAGACTAACAAGTTAGTCTTAGTCAAAATGGGTTGAACTTCAACCGAACATAGAGTCCTACGCTAGGAACACGGATTGTATGTTATGCTATTGTGTTATATACCATGTGTACATTATTTGTGTTGTACTTATTAAATGTGCTTGATGAATATGTATTAAGTGAATTGCGAAATTGTGCTAAATGCGTATCCAAGTTAGACTCATGTTGTATTGTCGTTCTCAGGAGAAATCATGAGACGCAATACTCGGGGTCGCGGGTACAACACGAGGGGTAATGGAGGTGATGCTCCATCGGGTGATGATCAACCCGACTTTGCCCAAGCATTCGCATCCATAGCCGAGACCTTGGCTATGTTGGCGGCAAGGCAACCGGCCACCCCGCCTAATGCGGCACTTATACCGGCTCCTCCTAACCGAGCCCAAGCCGGGATAGAAGCTTTCCGGAGGATGAGGCCTCCAACTTTTTGTGGAAGCATTGATCCACTTATTGCCGAGGGTTGGATTCGGCAACTTGAGAAATATTCTCGGTTTTGGCACCTACGGAAGTAGAGAGGGTCACATGGGCTGCCTTTATGCTTGAAGGCGAGGCCGACCATTGGTGGAAGTCTGCACTTCGGACCCGAGAGTTGACCCGGCAAGGCCAAGAATGGACATGGGGAAATTCTTGGACGTTTTCTACAAGAAAACTTTCCGGTTGGGATGAAAGAAAAGAAAGAAATTGAATTTATTACCTTGGAGCAAGGTAATATGTCTGTAGCGGCTTACGAAGCCAAGTTCTCAGAGCTATCTCGATTTGCTCCACACATGATAGCTACCGAGGCTATGAAGGCCCGGAAATTCGAGAGGGGGTTGAAGGCCTACCTCAAGGATCGTGTCTCAATGTTCCGACATGAGACATATTCAGAAGTTGTGGACAAAGCATTGTTGGCCGAGTCTAATTCCGAAGAGTTCTTTAAGAGAAGAGGAATAGAGAAGGGACAGTCTAGTAGTTCAGGGGAGAAGAGAGCTAGGACTATGTCTTATCAGTCCGCCGGGCTGGCTCAGTCCAGAGGAGGTACTCGGCACCACAGGCCCCCCGCCCTTTTTCTCCACCGGCTTTTCGCCCGGCTACCTCGTATGCTCCTCGCCCCGCAGTGACTCAGGCTACGGGTTATACTCCTCCCACTTATTCACATGATGTCTGCACCCTTTGTGGAAGGAGGCATCCAGCAGGGGAATGTCGGAAGGCTACAGGAGGCTGTTTTCATTGTGGCGACCAGGGCCACATGATTCGGGATTTCCCCGACGTCTAATGCCAGCTCAGTCTTCGGGGAGCAGGCCCCCGATTAGGCAGACATCTCAGCCTAGCTCTTCTCAGGCTTCGAGGGCCTCACAGTCTGCCCGGCCTCCTCGCCCAGCCACTCAGGGTAGAGTTTTTGCTCTATCGGAAAGAGACGCACGTGCATCCGACGATGTCGTGCAAGGTACGCGAGAATTTTGATTTTAAGTTGTATAAAATTTTGTGGTTTGTTATGCGATTAGTTATACTGAGGGTTACCTATGTATGATGCTTGTTATTATTTGAAATCTACTTATATTAGTTACTTAATCGCACAGGCGCTTTATTAGTGAACGAATGTCTCGCTCGAGTGTTGATAGACACAGGATCCACTCACTCTTTTGTCTCCCCAAGTTTTGCAAAGGGCTTTTCGACTGAGGCTACTCCGTTGGAACGGGAGTTGACCATTGCAACTCCACTCGGCAAGTCGGTTGATACGGATAAGGTATTCAGGGATAGGTGGTTCAAGTGGGGGAGAATGAATTGTTAGCCGACCTTATCGTCCTGGGTTTCCAAGATTTAGACTTTGACGTCATTCTTGGTATGGATTGGTTGGCAAGCCATCACGGGCATGTTGCGTGTTTTGAAAAGATGGTGAATTTCAAGCAGGAAGGGGGTAAGCCTTTTCACTTCCGAGGATTAAGAGAGAGGGACATTGCTCGCCTCGCAGCCTTGAGTATAGCACACCCAGAAGCCAAAAACTCATCGGCTATTCCAGTTGTGAGTGAGTTCTTAGATGTGTTCCCGGAAGAACTTCCCGGATTACCTCCTGATAGAGAGATTGAATTCGCTATAGAGCTTGCTCCGGGTACCGCTCCGATTTCAAGGGCACCATATAAATGGCCCCTATAGAGCTTGAAGAATTAAAGAAGCAGATTGAGGAGTTACAACAACTTGGTTTCATCCAACCAAGTGTCTCTCCGTGGGGAGCTCCGGTTCTCTTTGTGAAGAAGAAGGACGGGTCTATGAGGATGTGTATAGACTACCGTCAGTTGAACAAGGTAACTATCAAGAATCGTTATCCCTTGCCAAGGATAGACGACTTGTTTGACCAACTGAAGGGAGCGAGATTCTTCTCCAAAATTGATCTTAGATCGGGGTATCACCAATTAAGGATCAAGGCGGAAGATGTTCAGAAGACGGCTTTCAGGACTCGGTATGGGCATTACGAGTTCCTTGTCATGCCTTTTGGGCTGACGAATGCACCGGCGGCATTCATGGATTTGATGAACCGGGTGTTCCGATCTTACTTGGATCGATGCGTGATTGTATTCATTGATGACATTTTGGTGTATTCCCAGACACGGGAAGATCACGCGCGAGACCTCCGCCTTGCTCTGGAGATGTTGAGAGAGCATAGGCTATATGCCAAATTGAGTAATGCGAGTTCTGGTTAGAGAAGGTCGCATTTCTTGGACACGTGGTGTCGGCCGAGGGCATTTCTGTAGATCCAGCCAAGGTTGAGGCAGTCATGAGTTGGGAGAGGCCCAAGAGCTCACGGAGATACTAGTTTCCTCGGATTGGCAGGCTACTACCGGAGATTTGTGGAGGGATTCTCCAGTCTGGCTGCACCTCTCACCTACTTGACAAGGAAAAATGCAAAGTTCAGTTGGAGTGACCGATGTGAAGTAAGTTTCCAAGAGTTGAAGAAACGCCTCACCACAGCCCCTGTCCTTACTGTGCCATCTGGACCTTTTGGGTATGAGGTGTATAGTGATGCCTCGCACGTCGGACTCGGGTGTGTCCTAATGCAACACAAGAAAGTCATTGCCTATGCATCAAGGCAGTTGAAAGAGCATGAAAAGAACTACCCCACTCACGACTTGGAGCTTGCGGCGGTCGTGTTTGCACTTAAAATTTGGCGACATTATCTGTACGGGGTGGAGTTCTATGTGTACACGGACCACAAGAGCCTCAAGTATCTCTTTTCCCAAAAGAGTTAAACTTACGACAACGGCGTTGGATTGAGTTCTTAAAGGACTACGAGTGCACTATCCAATATCACCCGGGAAAAGCAAATGTGGTGGCAACGCTCTGAGTAGGAAGCCATCGGGTTGTTGGCTCACATGTTGGTGCGGGAATGGAGACTGTTAGACGATTTGGCAAATCTAGACATCAGTGTGAACGACTCTGTCCGCAGTCCGGTTTTGGCAAATGTTACAGTTCGGCCGTACCTTATAGACTTGATCCAGGAGTATCAAGCCACAGACACTGACTTGTTGGCTTTCCGGGATAAGGAAGTGGCCAAGGGTAGTACGGACTTCTCTCTCACTAGCCGAGGTGCTATTACATTCAAGGGAAGGCTTTGTGTCCCAGCCAATGCAGACCTTCGGAGAGAGATTATGGACGAAGCTCACCGTCTAAGTATACAGTGCATCCCGGGGGACAAAGATGTACCGGAACCTCAAGAGTCCTTTTGGTGGCGAAACATGAAGAGGGAGGTTGCGGAGTATGTGGCACGGTGCTTGGTGTGCCAACAGGTGAAAGCAGAGCATTTGAGACCCGCGGGTCTTTTGCAGTCTCTCCCTATTCCCGAGTGGAAATGGGAACATATCTCTATGGACTTCATCGTGGGATTTGCCGAAGACGGTCAAGAAGACCGATGCTATATGGGTAGTTATTGATAGACTCACGAAGTCCGCTCATTTCTTACCATACCGGACTACATTCAACTCCAACCATTAGCAGAACTATACATCAAAGAAATAGTCCGATTGCATGGGGTGCCAGTGAGTATTGTGTCGGATAGAGACCCAGATTCACGTCCAGTTTTGGAAAAGTTTTCAAGGTGCAATGGGCTCCCGATTAGACTTTAGCACAGCTTTCCACCCACAGACCGACGGGCAAACCGAGAGGGTGAATCAGGTTATTGAAGATTGCTCCGAGCATGTATGCTAGACTTCAAGGGAAGTTGGGAAGATCACCTACCTTTGGTGGAATTCGCTTACAACAATAGTTATCAAGAAAGCATACAAATGGCGCCTTTCGAGGCTTTGTACGGAAGGAGTTGTAGATCCCCGTGTATTGGATGAAGTGGGAGAAAGAAAGATTTTAGGCCCCGAGTTAATTGAACAAACCGCGGATAGGGTCAAGCTTATCCGGGAGAGGTTAAAGACCGCACAAGATAGACAGAAAAGCTATGCCGACAACCGAAGGAGGGATCTTGAATTCCGAGTCGGTGATTTTGTGTTTGTAAGGAGTTCACCGACCACAGGTGTTATGCGATTCGGGAAGAGAGGCAAGCTTAGCCCGAGATATATGGGTCCGTTCGAGATCATTACTCGAGTTGGCGAGGTGCTTACCGTGTTGCTTTGCCCGCTCACATGGCGGCGGTCCACAAAGTGTTTCATATCTCCCAGCTTCGGAAGTACATTCCCGGATCCTTCTCACGTCATCGAGCTTGATCCAGTTGAGATTCGAGAGGATCTCACTTTGGTTGAGAAGCCGGTTCATATTTTGGATCGAAGAGACCAAGTACTTCGCAGCAAGACTATTCCGCTAGTTCTCGTGCAATGGCAACATCACGCTCGAGAAGAGGCTACATGGGAACGTGAGGCCGAAGTCAAGGCGAAGCACCCCGAGTTGTTGAATGATTTATGTATGACTTGTAATTTTGTTTCAAATTGTATGCTAGTTGTTTAAATTGTAAAGCCCGCATTGCCCCAATTTCGGGGACGAAATTTTTGTAAGGGGGGGCGAATGTAGCACCCCGGACTTTTTCATCCTTAATGAATAGCACCTTCGTAGCTAATTGGCCGTTTTTGTAGTCTAATTAATAAATAAGGAAGAAATCGGAAATTCCGAAACGTCAGAAATGTGCGTTTTCGAAAGACAACCCAACGCAAGTTGAATCGTCGAAATCCGACGAGCGAGTCAAAAGATATGGTCAAAACAGTCCGGACATGTAGAAACCGATCGCTCGGTTCAATCAGCGATCGATCGGTCCATACCGATCGATCGGTAGCTATCGCGCGGTCAGAAATTTTGTATGGGGAAATTTTCCAGAGAGTGAGTTTTTGACCGGTCGATCGGTCATAAACACCGATCGCTCGGTAGGCAACCGATCGATCGGTCATAACCACCGATCGCTCGGTCTTCGCGTTTTTCAGAATTTTCATTAAGGGCTTTTTCGTCTTTTGGGGGTTAACCCTTCCTCCTTAAGGCTTGCTCGAGCCTTTAGGGCTTCATTCACAGAACTTAAGGGATTTTGAGAGATAGAGAGAAGAGAAGAGGATTTGCTAAACCTAGGTTTCCATTGGAGAAGAAATCAAAGGGGTTTAAGAACCCTAGCTCACCCCAACTCGAGTTGCTTCAAGTTCAAGGCTCAAGCTCGTGTGGGGACTCATTCTCCAAGCTAGGGCAGCAACCCAAGCACGTTTTTGAAAGGGGTTTCTTCCCCAACTCAAGCTTCTTTCAAGCAAAGGCTTCATCTTTCAAGTTGGAGCTTCAATCAAGGCCCCTACCAAGGATCAAGCCTTGATTCAAGGTTAGTACACTCTACTAACTTTCTTAGCAATAGTCTAGATTTTTATTGTGAAATGTGACTCTTGGTAGTATGTTTACTTCCTTATAAAATGTATCATCTCCACTAAATATAAACAAGATAAGAAAAAGGTATGGATGTGTGGATGGGATGTCGATTGAGGCGATTGGATGCCGTATGGATGTTGTGTGATGTGTGAAATGGAAAATGGAAGATGGGCACTTTACAAATAACAAATGTACCTTGATGTCTTGATGAAAAATACGCACTAAATAAGGGAAATGGAAGGACTAAGAAATGTGGCCCACCGGGTGTTTGATAAAATGACTAAACAAGGGATAAATGGAATTAATGAAGAAAATGGAAATAGAAATTGTGTAAATGTTCTTAGAAATGATAAATTGCTCAAATGTGCTATATGTTGCCTAAATTTTCATACCACTATGTTAAGGATTGAAATGCCATAGTCATGTGATCCGCCCCTTTTAAGTATGTCATCATGATTACCACCATTGACAAGCACACAAGCACGCATGCATGCATGAAACCGGGTTTTCCAAGATTGTATTTGTATATGATGAATCAAGAACATGACAAGGAGGTTGGTAGCCCAAGGAAGGGTGCTAGCCTCTGGCTCACAAGAGAAATGAATCAAGAACATGACAAGGAGGTTGGTAGCCCAAGGAAGGGTGCTAGCCTCTGGCTCACAAGAGAAATGAATCAAGAACAGGACAAGGAGGTTGGTAGCCCCAGGAAGGGTGCTAGCCTCTGGCTCACAAGTGAAATGAATCAAGAACATGACAAGGAGGTTGGTAGCCCCAGGAAGGGTGCTAGCCTCTGGCTCACAAGAGAAATGGAACAAGAACATGACAAGGAGGTTGGTAGCCCCAGGAAGGGTGCTAGCCTCTGGCTCACAAGAGAAACGGAATAAGAACATGACAAGGAGGTTGGTAGCCCCAGGAAGGGTGCTAGCCTCTGGCTCACAAGTGAAATGCAAGAGAGAACATGACAAGGAGGTTGGTAGCCCAAGGAAGGGTGCTAGCCTCTGGCTCACAAGTATACAAGTCAAGAACAAATCAAGACATGAAATACAAGACAAGACACGACACACATACATGATTTGACCGAGACACGAAAAGGGTTTCCGAGACATGAGTTTTACCGAGGTTTTTGCATTCATACACGCATGTCAAGATATGGCTATGTATCTTATGCTTTCACTATTGCTTTAAATTAATATCTTGTATTGCTCACTGTTGTTATGCTTTCGCTATTGTTATGGTTAGCTAGTAGTTTGTACTCGCTGAGTATTCCATGCTCAGCCGTACTTTTATGTCGGCAGGTACTGTGGATGTCCTCGACCCCGAGCCTTGGGTCGAGGAGGAGTATGTAGAGGAGAGGGAGCCACCTACCCCATGGCAGTCTCAAGAGGATGGGGACTTGGATGTGTGGCCATACCTCGACTACTGTTGAGAGGACAGTGTTAGAAAGTTCCTTTTTGTATTTTGATAGGTGGGCATGTCCACCTTTACTTTGATTGTATTTAGTATATGTTAACTTGGAATACTATATGGAGTAATAGAAGAAAAGAAAAAGTTGGCTTATGCTTTCGCACTTATGTTTAATTCCGCGCTCTGATTATCATTGTATTATGTTATGTTTAGCCTCTTGCATTACAGGATGGTTTGACAGGTACACGTAGTCACCTCTAAAGTATCCCTTAACTCCTAGGGGGTATTTTGGGGTGTGACAAACCCCATCTCCTTCTGTTGCCTGACAATCTTGGGGAAGTACTGTCCATAGAAGGTATCAAGGAATTCACCCCAAGTCTATGGCTGTCCCGCCCTAGCAGTGTCTCTCTGTCTCAATGCTGCTCTCCACCAATGATCGGCTTCTCCTTCAATCATGAAGGCTGCCCAATCTACTCTTTACTCATCTTTACAGTGAAGAGCAGGAAAGATCTTCTCCAGTTGCATAATCCATGCCTCTGCAATCATGGGGTCTGTAGTCGCATAGAAGGTAGGTGGATGAGGCCTTCGAAATGCCTTGAGTCTTGAGGTGTGATGTGGAGGAGGAGGGTGTGCCAATGCAGTCATAGCAGCAGGCTGTTGGGCTGCTAGCATGGTGATGGTTTCCACCATTGTATTTAGCAACTGAGATATGTCGGGTTGTTCATCTCCCGATGGAGGATCGCCTCCATTACCGTTATTTCGAGTCTGGTAACCACGACTCCGACTGCCACGTCTCATGATCAATCCTGAGAATAGTAGCAGAACATGACTCTAACTAGGCAACCAATTTCATTTCATTCATAACCTCAAGCTCATTTCATATTCATAAGGTACATAATAGTAATACATCAAGGTATACATTGCAATAGATAAGCATACAGTTTGTGGTTCTAGCGTAGGAGACTAAGTTTGGTTGGGTTTCAACCGGTTATGGACTAAGACTAAATCATCAGTCTATACTTGGAATACAAATCTTTTTCAAAAGTCTAATGCCTTGTTTAAATCATGATATCGGACTCTAAGTGACTCTAAAGCTAAAGCCAAGGCTCTGATACCACCTCTATCGTAACCCAAAATACCCCTGAGAGTTATGGATACTTTGGCTCGTGATGTGCAATATCCGATACCAAACCATCCTGTCAAAATACACAAGTGTTGGACATATATACCCTCGAAAGCCAATAAGAGACTTTTCTATGTTGATTAGATAAGCATCATATTCACACAACCAACTATAAAGGGTATTTATATTAATTACTGTCTCATATAATGAAGACATAAAGTTCCATAGGTAACATTGTAGGAAAATCATGCAAAGGTTGCGAGGAGATATGATTTTCCGGTTCCTTGTAAACTTAATATTGTTCGAAGCCTCTAGAGTACTGGTTGGGCGCCGTACTTCATCATGGCTTGCACATGTGTAGTTCTATGAGATAGTGTGATGAATCTCATTCATAGAAAGTGGTGACTCTTGACTAACATGTGAGTATATGTAGCAAGTACATAATACTGAACGGGGTCACTAGTGGATACCCTATGGAATACACTGTCAGATTGTATTAGGGTTATCCATTTGACAAATTGTCCTCAGACCTGAGAGGTTAACATCTTCTTAGACATCTGTCTATATGGCTTTGATGTGTCAATCGGCAATGTCCAACACACAGGACTAACTCCGGGTACGTTGGGTCATGTACACAATGTTTGGAGAAGTGTGTAAACACTCAATAAGGAATCCACAACTCCTTAATTGGAGATAATGATATCAAGGTGATACTTGTTGAACTGAACTGTTAAATCCAGTACTGGTGCTTTTCGGTAAAATGGTTTTTATCGAAGTTGATATTTTTAATATGAAAAAGTATATATATATATATATGTCAGTTCTTTTCTAATGTTTCTTCAAAAGTGTTTTGGAGGTTCAGTTCAATGAAAAGTAATCATGAGAAAGAGTTTTATTCATAAGCTAGGGACTAAAACAGTGGAATTGTTCCAATCCCGAAAGCTTACAAGTGATATCGGAATGTGGAAGGATTTATTTGTAAATATATTATGAGATGGTACTTACAAGCAATTCTCTAATTTCTGGAGGTTAATTACATTGTGTTAATGGACATTAATTGTGATTGGTGGAAGTCCAGGGATATAGATAAAATTCTATAATACTAATGGAGTATAGGAAAGGTGTTTCCTAGTAACAATGCTTCAACCAAAAAGGTGAAATACTTGGTCCCACAACCGGAAATAGGAGATCCCTTTAGATCGCACACGCAAGGACCTTCTTAAAGTGTTTAATTTAATTTATAATTAAATTAATTAATTTCTCAAAGTAATCACTATATGGTATAGTGAAGCTCTAAAAGGTGGAATCACATTAGATGTGAAAAACCAAATTGGTAGGACCCATTGGGAATTATTATAAAAGAATAATTCAAGTGACCAAGAGGGTTTTGGAAACCCTTTGGGCGTGTGGGGTGGGACCCACCTAGGGTGGGACGCCCACTTCAAGGAGGAATAATAATTGTTATTATTTTAATTAGTTTCTAATAACTAATATCCTTATTGGATAAGGTTAGTTAGTTAGTTAGAGTTAGTTACTAATTAAAGATTCCTTGTTGGATAAGGAGTCTATTAGTTTCTTGCTAATCAAGGAATCCTAATTGGATTAGGATAAGGATAAGATTAGTTGGACACTAATGGATGAGATTAGTTTCTATTTTGATTATTCCTAATTAATTATGGAGAAATCAAGAATTAGAAACAAATTGAGGAATCCTTATTGGATAAGGATTAGGAAACTTTGGTTGCAAGCAACTAATGAAGCCTATAAAAGGGATGGACGTCCAAGGCTTTGGGGATTCTAGAATTTTCCAAAATTTTTCAGATTTGGAAACTTCTAACCTCTCCTCAAACCTCACGCCCTTCCCTCTCTCTCCTTGAGGAGTACGGTCACACCCATCTCTCTCTTCTTGATTGGATCTTGAGGAAAAGAAAGAATTCATCTTGTTCATCAAGAAAGGTTCTTGATCAATAAAGATTGGATCTTTTATTCAAGATTCCTAGAGCTGGAAATTTGGAAGGGCCATTAGCTTCCATTAGTGAAAGCTTTAAAGGAAAACGAAGGTTCGTGTGAATCGACCGGAGACTTGACACTTGTGAAGTTTTGCGAGTACTATTCTAACGTGGATTTGACTTAACAATTTCAAAGTCGCAAAGGTGAATGTTATTCCTACCTTCATTGAATAAAATCAGTTAGAATCTTAGTCAGATCTTGGGATTCGATGTATGCCTCCCAAGAACTGTGTTTCTAAAATTAAAAAGAGGCATATAAAGTGGTCTCAGAGCCTTGGCTATGCTTCTCTTTGATTTTATTGAGTTTAATCAAGATTTATATCAAGATTGCCTCCCCTATGAATTTTGGTTACCCTAATGAATCAATCTTCTAGATTCTTGATAATTAGATAATCATTGGTCGGGTTAAGGGATCCCCTCTAGTTATTAAGGGAGTAATCAAGCCCTTAGAAATTAGTGTGATGCTAATTTCAGTTTTGGATGATTTCAAAACCTCTCTTAATTCTATTAGGGATAGGTATATAGAGATATAAATTTGGTTAAAGCCCTTTAAGGATTTAGAGATCCTTTTTATATTAAATTAAATTGTTTAATTTATTCTTGTGAGCCCCGGGCAAGTTTTCCCTTTGATATATACTACTTAGATACCTATTGATATTTTGGCTAGCAAATATAGATGAGATTTTATTTATTAAATGTTAATTAATAAATTTCATGGTGTTAGACACCCTTGCTTAAGTTTTCTTGGAGATTAAAGCTTATTTCGATTAAAATTGATTCATGGATTTTCGGATTTGTATTTGATTAGAAGAATCGATACAGTTTTGGTATTTCAGCCATAACTTTATGACTGTAAGTCCGATTTAGGTCCTTCAGTATATCGTTTCGAAGCCGTCGAAAAGATCTACAACTTTTGTGAAGAAAGTTTTTCCACAATCAATCGTTTTGAGGGTCAAAACTTGAGTCAAAACTCTAAAGCGGGAAAAGGAGTTTTCGAAATTAATTTTCCAAGAGGCTTTCAAATTTTTCCTAAGTTCCGTTATTTGATTTGAGAGCATGGGATGCTATTAAATCGTTTAATGGGCTATCAATTAATTAAATAGTTTAATTATTTGATTTGAGAGTACGGGCTGAGATTTAATTAAATTGTTTAATTATCTACTCAAGTCCACGGGCTATCATTTAATTAAATGTTAATTATGATATCTTTTATGGTTCCCTAAAAAGTTTATGGGAATAATACCATAATTATTGTAGTTGATTTGGATCAATTACATGTGCTCAGAATTATCGGCTACATAGTATTTATAAGTTTTTATTTGATTAATAGTTAATCAAGTAATTACATAAATGCCATTAGTTGAGATACAGGGTTTTATCTCAAGTGAATTTTAATTGATAGAGATCAATTATTTTATGGACATTTAATACTATTGTTTAGGGTATTATTTTATTTAATTGTTAAATCAAATAATCCCTAAAGCAGTTGGCCGTTATGGAAAATTTTGAATTCACCTATTATTGATTTTGAATTTATTTTTGGAATCAATATAAAGTGATATTAAAAATTAGCAATTTGCTGATTTTTATTTTGGTCTTTTAATTGTTATTATATCAAAATAATATGGAAGAGATTAGATCCCTAGCCTAGCCGAATTTAATATGGTGTTTTCTATTTGTTTATCAATTGAGGAATGTGAGGATGAATTTTAGGGTTAGATTAAATTTTAGAGAAATTGTTTCTCTTAATGATTTTCCAAGAATTAAAGGAAAATTGTTTTCTTTTAATGATGATCTAAAAACCCTAAGAATTCATTCTTGTCATGCTTGTTTTCTTTGCTCTAAGGTTTTTCTATTAAATGTTAATAGAGGCCTTAACCATATGGGAAAGAGTTTCCCTAAGGTTAACAAAACCCTTGTTGAGGTTATGGACTTTCTAAGTAATTTTTCATGCCATGTTATTATTCATAGTTGATGAATTGTTAATATATATTCTTGTTGAATGGTGGATGGGTTCCATGATCATGTCTTCTTCTTCTCTCTCTATTCTCTTCTCTTTCTTCTTATGAGTTGTACTCTCCTTAAGCACCCTATTTTGGGTGGTTTCTCAAGGTTTCTTATTTTGAATATGATGTAATCTTAGTATTTGGAGTTGCTGGTTTTTCTCTATAGAGAAATCATATTGAAGATCGAAGATGATGGTGATCGCATGGAGAATAAATCTTGGAAGGCGTTCTACAAGAGTAGTTGTAGGATTTCTAAGATGGCATGATCATGTGGACCCATTGTGCGGCTATATTATGTATTTCATGTGATGATTTGTTATAGCTCTTAGTTGCTTAGAAAAGTCCATAACCCTTGTGATAATGTGATTATCGTTTTTGTGCAAATTTTGGATAATTGGATCAAACCCCACAATATGTGTTTTGTTCAAACATAAAAAGTTTGTGTTTAAATAAAACACATTATTATAACCCTTTGGACGTGATGCATGTAGTCCATGTTGAAATTTTTAAGTGGAATATGTTACTTGCATGATTATGAGATAATTGTGCCTTAATTGACATAGATGTAAGCTAACAATATTCACGATTATGGGAAGTGCTTGAGTGACACTTATAGACCCTAGGGAGGTCTTAGAGAGTTGTTTAAAGAATCCCATAATTTCTTTTAGACTTAGGGTTGGTGAACCCTAATGTGCTAAGAATAATTCGTAGAGAATTAAAGGGTAATATAGTCCATTTTGACTTATGGGCTTTAGTGATTCACATGGACACTTTATAATTGTTAGTCTGGGCCCATGGTGCTTGGTATGACCAATGGTCCATCATATGGGTGAATGAACCATCTAAAGCCCACTGATGTTAAAAAATAACCTTTGTACCCTTAGATTAGATCCATTAAGATTTCTAGGGCTAGTGGGAGTTCATTAGAATTAGTTTGATCTAATTAAAACGAAATTTGATTTATTATCTTGTGATGATATTTGTATATTATTCTATGCATGTGATGCAATGATAAATATTGTGAATGCTTTTGATATATGCATTAGATGTATAATTTGTTCATAATATTCTGTTTTCCCTCAAGAAAAATATTAAGTGAATTAAATGGGTTACTCTATCCTATAGGATAATGTAGCCCTATGACCTTCCATTATCAATAAGACTAGGAATTAATTAGCCTGAGTCATGTCTCTCTGACAGGAATCAGACATAATTCAGTCTAAATTAAACTCCTAGTGTTTTATTTTTATAGTAGATAGGAATGTGTATGGCCTGATAGGGAGTGTCAACTAGCATGGGGGCATATTCCTACTTGATCATATGAAAACCGAGAATAATGGGTTTTACTTAACTAAGGACCATGACGGCTGACAGGTGACAGTCATGTTATCCTTGGAGGTCACAAGAAAATTGAGAATCACTGATTTACATAAGGAGTTATGCATGAGATGCTCAGTGATGGATAGTTACTATCCACCTTGTAGTGTATATGTGGTACTATCCTAGCATGGAAGATTGCATGTGTATTATAAGGCACCCAATGCTCATCAGATATATGAAGTAACATATTTCCTAATTTTATAGATTGAGGGGTCTATGAAATTTGACTGAATGATGAGCAATATCATCAAAGATCGAAAGCCCTGATCTAATGATATTATTATGTGTAAAATATTATGATGTATGTTTTATTATCATGTCATTCTATAACCACCTTACCAAGACTTGAATGAGAATCTCTTGACCAATTCAAAGTGTTTGGAATGGAAAAGGACTCTCAAGTTTGTGCTTACCATCTAAAGAATTGCCCAAGTTATTACTATTAATGTTAAATCTCATATGAGATGTTTACAGAATACAATAGGGCTGCTAGATAGCTTATTATATAAAAGGACAAGTGGACACCAAGTTGACTAGGGAAACCCAGTCACAAAGAATATGATAGAGATCATTAGATTCATAAATCCCAATTCTTGGTGCTGAGATAAATTGAGATAAATTGAGATAAATTTATGGGATTAGAGGATATGATCCTCGACAAACTCCCGGAGTCCTTTAATATGGTTATGTTGAACAAGTAGGAAATCAGATTTTCTGAAATCCCTCATGTTGCATATGGCTAAGAACCTTTGAAGAGTTTAATGCTACTTACAAAGATGTTCAAAAGAATTGGATTTTCTAAATCCCGAGCATTTATGCAAAGGAAAGAAATCCAAGATTTTCCATTGGAAAGGTATTCTAGTAGTATGGACAAAGGCTCTTCTGAGAAGAAAGGAAAGTATAAGGATTGTGCTTCATAGTGAAGCAATTGGTCATTGGATACAGGACAAACCTTTGGAAGGATTGTCCAACTTGTATACTCATCAAGTCTAACTTAATTGTTGGAACCTCTAGCTCCTAATGATTGGTATGATCTTGCATAAGTGCAATAGTTGCATGTTTATTAAGGAGAAGGAGAAATCTGAGTGGATAAAACTTCTACTTAGGAATGAGACAAAAGTTTGATGATCGTAACCATATGAATCTTCCATTAAGAGGTAGCTAACTTTATTTCACATTCTTTGAAAAGTTCAACGAATTCCGCACTGAAATAAAGAAATAGCTAGGTAAGTCTTCCATGATTGAGAAGAGTATCTCTTAATAGAAATTTCATGATTTACTCTCATTACATCTTGTCTCAGATAATTCCCAGAACAAATCATGGCATGATGTTGTTGTTAAATTGAATTATATTGGATATGATTTGATAAATGATGAGCTTGGGATTCGCATTAGAGATACTTAATCTCTATTCCTGGATAACAAAAGATATTTGTAAACAGGAATACAAGTTTCCTAGTATTGTTCTAGAAGCGGAAGTGTAGCACCCCGGACTTTTTCATCCTTAATGAATAGCACCTTCATAGTTTTCGTAGTCTAATTAATAAATAAGGGAGAAATCGGAAATTCCGAAACGTCAGAAATGCTCGTTTTCGAAAGACGGATCCAACGCAAGTTGAATCGTCGAAATCCGACGAGCGAGTAAAAAGATATGGTCAAAACAGTCCAGACATAACAGAGAACCGATCGCTCGGTCATTACCTGCGATCGATCGGTCCACTACCGATCGCTCGATGGCTGTCGCACGGTTAACTTTTTTGTACGGGGAAAAATTCCAGAGAGTGTGTTTTTGACCGATCTCTCGGTCATAACACCGATCGACCGGTAAGCCACCGATCGCTCGGTCCATACCACCGATCGATCGGTCATACGCAATTTTTCTTCATTAAGGGTGTTTAAGACTTTAAACACAACCCCTTGCCTATAAATAGGCTGAGTTCGTGCCTTAGGGTTTCAGAAACCCTCTGTGCCCTATCTTAGGAGATTTTGAGAGAGAGAAGAAGGAGAGGAACTACTTGTTGATCAAGCTTGTGGAAGATCAAGGTTCTTCCACTTCCCTTGGTGATTTCCAACCAAGAACTCACTGTTCTTGCTTGTTCCAGCCATTGGGAGTCAAACCCATTGATTTCTCTAAGGTAGATACACTCTACTACAATCTTGCAATCCTACTAGTTACTAAGTATGATTCTTCTTATCTATGCCCTATCTATGTGTATTGATTTTATGTATGAAAAAGGTGTGATTATATACTTGGATGAAGGTTACTATTATGATGCACTCTAAGTGTTTGATGAAATACCTCTAAGGGATTCTATGTTTAAATACGATGATTTCTCTTATTAAGTGCATATGCTCGCATGTCTCGCATGAACCGATGGTTTCCATGGATTTCTCAAAGTACAAATAAAGGTTTTTCACGAAAAGACGAATAATGAATGATTCTAAGTAACTCTATGATTTCTCTAAGATCGTTTCACAAGCTCTAAGGATCATACCATGCTCACAAGTAAACTCTATGATAATGCTCTAAGATCGTCTCACAAGCTCCACGGATCTCAATGAAATGCTCTAAGATCTCTAAGGTTATGCTCTATGGAAATGCTCTACGGTATTGCTCTATGCTCTATGTCTTTACAGATCATAATGACTCTAAGTAACTCCATGAACTCACAAGAACTCATAAGGCTATGATTATCGATTGACTCACACGGTTACAGTTTTGGTTTCGAATATTATCTCACATATGTTTTCACGGTTTCCATGCTTTAAGGATTGTTCGGATTTCATTCTCCATGTCTTGTATGCTCCATGCCTAACCGCTTTATTGTTCTTAGTTTGTATACACTGAGTATTCCATGCTCAGTCGATATTGTTATGATCGGCAGGTGCTCGGGTTCCATTCGATTTGTGTGGCGACGAACCTTGGGTCGAGGAAGAGTACCGTGACCCGGAGCCTTCCATGGATCACTATCATGACGATGGTGCTCTAGATAGGAGTCGTGACTTCGATTTCTGTTGATCGACCGACTTAGAACTTGTGTCATTTTGTTATGTGAGTGTGGGGTTTGTCCACTCCACTTTTGGGTTTCTCACACATGTATACTTGTTGGTTCTTACTTGAGCCAAGCTATAGGAGTATTCATTTTGCTTCCGCTATGTTTAGTATTTTATTTTCCGCTGTGCATTGTATTTCGTTTCCGCTATGTATATTCAGGTACTCTGACAGGTTTCCACGTGTGCCTTATGTATCATACTGGAGGTATGATACGGCGGTCACGAGTCAAAGTATCCTTAACTCCTAGGGGGTATTTTGGGTTGCGACAGACTTGGTATCAGAGCTAGTTATGTCTAATGACAGACTTAGTTAGGTCACTCAGGCTTGGTCTAAGCGGAAGTAATTCCTATGAGTTGAACTTAGAACTCAGAAGGACTCAGTTGTCTTAGGCTTGTTACCACGACATAACCGGTATCAAGTGAATCTTTAGGTTAGTGTAGGATCCTAGAAAAGATAGATGCCCAATGCAAGTGTCTTAGCTACGCTAGGGTACTCTAAGTTGTGATGGTATTCTTACGTGTATACCTTGATGTATACTAAATGCGGTGTTAGCATTTCATGATTATTGAATTGCTATATGATATGTGAGGTTTGGTATCCAAGTTAGACTCATGTTTTGCCAAATTGATCTCAGGATTTGATATCATGAGACGTGTCAATCGGGGTCGAGGTTACCATACTCGGAGGGCCGAGAGTGAAGTTCCAAGAGAAGAGGAACCGTTGTATTTCACGAATGCTATGGACTCCATAGCCGAGACTTTGACATTGTTGGCAGCGAGGCCTATGCCTACCCCACCGTCCACGCCTGTGCCTACACCGGTGCATCACACCGCGGGGCTCGAAGCTTTTAGGAGATTGCGGCCTCCTACATTCTATGGCACTCTGGACCCCATGGTGGCCGAGTCTTGGATTATGCAGCTGGAGAAGACCTTCCGGGCTCTCCGTTGTACCGATGAGCAAAGGGTAGAATGGGCTTCCTTCGTGATGGAGGGTGAAGCCGAACACTGGTGGAGAGCTGCCCAAAGGCAGAGAGATGTTGCTAAGGCAGGTGTGCCCTGGACTTGGGCGGAGTTCTTAGAGACTTTCAGGGAACAGTACTTTCCCAGGTTTATTCGGGAACAAAAGGCGAGAGAGTTTATGCTTTTGGAGCAAGGGTCGATGAGCGTAGCCGAGTATGAGGCTAAGTTCACCGAGTTGTCTAGGTTTGCTCCGCACTTGGTGGCTACAGAAGACCTACAGGTCAGGAAGTTTGAGATGGGCTTGAAGGCTTTCATCCGAGATCGGGTGTCCATTCTCCAGGTAGAGTCTTGGAGAGAGATAGTAGGGAAGGCAAAGATCGCCGAAAAGAATGCGGAAGACTTCGTGAGAAGAAGAGACAGTGGCTTCGGGAAGAGCATGTCTCGGGGTCAGACGAGTAGTTCTTCAGAGAAGAGGACTAGGACTGCACCGTACCAGTTCTCCCAGCCGATTTCGGCTCAGAGACCTTCTTTTGCACCTCAGGCACCGCGTCCTACAGCATCGCAAGCTACGAGGGTTATGCCTCCGGCTTCCTCCGCATCGCAGACATTTGAGGAGTGCGCCGCATGTGGTCGTCGGCATAAGACTGGAGATTGCCGAAGAATGTCAGGTGGATGCTTCCATTGTGGCGAGATGGGCCATATGATTCGAGATTGCCCGCGCAAGCAGTCACAGTCTGGATCACAGGGAGTTCGGCCTCCAGGCAGGCAGAATTCACTTCAGGGGTCTTCATCTCAGGCCTCTAGATCCTTGCAGCCTACCCAGCAGCCTCGTCAGGCAAACCAGGGCAGAGTCTTTGCCATGACTGATAGAGACGCACAGGCATCTGATGATGTTGTGCAAGGTACGCGCGAACTAGTCTTTGTCGAAGTTCTAATATTGCCATGATATGTTCGTATCTATATATATCCTATGTGGTGTTTTGCGATGTTTGTATCTATATGTACAGTTGTGTTATAACTGGGATGATTCAAATTCTCAGGTTCGTTGCTCGTAAATGAATGTTTGGCAAGAGTGTTGATAGACACAGGATCCACTCACTCGTTCGTTTCACCAAGCTTTGCCAAAGGCTTTACGTCCGAGCCAAGCAAGCTACCTAGGGAGTTGTCCATTTCAACTCCATTGGGAAAATCTATTGAGACAGATAAAGTGTATCCGGATAGTGTTGTACAAGTCATGCAGCACGAGTTTCCAGTCGACTTGATCCTTCTGGGAATTCAGGATTGGGATTTCGATGTCATCCTAGGTATGGATTGGCTCTCAACTCACCATGGACACGTGGCGTGTTTCGAGAAGGTGGTGTATTTTAAACCCGTGGGGTTAAAGCCGTTTCATTTCAGGGGACTTCAGAGAAGAGACATTGCCCGCTTTGCAACTCTTAGTCTCGAGGGTGTAGAAGTGCGAGACTCCACACCTATTCCGGTGGTATGTGAGTATATGGATGTTTTTCCGGAAACCTTGCCGGGATTGCCTCCCGATCGTGCAATCGAGTTTGCGATTGAGCTAGCTCCAGGCACAGTTCCGATTTCGAGAGCTCCGTATAGGATGGCCCCTATTGAGCTTAAGGAGTTAAAAGAGCAGTTAGAAGAATTGCAAGGCGTTGGTTTTATCCGGCCAAGTGTTTCACCTTGGGGAGCTCCGGTTCTCTTCGTGAAGAAGAAGGATGGATCAATGCGTATGTGTATTGATTACAGGCAATTGAACAAGGTCACGATCAAGAATCGTTATCCATTGCCTCGGATAGACGACTTGTTTGACCAATTAAAGGGTGCGCAGTTTTTCTCCAAGATTGACCTTCGATCTGGTTATCATCAGTTGAAGATCAAGAAAGAGGACATTCCGAAGACAGCATTCCGAACTCGATACGGTCATTACGAGTTTTTGGTCATGTCTTTTGGACTGACTAACGCGTCGGCAGCATTCATGGATTTGATGAATCGGGTGTTCAGATCATCTCTCGATCAATGTGTGATCGTGTTCGTAGATGATATCCTTGTGTATTCACAGTCACAGGAGGATCACACGAGAGATCTTCGTCTGGTGTTGCAGACACTTCGAGAGCATAGTTTGTATGCTAAGTTGAGCAAGTGTGAGTTCTGGCTGAACAAGGTGTCTTTTCTTGGACACGTGGTATCTGCTGAAGGTATTTCAGTTGATCCTGCAAAGATTGAAGCGGTGATGAATTGGGAAAGACCGAAGAGTGTCACCGAGATTCGTAGTTTCCTTGGGTTGGCAGGATATTACAGAAGGTTTGTGGAAGGATTTTCAAGTTTAGCAGCTCCGCTTACCTATCTCACACGGAAGAACACGAGGTTCACTTGGAGTGATAAGTGCGAGGCTAGTTTCTTGGAGTTGAAAAAGAAGCTTACTTCGGCTCCTGTTTTTACAGTTCCATCTGGGAGCGGTGGTTTCGAAGTCTATAGTGATGCTTCACTAGTGGGACTTGGATGTGTTTTGATGCAGCATAAAAAGGTGGTCGCCTATGCTTCCCGTCAGCTGAAGGAGCATGAGCAGAATTACCCCACACATGACTTAGAGCTCGCTGCGGTCATTTTTGCACTGAAACTTTGGCGTCACTACCTCTACGGAGAAGAATTCGTGGTGTTCACAGACCACAAGAGTTTGAAGTATCTTTTCCTCCAGAAGGAGTTGAATATGAGGCAGCGTCGTTGGATGGAGTTCATGAAGGACTACGACTGTTCCATCCAGTACCACCCGGGTAAGGCTAACGTGGTGGCCGATGCTCTTAGCAGAAAACCTTACGGGGTTATGGCTCAATTGAGAGTGCAAGAGTGGAAGTTATTACATGATATGTGTCATTTGGACACTCTTCTGTCACGCCCCAAAATACCCCCTAGGAGT